>OZ012737.1:442756570-443208139 GCA_963859935.3 Lathyrus sativus
ATAGAGAAAAAATAGTAAAAAATATTAGTGTAGATTTAATATTTTTTAGAGTACATTTTTTCATAGAGTTCATTTTCCTTTTAGAAGTAATTTTACAAGTCCATTTGTTAGGGGATTTTTTACACTTTTAGAGATAGTTTTAAAAGTCCACTTGTTAGGGGACTATTTTCCATTCGATTTTTTCCAGGATAGAATAGGATAGTATTTCCTAGGAGTTTATTTTCCAGTATTCAATCATTGTAACCTTTTTTTTCAGAATATTAATAAAATGAGATTCGAGCTGTGGTCCCGAAGTAGCCGAACTACAGCTGCTCTGATTTCTCGTACCAGACGAGAATATGTAGGCATAGGATGCGATATCCTAGCGAGCATGCTAACAACTAACCTTTTGTTCTCTCGCTGCTGTGCGATCGAGACTTTCCTGCTGACGACTGATGTTACCCTTTTCTCTTGCCCGAGTGCATTTGAGACCAGACCATAGTTTTTCCCATAGGTTCCCGTACCCTTAAAACCAGTTTAATTTCTCACTGCTGTGTGAGAACACCCCGCCTAGCCGTAGTTAGCCTGAACTACGTAAGCTCTGATCTTCCATGCTGTGTGGAAGTACGTAGGCACAAGACGCGAGGTCTTGGCGAGCCAATTTCCCTGTAGTTTCCCGAACTACGTTGACTCTGACTTTCTCTCTTGAGAATACGTAGGCATAGAGTGCGACGCTCTATCGAGTCAATTCCTTTCCGTTTAGATTTAGCAGCCGTAGATAGATTATTTTGCATCCTTTAGACAACCCAAGCAAGCGTGGATCCCGTCGAGTACGACGGACGTAAGGGGTGCTAATACCTTCCCCTTGCGTAACCGACTCCCGAATCCAGGTTTTGGTTGCGATGACCATACCTTTCCCGTTTTTTTTGCGAGGTTTACTTCGAGCGTTTCCTTTCCCTCTGTTGGGATAAATAACGCACGGTGGCGACTCTTCTGTCAGCCGGCGCCGATTTTCGCAGTAGCGACAGCTGGCGACTCTGCTGGGGATCCAACGTCCCCTGGCTGCTAAGGACTGCGATAGTTGCTTATGCATGTGGGATCCAACGTCCCCTAAGAGAGTCAATCCTAGCGCTTGTTTTTTGGGTGTTTATTCTTTCATCGCTTTTACCTGTTACCGTTGTGCTGGGGAGGGTGATATTTTGAGTGATAGCCGGACCTGGGCTGCTTGAGTATGCATTTAGACGTAGTTGTGGAGTTTTGTGGGCGAACCTGTCTGCTGAGCAGGCAAGGGTGCACCACAAAATCCGCGCTCAGACGAGGTTCTCTCCGAGGTGCTTCTCTAAGGTCCTGAGGATCATAGGGGAGTCCAGACGTGAGGATTGTCGACTCTGGGGACCGATCAATTGGAAGTCAGCTAAGTGAGGCCTCTTCATGAGATGACGATGCCACTCCTTCTGGGAATCGTATCATTCCTCATGAAAGTCTGTGACGCTGATGACCGCATAGGATGCCGTATCTTAGGTCCATACCCGTGAGTGGTGGGGGGGGGGGGTTTCTTTTTTGCGAAACCTTGACTTCCAGACTACCAGCTATCCTGGCGTTCTCTTTTAGAGAGAACGTACTCCGTCAGTAGTGCAGTGGCACTCAGCTTGTTGTGTGGGGGCTGTGATCCCGTGTTTGCTGCATTGCATTGCATTGGCATAAGCATCTTTGCATCATACTGCATAGCATTTCTCCAGTTAGCCAGAGTTCTGATCCAACATTTGTTTCCTGAAGGTGAGTACCCGGAGTTTGGATTGAGCAACTGTTGATTGTCAGAAGACGACCAGGGGGTTGGAGCAGACTTGAGCAGATTTGAGAATCAAGCAGTATAATCAGTTACAGGTAATTGATAGCTATGTCTGAAGGCAATTTCCAGTCTCCTAACACTTTGACAGGGTTCACTATGACGTCCCACCTTCCGTATGATTCTATGGAAGACTTCCCGCAAGCGAACAACGTTACTGCAGACCAAGTGGTATAGCCTACTGTTGAGAACCGAGATCGACATGAGCAGTTCGTTGCCCGAAATGAACGTCCTCCTCCTGTCAACAATCAAGGTGCTGTTTTCCTTGAGAGGAATCCACGCAGAGATATCCCGGGAGCCAGGACTGTAAACTCAAGAGCTCTTGAAAATGATAGAAGGTTCCGAGTATTGGAAGAAAGAGTTAAAGCTTTGGAGGTCAAAGATAATGTTAACCTGAATGCTGCAGACATGTGCTTGGTTCCTGACCTGGTGTTGCCTTATAAGTTCAAAGTGCCGAAACTTGAGAAGTACACGGGAGATAGTTGTCCGAAGCAACATTTGATGATGTTCTGTCGAAGAATGACTTCGTTTGTGCGAGATGACAAATTGATGATCCATTGCTTTCAGTATAGTCTGACTGGGGCATCTTTGAGGTGGTATATGCAGTTAGAGAGTAATCAGATTCGATCATGGTGGATTTAGCCAGAGCTTTCCTGAAGCAGTACGATTACAACCTGGATATGGCTCCTAGTCTCGTACATCTTCAAGAATTATCTTGGGCGGAGAATGAATCATTCAGAGGGTATGTGCAAAGATGGAAAGAATTGGCTGCTAGTGTTCAACCACCGCTTCAGGAAAGAGAAATGGTTGACATTTTCTTGGGTACTCTGAAAGGCCATTATTATGACAAATTGTTCGGTTGTACAAGCTTTGTGGGCCTGATGAGAATGGGGGAGCTTGTTGAGAGAAGACTCAAGAGTGGAAAGCTTCGAGATGCTCCTTATATCCCAGTCGATAAGAATGAGTCAGTTGTCAGTTCTTAAGAAGAGTGGGAAGAAGGAAATGACGCCATCTCAGAATCTCTAGCATCTCAGGATCAGTTATCAGATGCTTCAAGTCAACGGTCATCCTGTCGTCGATCGCGTCAGCACGCCCAACGAAGACCAAAGAAACCTGAAAGGCAGTTTACTCAGCTACCGGTGTCGTACAGTTAGTTGTTGCCAGATTTGGTCGAAAGTGGATTGATAGTGCCGAAAGAGACTAATCCAGTGATTCCGCCATATCCTCCAGGTTTTGATGCCATCGCCCGCTGTGAGTACCATGTTGGGGCACAGGGGCATTCAACAAATGATTGTAAGGTGCTTAGAAGCCAGGTTCAGGATCTGTTAGACTCTAACTGGATTTTCATCACGCCCCAGGGTTTTGTTCAGATCAACGATTCTCCGTCATCCAGTTGTGTGGGTTCATCAGTTAATGTCATGAAAGACTCCACGGGAAGTGTGTGTTCTGAAGAATGTCAATCGGAGAGTTCAGTTGGATATGGGAGAAGTTTCTAGAGGTTTCTGTGCCGGGTGTCGCATCTGTTTTTTCTGCCTAACCTGTTTAGCTTCTGTGCATTAGTATTTGCTGACCATCACCAGGATTGTTGGCTGGGGTCATTGTATTCGAACTCATTTGTGCTTAAGTGTTGCTTTTGTTGGTTATGCATGTGTGGGAGATGTTCGTCGGTGTGCTTGCAGCTTGAGTTTCTCTTTGTCTTGGCTTGAATATGTGTTTGCTTTCTGCTTTGCATTATCATTTAACAGGTACATCAGAACCGTGGGTCTTATTTCCTCATCGTCCAGTTTGTTGCAGGAATTCCTTCAGAGATATGGAACAGAATCAGGTTGAGTTGATTGAAGTCCGAAGCCAGCTGGGGCAGATGATGAGAGACATGCAAGAGATGCGTCTGGAGCAGAAGATTCTCAAAGAGGAGAATAGTCAGCTGAAGACCCAAATGAGCTTGATCATGGAAGTAGTCAAGAATGTGCTTAGGAAAGAGGATGATCAGCTATTTGAAGCCGCGGTGAAAAAGCTCGTGCCACCTGTGCCTGTGGAACATGAGCAAGAACAACAAAGGGTACATCCGGCTCAACAGAGGATTAAGGAGGGGAAGCCAAAGAGGGTATTTGAGGTGCCACCTTCAACGTATGCTGAGCTCTTGCAGACACTGTTGAGGTTTAAAATGGTTGAGAAGAGAACGTTGGACCCACCCACAGGAGCGCTTCCTTATGGGTACGATGCCAGTAAGCAATGTGAATTTCATTCTGGGGCACTCGGACACGACATCGAGAGTTGTCATGCTTTTAAGCACAATGTTCAAGACCTGATTGACTCGGAAGATATTGAATTCACGCCAAGCGGTGTAGCTGTACGTATTGCTCCTGTCTCAGTTGATGCTAAGATGACGAATGTTTCTAAAGCTGCAGTAGGTCAGAAACGTATCCTGGACTCCATGGTGTTAGAATCTCCATGCCCACAACTGTTGCCTATTCCTGGGGCAGATCTGAGAAAGAAGATGGCTAAGCATAAGGAGTGCCTTAATCAGTATGGTGAAAGTCAAGAAACCGATGTTGTATTTGCTACAAAGGTTATTCAACAGTCAACCCGATACCAGCGACGACAACAACGATCTCAACAGTGGCAAAGGCAACAGCATCCCAATCAGCGAAGAGCTCAAAATCAAAGGCCGGTGAGGGTATTTGATGTGCCTCCGATGCCATATGCCGAACTTCTTCAGGTGTTGCTACGATTACAGTTGGTTGAGAAGAGGAAGTTAGCCCCACTGACAGGTACGCCTCCAGCAGGGTATGATATCAATGAGCACTGTGATTTCCATTCAGGAGCACCAGGGCACAACATTGAAGATTGTCTGGCCTTCAAGCATAAAGTGCAGGACCTACTTGATAGTGCAGCAATCAACTTCGGGAAGGAAAGGCCCAAAATCGTCTGAGTGAGGAGGAGGGGCTCTGTAATTTGGTTGGGTCGCTGAAAGCAGATCAGGACAGCATCGAGTTGCCTCTAATAACTGATTGTGAAGATAGCTGGTTCAGCAGCAGGACAGATGTGAAAGCCCGGTTCTCAGAAGCTGGCATTTTTCTTTGTTTTATCTTGTCATTTCTTTACGTTTGTAGTTTCTTTCCTGTTTAAATTGCAATCTTGTTCGTAAAACTTGTTGTTTTCATTCAATTGATGATAATGAAATAAATATGCATGTTTTGATTAAATCCAGTCGTGTTCACTAATTGTTTTACCAAATGTCCAATGCTTGGTTAAGAAGGATCTAAGGAGGATGACGAAAATGAATGACAGGCGACTTCCGATATTGTATGCTTTTGAGATAAAACCTGTTGATGATGTACAAGCATTGTTTCAAATCCCTAAACACCGGTGATATAAGGAAGATAATCCCTTGTCAACCCCTTTGAGCCTAGTAGTAGGAGTTCTTTCTGAAAACGAAAAACCCTCGATCTTTAACCTGGGGCAGGGTAGGTGTTAGCTACTTTGGCCGAGCGTTCAAGTTGCAAAAGGAGTGTCCGTTCGAGGATCAATCACACCTCTAGAGGTCGTGTAAAAAACCACAATGGTTAAATCAAGAGTGAGACAGTCACATTATTCTCCAATGAGTCAGGCAACCAGTGTCACACGACTTGTTCGGAAGAAGAGGAGGCAAAAAGAAGAATCAAAAGCCCGCTAAGTCAAAGCTACAGAACAAATAACTTAGGCAAAAATGAGGGCATCCCGCTGGACTTAAAGAATCAAAAGAAACTCAAAAAGAGTCAGTCCAGGCAAAAGGATATGGACAGAAAAAAGATGAAAGGATGACAAAAGAAAAATCCTTGCGAATACGAGTCGTGTGACCTTAAGTGTCAAAGACGAAGAGTGAGTGGCTGTCACTCCAAAAACTCATGGTTTCTCGAATTATCACTCCTATCTTTCAAACCTCTGAGAGGTGAGCGCTAAGGTCGAATTAGCTGAACGTAGGATGGGAGAACATCAAGGAGAATGGGTGGGTTAAAATAAGCTTTGAGCCTTTATCCTTTACTTTAAAACCGTGAACCTGACCACGTCATAACCTTCAAAAGTCCTAATTGAAGCAGGTTATTTCGAAAGCATACTTCGGTAAAGGTTGCGTCGATTCTGACTCCAAAAAGGGTTCCTCTTACCATGTTGGTACTGAAGTTGATAAATGTTTTGTGCATTTTATGCCGTAAACCGTTTTTCCTTTTCCCAGTGAACAGATTGGATGTCAAAACTGTCATATGTGTTGCATTAATATGTCTTCCGTGCATAACAACTTGTTTTACTTGCGGGTAAGCGCTTGACAGCAGGAAAATTTTCTACAATGGAAGGTATGGTCAGGATAGAATGCAGAACGCCCGAATGTTCCGCAAGCCAGGGCAAGCTATTATCGTGATCCCCAGTCAGGTCAGCCTTTCGAAGTCAGTTATCCTGGAGGCAATCAGGTTGAGATTCGGCAAATATCTCGTAGTCAGGGGCACTATTCCGAATCAGATAATCAGGGGAAAAGTCATTGCAGTCAGGGGCAGGCCATCGTAAGAGCGCAGAAGGTATCCTTTATTCGAGAAGCATTTGATGGGAAGTATCTCTCCGAAGTTCAGAATGTCGGGGGCATGTCATATCAGACCATCAGGGTGCAGATTTTCAGATTTCCTTTTGAGGAGCATCACCATAGAGGTCCCGCAGGCTGGGGCATATCAGAAACGAAGGGATTGTTCTTCTCCGTATCAGCAAAGTTATTCAGAGCTATTCGAGCAGATTCAGCAAATTTTCGAGTGCGAGACGAATGTCGGGAAGTTGTGTTACTATCCCTTGACTCTTCAACCAGAAAGCGGTGTATTCAGACAGATTGTTTTCCAGCGTCAGTTGTACCTGACCCATCGCAGATAGCCTAAGAGTCCAAACCCATGTTGACGGTCACTGCAAAGCCCATCCGTGTTGGCGCATCAGTTTCCAAATCCGAGCTTCGTCAGTACGCAGGAAGACTCCGTCTATTTTTCTCCAGCAAAGTCCAATTTTTCATTGGCACGGGTAAGCTATCCCCAGAGGAGTCCAATCATGCTTGGCACATCTGCTATTTCTCCAGCAGAGTTATATTCCCCAGCAGGGTGTTACTTCGTCGAGGTGCTTGGTTAAGTTCCCATTTTCCCCAGCGGAGTTGATTTCACTCTTCCAGCATTTATTTTGCTGGAATAATTCTGTGATATCCGGTTTATCCCCAGCGGAGTTGGTTTCTTCCTCACCATTTATTTTGCTGAAGTGGTTTTCTGTACCCGACTTTCTCCAGCAGCCCGAGCCTGCATTAGCATATTGCATATCATCATATTTGCATCATACTTGCATTTCATTTTCAGAATGCGTAGCATTTCCATCCTGAATGGAGCATTACGCCCTAGGGATTCAAACATATGCATATGCATACGAAGCATAAGCCAGGTTTTCTATCAGCCTCATATGGCGCGTGGATTACTCTGTGATCAGTTCAGGGGCATTCATCCAGCGGAAATGTTCAGACAATTCAGCGGTTTATTTGTATTTCAGATCATACAACAGTTATGCTTTGATCAATCAGTCATTTGGTATCGACAGACTTTTCTTCCCGTCAATTCATTTTGACGATGTGTTCCTCCAATAAGTGGATTTCTCCGTCTATCATTAGACGTCTTGAGTTCGAATATGGTTTTCTTCCCGTCTATCAGTAGACGATGTGAAGTTTCGGGTGTTTTTTCAGCGGGTTTCAAAATGGGTTTTTCTAGCAAGTGGTTTTCTTCCCGTTTATCACTAGACGATGTGAAGTTTTGGGTGTTTTTGTCAGCGGGTTTCTTATCGTCAGTTCATACGGATGATGTGTTTCCCCAGCGAGTCTTCTCCGGATATCTTTAGATGTTGAGGGGTTTCAAAGCGATCTTTCGGACAGTGGTTTTCTTTCTGTTTATTGGATGAGGTGACATTGCAAGAGGGGTTTTTCCTGACCGTCAATCCTTATTGACGTCGAGGCTCTTTGAAGAATATTCGATGTTCCTGATTGTCGATTCTTATTGACGACCTGGCTCTTTGAAGGTGGTTTTCTTCCCGTCGGTCCTTACTGATGAGGTGGCCCCTTAAAGGATATTGTTCTTTCCATCAATTCCCGTAGACGAAAGGATTCTGAAATTTGATGGATGGTGGTGAATTACGCATGGGTGTCTTCCCGTCTATTTTTAGACGATGTGAGTATGGATTCAGGGTGTCTTCCCGTCTATCCTTAGACGATGTGAGTATGAATTTTGGGTGTCTTCCCGTCTATCCTTAGACGATGCGAGTATTGTTTTTTCCTTCGATTTGGGTGTCTTCCCGTCTATCCTTAGACGATGTGAGTATTGAATGTTTTCCTTCGATTTGGGGTGTCTTTTCGTCTATCCTTAGACGATGTGAGTATTGATGGATATTGGGTGTCTTTCCGTCTATCCTTAGACGATGTGAGTATTGAATTGTTCCTTCGGGATGGGTGACTTTCCGTTTATCCTTAGACGATGTGAGTATTGGTTTGTTTCTTCGGATGATGGGTGTCTTTCCGTCTATCTTTAGACGATGTGAGTATATTTCTCTTCCTGTCTATCAGTAGACGATGTGAAAGGATCAGGTGTTTTGTTGCAACCCTCGGGTTTGTTATCTGTGGTATCACACAGGTAACGGGTGTTAAACTCAGGAGTTCTTTACCAGATGATTGATCAGTTTGTTGCCGTGACGACTGGGTTCAGTTCTGGATTATGTATCCCCAAGCAGTTTTACAGTATATTCTCATGGTTGGCAAATTTTCAGGTTTATTGGTATTCAACCGTCTCGTACCTCTGAATGTTTGAAGGCTGCGCGCTCTTCAACCCTTCAGGTCTAAGCCGCTTGAATAGGGGCAGCTGTTGCACCCTAAAATTTGATCAACCGGTGCCGCTTTCGGTTTATGCTTCGACGCATTTCGCATTCGCATCTGCATACTGCACATACTGCATTTCTTCAATCATGGTGATTTTATCGGGATCACAGCCCTGTTTTCGCTTTTCGGGTGTTTCAGACCGTTTCGGATAATCGGAGGTTATTTTGTGAAGTCGCGCGCTTCCTGGGTGTTTTCGGTTTATGCAGTGATTTTTGAGATTTTTGGTGCCCGGGTTACTGTTTTGCTTCGATCTGGTCTCGCGCTCGCTTTTATGTTGGTTATTTGCCTTCGTTTGTATTTTTTAGAATTTAATAGCCTTTCGTAGATTTTTAATAGGCTTTATAGATTTTTTTAGAATTTAAATAGATTTTTTTAAATATTTTTAATAGCTTTAAATCATTTTTTAGAAGTTTATAGAGTTTTTTAATAGGATTTAATAGTTTTATTAAATAATATAGATTTTATTAGAATTAATAGGATTTTAATAGATTGTTAAATAGGAGTCATTAGAGTTTTTTATTTTTAGATATAGATTTTAATCTAGATAATAGAAATTAATGGTTTTTTTTCATTAGTTTAGAGGTTAGTGGAATTATTAGAGTTTTATTAATTTTAGTTTAATATAGAATTTAATTAGATTTTAATTCTTCTTTTAGGTTTAATTAGAGTTTAATATTAGTTATCTTTTAATTAGAGTTAGTCAAATTTTTATTAGTTAATTAGGATTAAGTCTTTGATTAGTTTTTAATTTGGGTTAATCTTTTTTGAATTCAGAGTTTGGTTTTTGTCCATCATTTTTGTTTGGGCCCAGAGGAGAGTTTTTTGGAGGCCCAGTAAGTCCATCAATCGTTTTTGTCCCACTTCAGTCCAGAATGTGCCAAGTGTCAGTATATAATCAATCCACGCGTGCTTCTGCCAAGGTCCCACCAGAGGAGAGTTTTTTGGAGGCCCAGTAAGTCCATCAATCGTTTTTGTCCCACTTCAGTCCAGAATGTGCCAAGTGTCAGTATATAATCAATCCACGCGTGCTTCTGCCAAGGTCCCACCTCATAATTCACCATTCACCAGAATCACACACGCGTTTTCTCACTGCCACACAACCCTCCACGTGTGCTGCATGCACACTCTCTCTCAGAATCCCCTGCCACTTGTCATCACCTGACCCTCGCCTGAGCTTCGCCAGTTGCATGGCCGGCGGCCATGCAACCACCCCCCACCAGATTCCGGCCACTGTCCCCAACCTCCTCCGGCAGCCATAACCGAATCCCAACCGAATCCGGCCGCCGTAACAGTCACCGGAAAACCAGAAAAACACCAAATTCATCCCTTCGTCTTCATCTTCCCTCTCCGATCATCATCAGAATCAATCTTCATCAACAACCGTCATGGTTTTTCCAGCGATCTTCAAGAACTCGAGTTCGTTCAAGATTCAACTGTCTTCATCAGAGTTTTCCAGAGAAGTTACGCCCATCGAGATCGTTATCTTGCGTATTCTCCAGATCGTCAACGAAGTTCAAGTGTTCTTCGTGCCGGTTCCAGAAACATCAACATTTTTTAGAAGATCTTCAGCGATCTTCATGGAACCACTCAACATCGTTCTTCAATCTCCAGAAAGTATCCAAGATCTTCCCCGGGGATCATCATCCGTTCATCATTCAAGAACCGTTTACCAGATTCCTCAAAATCCTCACGCATGAGTGTGAGTATTCACAAGAACATCCTCCGTCAACAACGTTCGAAGAAGCTTCTGGGTTCATCATCGTTCATAACCGTTTTCCATCATCATCTTCATCGTACTCAAGAACACACCGTTCAGCATCAAACACATTCATCCAAATTGTCTCAGATTCTTCGTAAGCTTCAAAAGTTCATCATTGTTCTTCAAGATCCTTCATACTTTCCAGATTCTTCCAAATCCTCATCGCTCCAAACTTCATCAAACGAGTTCATCACATGCCATCCTCGCTTATCAAATCTCCAGATCTTCAACAGTGTTCTTCAACACCACTCGTCGGGCTTTAACGAATCAGCAGGTTTTGTTTGTAGTCGGTCTTTGAAGAGAGAAGAGATTGAAACGGGAAGGAAAGAGCTTCGTCGAAGAAGATTGTGGTTGAGAACGAGATAGAGTGAAGTCTTGAGAGATGAGGGAGTCTGAGAGGGTGAGAGGATGGTGGTGACGGCCATGAACAGTGATAGGAAGAGGGATTAGGGTTTTTTGAGAAAGGAGAAGGAAGGTGGACCGTGAAGGATTGGGCCGGGCCCATTAGTGTGTCTTTGTCCGTACAAACCCCCCTGTTTCGCCACACCCTCCGTTTCTGGTTTTTCTTTTTATTTCTTTTGCTGAACGTGGGCTGGGCCCAACTCACAAATTCCCATCCACACCCCTCCGTTTTGGCCTCTCCCTCCCAGTTTTTTTTATTTTTTGGAGTGGTGTATTGGGCTGGGCCTAGTTTAGAATTGTTTTACTGCTTGCAAATCCCCTTTGTAACCTGTACCCCTCCCATTATATTTCTTTTATTAGTTTCTCTTGTATTTTTTTTCTTAGTTGTTAGACAAAATGAAATGAAAAAAGAGAATATTCAAGAAAAGAACATTGATAAAAAAGAAAAAAATAGTGAAAAAGAATATGTGGGAAAAGTACTTGAAAAATAATATTGAAAAAAAAAGAAAGAGAAAAGAAAAAGAAAGAAATGAAAAAAGAAGAAATAGTTGAAAAAGAATAGAGAAAAAATAGTAAAAAATATTAGAGTAGATTTAATATTTTTTAGAGTACATTTTTTCATAGAGTTCATTTTCCTTTTAGAAGTAATTTTACAAGTCCATTTGTTAGGGGATTTTTTACACTTTTAGAGATAGTTTTAAAAGTCCACTTGTTAGGGGACTATTTTCCATTCGATTTTTTCCAGGATAGAATAGGATAGTATTTCCTAGGAGTTTATTTTCCAGTATTCAATCATTGTAACCTTTTTTTCTTCAGAATATTAATAAAATGAGATTCGAGTTGTGGTCCCGAAGTAGCCGAACTACAGCTGCTCTGATTTCTCGTACCAGACGAGAATATGTAGGCATAGGATGCGATATCCTAGCGAGCACGCTAACAACTAACCTTTTGTTCTCTCGCTGCTGTGCGAACGAGACTTTCCCGCTGACGACTGATGTTACCCTTTTCTCTTGCCCGAGTGCATTTGAGACCAGACCATAGTTTTTCCCATAGGTTCCCGTACCCTTAAAACCAGTTTAATTTCTCACTGCTGTGTGAGAACACCCCGCCTAGCCGTAGTTAGCCTGAACTACGTAAGCTCTAATCTTCCATGCTGTGTGGAAGTACGTAGGCACAAGACGCGAGGTCTTGGCGAGCCAATTTCCCTGTAGTTTCCCGAACTACGTTGACTCTGACTTTCTCTCTTGAGAATACGTAGGCATAGAGTGCGACGCTCTATCGAGTCAATTCCTTTCCGTTTAGATTTAGCAGCCGTAGATAGATTGTTTTGCATCCTTTAGACAACCCAAGCAAGCGTGGATCCCGTCGAGTACGACGGACGTAAGGGGTGCTAATACCTCCCCCTTGCGTAACCGACTCCCGAATCCAGGTTTTGGTTGCGATGACCATACCTTTCCTGTTTTTTTTGCGAGGTTTACTTCGAGCGTTTCCTTTCCCTCCGTTGGGATAAATAACGCACGGTGGCGACTCTTCTGTCAGCCGGCGCCGATTTTCGCAGTAGCGACAGTCACATGCTCCTATAAACTTAGATCAGAAATAAACTGACCCAAGCAGTGCTATTACCATCACCATATTCTAGACACGTTTCTTGCCATGAAACTTTTTAGATAAAGATCAGATACTTCTAGTAAAAACTAGAATACACCAACTGCACTCTAATACTCCTGACAAAAAAAATGTCTTCATCTTTCCTCCCATCAGCACTACATTCTAGCCAAAGTTTCTTGCCAAGAACCTTACTAGAATGAAGACAGATCCAACCACACATGCGTATGGTACCAAGATTATCAGCTCTATCTCCTTTGATATAGTGATTCACTCCTTGAATCAACAGAATTCTGCACAATCTCTGCTAATGGAATGTCTCAACATCTGGTTTAACATCATATCCTTGAAGTAGACCAACCAAATCAGGGGCCTGACCCTTGTGTAACAACTGATGAGACACCTTGATAAACTAAGGATAATTCATGAAATATTTGTGAATATCTCAAATAGCAATGAATCTTAAATCCTTAAAAAAAATCCTTTTCTGAACTTCAGCAATCTTGAACTTCATGGATGACCAATTAAATACTCGTGCATTCCACAAATAAAAATTGATCTTAAATCCACCCAGCTTGTTGAGCAGACCATTTACACTTCAGCAATACCAAATGTATTCTTTAGTTGAAGGATCTTTACTATTGAAGCATCAAGGCTGACATCCTTGACTTAACCTGTCTATGACTTCCTCTGCTGATAGAGTCCTTGCAAGTCATGAGTGGTGAAAATAAATCACCTTCCACTATCTTCTTTAGCACAACTTCCAGCAATCTGCCACAGCCATACATCAAACTGTATATGAGCCAGTCGTCTCCCAGGGGCATCAGAGTTCTTTTATCAGAGAAATATGCAGCGGAACCACCAAAAGAACATGCCCTAAACAAGATGTCTGATTATTCAACAGGTCATAGGAGATAAGTAGTCACTCCTCCTTTGGCAGAACAATCAGCAGGTCATAGAAGCTCCTATATCAGAGGGCACAACAGCAGATACAAGCTTCTCCTTGTTCAAACCACCAGAAAGTTTCTCCCTAGATCTCATCCAGAACAGACAGGATACCTGCTCTGATACCAATTGACATTCTGGTATACAGATTTCAGATGTCCCAAGAACATTGATCTCTGCTGAAATAAGGACGAGGACAGATCATGAACAATTTAAATTTCTTTAAATTGTGCCAGTGTCATGACCAACGTCATAACCTCTGTTGTGACATCTGCATAATGACAGACTATTCACCTAAACATTTAAATTGTGCAGAATTGTAAATGCTGAAAGATAAATAACACAGTAATTGTTTATCCAGTTCGGTGCAACATCACCTACATCTGGGGGCTACCAAGCCAGGGAAGAAATTCACTATTAGCATAATCAATTCAAATTCAAACAACCAGTTTTCACTTCTCACTTAATCTCTACCCAATGACATTTCAACCTAGCGACACTCTAGACCTGAATATTCCCAATCACTCCCCCTGAATCACACCACAGTGATTTCAATACACAATTACAAAACAGTTATGGAGACTCACTAAAAAACACCTTGATCTTGCTTCACAGCTTTGATCAAGTGACACACCTGTTCATACACAATAAACTAGAGCAATCATACAACCTACAATTGCTTGGCACACAAGGAATTCTAAGATCCCTAGACACACGTGAAGAACAAAGTTCTTCACTTACAAAACACACGTGAAAAGTAACACTCTTCACTCACAAATATGTCTACCACAATGTATCAAAAGATACAAAGGGTGACTTACACACAAGGGACTTTCAAACTCTAGACCTTTATTTTACACTCTGGATTTTCTTGATGTGAGTGTTTAATTTCTTCTGCTTCTGCTCCTCCATTTATAGAAATGCAGACTGGGCTTAGGCTGGTCACAAGTAACAAACTTTAGGATGAACTTGGTTAAACCACTTTCCATAATTCAAGGTGATGTCCAATTAGGTCACAGCAGCTTCATGTTATGTCCAGCCCTGACTAAAATCTCGCCAGAGATAACTAAGAAGCCATAACAGGTTTTCTGAAATTTAGCTTGATATATATCAGGTATCATAACAGAAAAACAAATTCTACACGCCTGATGTCATACGATCAATGTCATAACATTGGTCATGACATTCAGCTTCATTTAAACTTGCTTTCCAGCTTGCCCTGCTAAACACTTCTGCAGAATTTTCTTCATGACAGTAGAAACAAATGTTTTATAGTTCCCTAAAAAGTCTCAAAGATCCTTTTTGTGAACACTAATTAAATCTGCACTTTGTTCCTAATGAATCTCTTTGGCCTGTACATACTAATGAGGAATATCCAACAGGACCAAAACATATCTGTCAAGAGATATAACATAGCAGCCCCTGCTGTACCAGACATGGATGTCACGACATTCAGCATGACATTCACATTAAAACACTCCACGGCAGTTCTGTCACCACAGCAGGTGGAGATGTTATAACATCCTGCTTAACATCAGTGCAGGATCATGTTTTACCAAAATTTAGCCAATCATAGAACCCTGGACAATTCTATATCATAGAACCATAGAACTAACAGCAACAATGGCTATTTCGGTCATCGTCTGTGACATCATTCAAATAAATCATCTTTTTAATTATGATTAGCAAAGCCCCAAAGGTTTTTTGTAGGCAAAGTTTATCAAAAATGTCAGGTATCTTTTTGCAAACACAACAATAAAAAGTAAAAAAACACGGAAAAACTCTTTGTGGAAAACACTTCATTGATTAAAATAGCCTGTAAATAGGAAAATTACAACGGATGCAACTCCTGAAAAGAGGAAATCGTGCAAAAAGTACAAATGCGAAAGATATATAAATGTTGGCAATGTGGAAACATACAACCACCATGTGTCGATTCGACTATGACCTGCATGACTTTGATGCTTCACCCATGTTCCGCTTTCTGAAGAAACTGACTTATTAACCCTCGGGTCCTCCAAGAATCCAATTATGCTCATGGGTCAGACGTGGACCATAGTCATTTGCTTTAAAATCTCTAACTTTTGTCTGAATCGCCCTTGCGGGTTTTCGATCCACCGGAATACCCATTTTTTTTGCCAAAGTTGCCTTTTTAGGTTTTCAACTTTGCGGGTTTATTATTTTTCTTTTATCCCTAATTTTTGTCCAAACCTATTCTTTTTATGGTTCGCTAGGATACTTCATTTTTTCTTGGACCTTTCTTTTTTATGTCCAGCGGGTCTCTTTTAAGCAAAGTATTTTTTGACTACGTCCGCGTTCACAGGGGACGTAAAATCTTCACCGTCCATAGTTGATAGTAATAAGGCTCCTCCATAGAAAACCTTTATTACTACGTATGAACCTTCATAATTAGGAGTCCATTTGCCCCTGTGATCTGTTTGTAGAGGGACGATCCTCTTCAACACCAAGTCACCTATCTGGAAATGCTGAGGGTGCACCTTCTGATCAAATTCCTTCTTCATTCTGCTCTGGTACAACCGGCCAAGGGCAATCGCTGCTAATCTTTTCTCATCAATTAAACTAAGTTGATTCAACCTAGACTTTACCCATTCTGCTTCATCAAGCTTCACATCAACCAATACCCTCAGGGAAGGAATCTTGACTTCTAATGGTAGGACCTGTCATACCCCAAATTTTGACCCCTTAGATTCTCATTATCATTTTAGGAGCATACTCATAAATTATCTAACCTTAACCCAGTGCAAGTTTGTCTTTGTCAAATTACAGATGAATCAGGGTTTTGTACAGTCAAATTGAAGCTTCAGGGTTTGTGATCAATCCAAGTTTTAGGTTCATTCAATCATGAAACAAGATTAAGGGTATCATATAATGTCAATTGAGAATCCAATTTGAGGTTGTTACCCCAGAATCAAGGACAGTGTATTTCAGGGCACCCGATTAGGGTTTTGACCTAGTAAAAGTCAACTGTAGTTTGACTTTGATGTTGGAAGATGTTTTAATGGTGGGATTATGATTCATGAAGTTCATATAGCTTAATAAAGTTCATCCAAGAAGTTTCAAAGTCTCAGAAGGTCCAGAGTGTCAACAGACGACTCGGTAGTCACCGATCGATCGTACGGTTGACCAAAAACTCAACTCTTCAAATTTAAGGAATTGGACTTCAAAGTGTGAATCAAAAATGTTCCTTATATCATATTGCACTTTCCTATCAATTTTCATGACCATTGGATCAAGGATGAAGGAGTAATCGAAAAATTGGGAAATTAGGGTTTTGAAAGGGGCTAAACCATAACTCCTTAACCACACATCCAATTGAGTTGGTTCAAAGCTCATTTTGAAGCTCTTGAAAAATCCTACAAAATTCCCTAAGTGGTCCATGATCATAAAATGCATAGATTTGGAGTTATGATCAAATTCATTTCTAGAAGGGAAAAAGACTTAGAGAAATTTCACTTTTAAGTTCATTTTTTAGCAACTTTGGGAGACCTTTTGACCAAGTTCCTTTGGGAAATTGAAACTCATGAAAACATGAATGTTTTAGAGCTATTTGAGGGCTTTCTAAAAAGTACTAGAACATATCAAAAGGACTTGTGAGCTGAAAGTTATGGTTATGGCAAGTTGGTGATTTCACACTTTAGTCCCACATTGTCAAATGTTCAAAAATCATTCTTTCCTCAAATCTGACCAAACTCAGCCTTTTGATGTTGTTGTCTCTGATATGTAGAGGGTTTGAAGCATAGAAACGTGAAGAAAATGTATAGGAGATGGAATTAGCCAAACTTGCAAGTGGACTTGCAAGTGGCTTTACAACTTGCATTTGAAATCATAAGGCAAGCATGAGGTGGAAAAGTGAATCTGAACCAGCCACAAGCCTACACCTTCTATCCTGCATTTAGCCACTTCAAACTCATCATTTTTCTTGACTGTTGGGCTTACCTATCAGCCAAGGAAACCCTTTTGTGGAGGTTTGATCCAAAGGTGTAAAACCTTTCTTTCATGTGAAGAAATCTCCAAATCTGCCCCCTCTCTTCATTTGCCTATAAAAGGGAGCCCTCATCACTTCATTTGACACACATTATTGATTCTTAAAACCATAGAAACACAGAACTCTCACTTTTCCACTCTTTGGTTCAAAATCACCAAAATCACAAAATTGTCAAAAACCACCAAAAATTTGTCTTGGTAGTTTTGATGCCAAACTCAGTTCTCTACATTCAAACACCCCAACAATCATCCACACAATCTCTAAATATGATATAGAAGGTGTCCAAGACCTTAAACCATTCAAAAACCTCACCATTCAAAAAGTCAACTTCCATACCAATTTACTTTGACCAAAAGCCATAAAATCAGCCAAAACTGGTTCTATGCATTTGCTTGGTGTTCTAATCACTCAAACACCTCTCATATATCATTTCTCAACTGTCTAAAGTGTTAAAGATCATTGGTGGAGTTTATTTCTCCAACTGTCACAAGAATTGCATTTTTGCTTCAAAAAGAAGAAAGCTTCAAAGCAAGTGTTATTTGGAAGTTCCTCTGGGTTTCTTGGTGTTCTAATCCGCTCAACACAGTCTATTAGAGGTATGTAAACACTCCATCCTTGATTTGCACTATAATTCCATGATTTGGCATTTTGAGCTCATTATGTGAAAAACATGTCATGTGTATGTCTTGTGCATAATTTATGTCATGACAAGAAGTGGTTGTTTGATTGAGTTGGGACACCTTTAATATTATGATTATGTTGTGTACATATGTTTGTTTAAGGCTGTTTGTATCTGGTTTATGTTTTCATTCACAAAGTGTCATGTTTTGCATTTTAATGCCATAGCCATACCAGTTTGGATTTCAGGCCTGAATATGCTTGTGTTTGAGTTTAGGATCATCCATTTGTGCACTTATGAGTTGTGTGTGCAACTGTTTTGGGTTGAACATGATCAGAAAGTGATCTGAGTATTTTCATGGATGTACAAGGCATAAACATCACAGCTTGCATATCATTTTCTCATGCCAGACTATTTAGGTTCATTTTGCTGATTGGATACACTCATCTATATGAACATAAACTGTGTGCATGATTTAATTATTCAATATGTGCTCATGTCAAATTTTTATCATGTTCATCAAATTTGCAACTCAACATTCATTATGCATAACAGCCTGTTTCAAACCTTCCTCTTTGTTTACAATCATTTGATAACATATAATTGAGGTGTGTGTGTGTGTGTGTGTGTGTGTGTGTGTGTGTGTGTGTGTGTGATGTAAATATGCATGGAATTAGAACTTCATCTCATCATGCCTCATATTTTGACAAACTTGCATTTTGTGAATCATTTCTCATATCAGCTTTCTGCCAACTTGTTTTGATGTTTAAATCTACTTAGTGTCAAGTATATGTGATGTATGTGTGTTTGATTTGATCTACAAATGCTTTGAACTGAAAGTGAGCACCTTCATGCACTTCACAAGCACAAAAGTTGCATTTTTGATATCATGTTTCACCACAGTTTGTTTTGAGCCTCAACTTGTGAACAAATTCATCCAATATCATATGTTTGGTATGTGTACATGTTTAGTCTGATCAAAGTATGCCTGAAACAAGAATTACACAATCCTGCTGCACTTCACACACCTAAAACTTGCACTTTCACAAACACAATCGGCATGTTGAATCACACTTTGCTCCACTGACTGTTTTGAAACAAGATGATGGCCTGAACTCAATATATGTGTATTATGTGTGCATGATTACATTGTTTGAAAACAGGCTGTAGCATGAACTCTATCACAAAATGCATCAAAAACTTCCAAAACACAAGCACTATCGGGTTTTAAAATGAAATAAGAATTTTTAAAAACTAAAAGCACCATCATATTCCTCATGAAAAATCCTTCAATTTGCACTAAAAGTTTGTGTGATTCCATGAAAAATTGAGTGAGTTATCATCAAAATGCAAATCTTTGGGTTTGTGTGTTTTTGCCCAGCCTGGTGTTGAAGTACCCATTATATTATAATGGGGTGGCTTTCATCAATGGATGTATAGCCACCCCAGTGGTAAGAACCTTAGCCAAAACATGCCTTGCATGCCATGAACCTGGGTTCGACCCCTGAGGAGGGCAACCGTTTTATTTATTTTTGTCATTTTTTAACCAAATTTCAAAAATTCATATCTCTCTCAATTTTAATCATTTTACACCCATTCTTTTTGAATTTTGTTCATCTTAATGTCTACTTTCATGTCATATTTTTTATTTTCATGTTTGCCTAATTTTTCATCTCTGTTGACTATGTGCAAGTTATGTGCGTTCTATGATCGTTTTCGCGTATGCAGATGAATTTTTCTTGTGATATACTTGTGGTTGTTTGTGATAATTGTTTGCATTCATGCTATTAAATGTTAGCTAACATGCTAAGACTTCATATTTGGTTGTTACCATGTTCATTTTATTTCATCTGCTAAATACACTGAAGCTTGACTGTCACACTTCCTGCTTAATCAACTGCTTTGATTGTCATCAATGCATTTTCATTTTTATCATTTCCCATGCTCACTCAATGGTTGTCACCATGAATGCATATTTATTATGTTGATATCTTGTTCAAAATTTTCTTTTCCCAAGTTATGAAGCTTGTTAGCTCTCATCCCAGTTGCCTCTCCTGTCCCTCTCCAAAGGAAAAGCCTTTCCATTAACCCTAATGTTATGGATAACTCATTCACCCATTTCATTGACTTTGTTAAGTCACTTTAAACTTAGTTTAGAAACCTTTAGACTTTGCTTTAAGTCTAAAAGACCCACCTGTACTAGGAGTGCTCTTCAACTAGAACCTTAAGATAGAGTTTGTCAACTCTATGTAAGAATCATCGTCATGATTTCTTACTTCCCCTTTTGAATATTACAACTTAGAATAGGGAGTTTTGTCAAACTCCACACAAACATTGTCATGTGTGTTCCCCCTTGAACCTTGATCATAATCAAATGTTCTTCATCCCTTGTGAGGTGAACTACGATTGCTCTGATTCTATCCTAGTTAGGATACGTAGGCAGAAGATGCGATGTCTTTGCGAGCAAACTTAGAAAACCATCTAGGTCTTTACCTATCCCTAATCCATATCCCAATCCATAATACATATTCACACACTTAGAAAACAATCAAACAAAAGGTTCCTGTAGAGTACTACAGATGCTTAGGGTGCTAACACCTTCCCTAGGTATAACCAACCCCCGATCCCCGAATCTCTTAAGCGTTGTCGTTACATCGCGAAAAAGGTTTTTCTTTCTTTAGAACTTTCCTTTGGATAAAATAAAGTTTGGTTGTAAAAGAATTAAGATTAAAGTTAATTTAATAGCTTGATATCCAATTTTCAACGCAACAGGACCGCTTCCATACCATACACCAACAAGAAAGGAGTTGCCCCAGTCGACGTACGCACTAAAGTATGATAACCATGTAAAGCAAAGGGCAACATCTTGTGACAATCATTGTAAGTCACCACCATTTTATGAACAATCTTCTTGATATTCTTATTGGTTGCCTCAACAACACCATTCATCTTCGGACGATACAGAGAAGAATTTTGGTGTTCAATCTTGAAACTCTGGCACAATTCTTTCATCATCTTATTATCCAAATTCGAACCATTGTCAGAAATGATTCGTTCTGGCACTCCATAACGGCAGATGATGTCTTTCTTTATAAAGCGAGCGACTACTTGTCTGGTCACATTGGTGAAGGAAGCTGCTTCTACCCACTTAGTGAAATAATTGATTGCCACTAAGATAAAGCGGTGCCCATTGGAGGTAGCCGGTTCAATCTTTCCAATCATGTTGATGCCCCACATTGCAAAGGGCCAAGGAGATGTTAAAACATTCAGGGGACTTGGGGGTACATGCATTTTGTTAGCATAAATTTGACATTTATGGCACTTCTTGGCATACTTAAAACAATCAGATTCGATAGTCACCCAATAAT
The DNA here is from genome assembly GCA_963859935.3 of Lathyrus sativus. NCBI lineage: Eukaryota > Viridiplantae > Streptophyta > Magnoliopsida > Fabales > Fabaceae > Lathyrus > Lathyrus sativus. Next base: position 442,778,010 of record OZ012737.1, read on the forward strand.
ACCCTGCTCTCAACAACTTTCTAGACATCGCATGCCCGCCAACATGTGTATCAAAAGAACCCTCGTGGACCTCTTCCATTAGCAAACTTGCTTCATTTTCATCCACACAACATAGCAATACCAGATCGAAATTTCTCTTGTACAACACATCATCCTTGTTCAAGTAAAAGTTTCCCGACAGCCTCCTCATAGTCTTCTTATCTCTACTTGATGCCCCAGGCGGATACTCTTGAGTCTTGAGGAAATTTCTGATATCAAAATACCCAGGCTTCCCATCCGATGCTTCTTCTACTGCGAATATGAAAGCTGGTCTATCGAGGCGCATGATAGTGATCATTGGACCTTCATTCCAGTAATTCACTTTATACATCGACGATAATGTTGCCAAAGCGTCTTCCATCTGATTCTCAGCTCTCAGCACATGATGAAATTCTACCCTGTCAAAGAAAGGCAGCAATCATCTTGCATAATTCATATAAGGCACCAGGTTGGGTTGACGATTTTCCCACTCTCCTTAGATTTGATTGACGACTAAAGTTGAATCACCATATATATCAAGATTCTTGATTTTCAAATCAATAACTTCTTCTATACCCATAATGCACGCTTCATATTCAACTTCATTATTAGTGCAGCAAAATGTTAATCGGGAGGTGAACGGTATGTGGGAACCGTGAGGAGTTTTAATGATTGCCCCAATTCCGTTACCATATGAATTAACAGCACCGTCAAAAACCATCTTCCATTGAGAGCCTATTTCGGGACCTTCGTCTGGTAGAGGCTCGTCACAATTCTTCATCTTCAAAAACATTATGTCTTCGTCGGGAAATTCAAACTTTATTGGTTGATAATACTCAATTGGCTGTTCAGCAAGATATTCTGATAAAACACTCCCTTTGATGGCTTTTTGGGAAACATACTGAATATCGTATTCTGTCAGAACCATCTGCCATCTGGCAATTTGTTGCGGTGAGAATCGTGATACCAAGCTATTGATTAACTTGAATCTTTAATTCTTAAATTCACAACCGGACTTTAATTTATCCAAAGGAAAGGTTAAAGAAAGAAAAACCCTTTGCGTGATGTAACAACAACGCTAAGAGATTCGGGGATCGGGGGTTGGTTATGCCTAGGGTAGGTATTTCACATCCTAAACATTTGTAGTACTCTACAGGAACCTTTTGTTTGTTTGTATTCTAAGTTTGCTAAATGTTTTCTATGGATTGGGATTAGGTAAAAGGTGTAGGTTAAGACCTAAAGATAGTTTCTAAGTTTGCTCGCAAAGACATCGCGTCCTCTGCCTACGTATCCTTACTAGGATAGAATCAGAGCAATCGTAGTTCACCTCACTAGGGATGAATAACACTTGATTATGATCAAGGTTCCAAGGGGAACAAACATATCCATGCTTATGTAGAGTTTATCCAAACTCTTTAGATCTACATTGTACACTCAAGAAAGGGGAGTAAGTAATCATCTCCATGATTCTAACATAGAGTTAACAAACTCTATCTTAAGTTCTAATTGAGGGAGCACTCCTAACAAAGGGTAGGCTTTTTAGACTTAAGCAAAGTCTAATGGATAGGTTCTAACTTAACTAAGTGTATGTATGACTTTACAAAGTCAAGGGAGGGTGATGAGCTATCTATGACCCAAAGGTCAATAGAGAGACTTTCATTTGGAAGGAGAAAGATGAGGCAACTTGGATGAGGGCTAAAGAGTTTCATCACTTGGGGAAATAAACTTAACAAAGCAATAATCATTCAAACATGATGAATACAAAGGATATGGTTACAGCCAAGAATAAACAAGCATATTACAATAAGCAAGTATTTGAATCAGGGTGAATGGTTACATCCAAAGCAAACATAAGGATATCATAATATCAATGATTTCTAACAAAATAGATGGTCACAACCAAGAACATGCAAGCATATTACAATATCAAGAAAGGATTACAATCAAGGTAAATGGTCACAACCAAGGGCATGCAATCATAGCATCAAGATATTACAATGTCATGAAAGGGGAAAGTTCTTACAAGACTAAACACAAAGGGTGAAAACCACAGACATATCTTGACAAAGATAAAGGCAACAACCAAACAAACGAGTTATAACTTCATGGGGATTTCTAAATGGAAATCAAATGAAACAGTCATGATGCTTACAAGCAAAAGTAATTACAATCACATACACAAAGGAGTTGACAAACATCAACCTTAAGAATTAGTAATCAAAAGTTTGAAATGGAAAGATGCAAGAAAGGAGAGTAAAAACCCTAAAAATGAAGCATAACTTCTTTTTTAATGAAAAGTGTTTTTCTAAAATGAAAACTCTAGATATTTTTACATGTCATATGAAAAAATGCAAAAATATAAGACATTTGCAAAAAAGAATCATTCAAAAATAATAAATATTGACAAAGTTATGATATTTGAAATTTAAGAGAAAAAGAATAATCATTTTAATGATTAAAAAGATATAAGGGCGCTTGGTGGGTGTTGAACCCACCACCTTTGAGTCACAGGTTTAAAACCTTACCAACTCAGCCAAGGCGCGCGCGTGAATATGAGAGAAAAGAAAGAGAGAAAAGAGTGAAAACATGGAAAATGGAAAAAACCAAAAGGGTTGATCTCCACACGGATCGAACCCAGGTCATGGCAATGGCAAGGCAAATATGGGACCAAGGCATATTCACTGGGGTGGCGATACATCTGTGTATTATGCCACCCCAATAAATACATATACCTGAAAAAGTGAGCATTTCTGGGCAAGGCAAGATGAGCAAGAAAACAAGGCATATCATGAAAACGGTTACATCACAACTCTTTCAAAACTCAACCAATTTTCACAAAATTTAGGTCTATCTTATGTGAAATTTAATAAGGAACACAATGGCATTATTAGTTTTTCAAGATGAAGCACCCATGAAAACACGATAGCAATTGCAAAGGAAAACTTGGATATGCATTTTGAAGGCTACAGCTCAAAACAGAAATGATTAAGACCAGGTGAAGGTATGCACAAGTTTCAAATACATGGTTCATGGATTCTAGATACAAAGATCTCACAAAAACAACTCCAAACAAAATCTGGTATGCTGGTTGCAACAATGGAACAAAAATGTTTGAAATGCTATCTTGGAAAATAAGAACAGTTTATGATGCAGCAGGCATATTCAACTCAATCAACATACATAAATGACTCTCATATGCATCAAATTTTGGATTCCAAATAGTTTGCAAGAAACTTAACAAAATAACAGTCTAAGGGGTGAAAACCTCCAAAACAGAAACTGGCAGTGAGCCTGCCTTTTGGTCAAAACCAAACACACATGATAAATCCTACACACACACACATACAATTCATACCATGACAAGTTAATCTCAACACAAATTCTACCAGACATGATTAAAAGGTTGAGCACATATCAAACAACATGATAGCAAGTGCTTGGTTATTACAATACCAAACCAACATATCAAATCATAACATGCCTTAAAAATGAAATTCACAACTCCATTGTGGTAAACATAGACAGATTCTTACAAGAAATCACACTTTTAGCAGCAACTGGTACAAGATAACAATTATCACCAAACAAAACATGCTCTTGTTTTACAAACAGCAAAAGAGCAAGATTTGGCAATGGTTTTGAATCAAAGGATTACATGGCAATGGTTCAAGAATTTAGGCAGTTATGGCAGCAAGTATGAATTTTAACATGACTATGCCAACAATCACCAATTAGCTCTACTTCTACATGCACATACCAACTTATTGACCAATGATGCTCACAGGCACATTTAAGATAGAATGCACACATAATTTATAAAGCACCAAGAAATACACATAGGCTTATCACAATGGACAAATATAGACCAAATATGCATATGTTAAGATTGAAAATGGCCTTATTACCATGCCTATTTGATGACAGCAACTAATGCAATAATGACAATACCAATTATCCAATAACACATGATTCAAGGAATATCGTATTTTCATGTTAACCAACATACAACAATAGACAACAACTTCAATGCAAATAAGATATGATCATGTCAAGCTTGAAAATAGTCCTACCACAATGCCTATGGATGATAGCAACAGATACACACATGACAGTGCCAATTTTCCAATAACAACAAGATTCAATGGTACAAAACTCTCATGATAACAAACATAGGCCAAACACAAAGTAATAGTTCAAAGTATCATAAAGGCATACTTAACATGACAATGGTAAGGATCAAGTTTTAATGCAAATACGATATGATCATGTCAAAGCAACCCTATTACCATGCCTCAAAATGACAGTCCTTGATGCAAACATGACAATGCCAACTATTCAACAAAAACAAGATTCAATGATACCACAATCTCATGTTGACAAACATAAACCAATCACCAAGCCATAGTTCAAGTTATCACAGGTATTCACTTAGCATAACAATGGTAAGCAACAAACTATAATGCAAGATATCTCATGATAGTCACAAACATATGACAGCAAAATAAGGTATTGGTCATCAACATCACATGAGTCATACCAATGACTTTTACCAAGTCCAACAGAACTGTATAGCTTACAAGCATACTCAAAACATGTTATAGACCAAATTTGAACACAAAGAAGATCCAAAAATATGCTAGAATTAAAAATGACCTATGAGTTGAAAAATACACATGAGTTTGAAAAGACAAGAACATAAATGTTGCAGATTAAAAACCTCACATAATTTCAAACAATATAAACATCGCATGAATCTATCACATAAGGGTTTCCAAATCAAAATACCAACAAACAGATCAAGATCTACAAAAGTTGTTGCAACAGAAGCAAATCAATATCCTTCACAAACAGAACCAAAAACAAGACAGCATCAAAACTTCATGAAGTTGCAAGCAAGCTCCTCATATGTTCATACATGACATAGGGCAATGGTTTAAGTGAATCTCAAGGCTTAATACACAGCAGCACAACATTGTATGATCATTGAAAAAGTAATACACATTGATGAGCAAAACAAACAAAGTAAGGCAGATTCATACATGGACTGCATTTTCATTTAAACACATTCCAACTAATGCACATTAAACATACTCATGATAGTTTAAGATGAGGATAGTGACTACCAAACTCTTGTAGACCTCCAAGAAAGCTAATATAGAAGGGAAAACCTTGAAGACTCCCCAAATGTGCTTCAACCAATGCCTTGGTGAAAATGCAGCATTTCTTGCACTTGAAGTAAACAAGTGAATCTTGGACCAGAACTTGAAATTAGTGATGATGATGGTATTTTAGGTTATGGACAGTTGGTACATCATAAACCTAAGGTGTTTGAAGGTTTACAATGATCAAAACAGGCCTGAGCAGTGATTTGGCAGATTTTGTATGTGAAGTCAAACTTTGCTTGGTTGAAAGTTGACTTTTGAGAAAATGAAGTTTTTGGCTGGTTTAAAAGCTTGAACACCTCCCACACATCATTTGTGGATTATGTGGATGGTTTGTGATGATTTTGAGTGGTTGAAAATGGTTTTGCAAGGTTAAATGCACAAGGCAGATTTTTTTTTGGTAGTTTTGGAATGGTTTTCTTCACTTGTATGAAAATGCAAAGCAAGATGAGAGCTATGGTTTTCTCTTGGGTTTTAGAATGCTCTGGTGTCTTTTGAGGCCTTGAAACTTCTTGAGTAGACTTCACTAAGCCATATGAACTTCATGGACCATGATCCCACCATTGGAACACCTTTTAAATCAAAAGTCAAACTACAGTTGACTTTTCCTAATTGAAAACCCTAATCGGGTATCCTGAACTGCACTGTTCTTGATCCTTGGGTGACAAACTCAAATTGGATTCATACTTGACCCAATGGAGTATATTTGATGATGTGGAGACTTATTTCATGGAGAATCAATCCAATATGTTGACTGATTAAACCGTCGAAACCTCGATCCTCGGCTGTACAGAACCCTATTTCACCTGTATCTTAACAAAGACCAACTTGAAATAGGTTAAGGTTAGATAATCAAATGAAAATGATCCTAAAATGATGATGAAGATCTAAGGGGTCAAAATTTGGGGTGCAACAGTTGCCCCTATTTAAATATTTTCACTAGACGGCAATGAGAGATGATAATCCTCATAGAATCGTAGTGAAAGGTATTTAAATATAGCAAACCAAAAATTTTGTCCCTTAAATCCGATGGTATGCAAAAGGACAAATGCGAATATGCCATGAATCTAAATGATGCTTTATGATGCTTGAATGCGAGACAGATGCAGACACACGAGCAAAAATAAAAGAACGACAAGACAACGAATAACTACTCACGGGGGACCCGACGTACCGGGGAAAGATCCAAAGTAAAACAAGCAAGGTAGTTCATACATGACTAGTGATGATGTTCAAGGAGAATCTTTCACACAGGGGACGTAAATTCCACCAGGGAAGACGAATCTTCTTTGGGGAAAAGAAAACACACACTCCACTGGGGAAGAAAGGAATTCTCCACCGGGGAAACGAAAGAAAAGAGACGCAAACCTCACTGGTGATAACCAAATGAGGAGTTTCCTATAACGAAGAGTTCGAACGGGATCTTCAGGAAAAGACTAGAAACAAGACCAGACGCATTGGGGATACTAGTATCCACTAGATCTTCGAGACTCAAATAGGAAAGCAACGGCCTTGCTGGGAACATTGGTGATGACCAGAACAACAAACAATTTCAAGCGTGCTAGTTTCTACTAGGCTTACAGGGGGTGATCGTGACGACCAAAGTTATAATTAATTGGGAATTCCAAACAGCACTGGTGAAATACAGAACTCCGGCTGGGGAAATTGGTAACAACCTATTCGCAGTATCAATAACAATTAGCTTTCAAGCAATGCCAGTAACCACTGGTCTTAGAAGGGACTGGTGATGACCAAATCAAGGTATACCAATAACAATTGGGTTAAGAAGTGCATGTAACCACTGGGCTTCAAAGGGAAAGAATTGGTAATACCCAACTCAGAGTGTCAATAACAACTGATTTCAAGCGACGCCAATAATCATTGGACTTAGACAGACTGGTGACGACCAAATCAAAAGTATGTCGAAAACAAATTGGTTTTACCAATACTAGTAACTACTAGATTTAGAATGAGATTAGTAACAACTAAATCAAACACCCATAGCCATCGAATTTCCCAACAATGCTAGTAAACACTAGACTTTTAGAATGAACGGTAATAACTGAGTCAATCAGTATCAATAACAATTAAGTCTAAGCGATGCCAATAATTATTGGACTTTTTAGGAAATTTGGTAACAACCATCTCAAACACTAATGATCATTGGTTTTAGAAAGCAATACCAGTAACCACTAGATTTTAGCGAAGATTGGTAATAACCGAATCAAAGGGACACCAATGACGATTGGTTTCTTTATAACATAGCCAGTGGCTACTGAGTGTGAAAGATTGTTGGTGACGACCAGATCAAGGTACCAAATAACAATTGGTTTTAAATAATGCTAGTGGCTACTAGACTTTCAAAGATTATCGGTGATAACCAAATCAGAGATAATCATTAGTAACAACTAACCATCTTAGGTAAATCGGATACTGCTAGTCACAATTAGCTTCCTAGAGAAGAAATAGTAATCCCAGGATTACTGGTAACATTGGGGTATCAACCTCAGCACGAAATCTGCGGCAACGAATCAAAGAGAGAGGTAAAGACCAAAGGATCTCAAAGGCAACAGCCAAACAAACAGAACCCAAAACCACATGCAAACAAATGTGTATGCTGATATGATGTTGTATGTAAAATGCAGACCGACCCATAAGGGAAAAGAGAAGAGCAAAACGAGGAAAGAAAAGAGGGAACCCATCACGCTGAGTCTCAATTGCTTCAAATTAGCTGGCGCTTTCTTTTGGTGTAGATAACAATCTTCCCAGATAAACAAAAGTTATCGTAAACCTGCATAGGAGAAGTCCTGGCTTAAGAGCGGGGATTGCTATTGGACGCATCTAGTTTGGTCAGAGGCGACAGCAAGCTTTCACGGCTTAAGAACTGTGTAATATTGTCGAATTACTTCTAGAGTTCTTTAATCGTTTTGTCAAATCAGTTTTCTTTAAAAACAAAATTTAGGTTTTTTCAAAACACTTTGCTTTTCGAAAAATCTTTATTAACAAATAAGTGAAATTGCATAACAAAAACAGAAGATCAGAACAATGATTGGCCAAAATCTGATTTCATTGATAGACGAGAACTTTACAAAGGGCAAAGCCTCGGGAACAAAATACATTTGGAAAAACGGCAAACAGAAAGGGTTACAGAATCCCATAATAATCCGGTCCTACTAACTAGCGGTTCATTTTCTTTACTGCTTCTGACGAGAATAACAGACGTTGATATTCTTTTAACACCTTGCACAAAACTTTGCCCCGGCGTTTGTCAGCCTTAATCTTCTGACTTCCGTCTTGCTGAAGTGCTTTGAATCACCTTTCTAAGTTTTCTACTTTAGGCATAATACTTTCTCATTGCATCAGAGTTGATAGGGTACTTGAGCTGTTCTCCGTCCATGGTCTCAAGAACTAGAGATCCTCCAGAGAAGACGGTTTTTACAACGAAAGGGCCATCGTAATTAGGCATCCACTTGTCGCGCATGTCCTTTTGTGTTGGTAGGATTTTGCTAAGCACAAGCTCTCCTTTCCTATACTTTTTGGGACGAACCTTCTTGTCGAATGCTCTTATCATCCTTTATTGATAGATTTGGCTCTGACACATGGCCGTCATTCTTTTCTCATCAATGAGGTTCAATGAGTCGAACCTTTCTTTTATCCATTCTTCTTCTTCAAGCTTGGCTTCCATCAAGATCTTTAGAGAAGCTATTTTGACCTCGATGGGCAGCACGGCGTCCATCCCATACACTAAGGAAAAAGGAGTTTCCCTTGTTGAAGTTCGCACTGATGTTCGGTACCCATGTAGAGCAAATGGTAACATCTCGTGCCAATTCTTGTAGGTTATGACCATCTTCTGTACTATTTTCTTGATATTTTTGTTTGCAGCTTCGACTGCGCCATTCATCTTAGGTCTTTAAGGAGACGAATTGTGATGCTTGATCTTGAAGTCATCACAGAGTTCCTTCATTGTTTTGTTGTTCAGATTTGACCCATTGTCGGTGATGATCTGGTTAGGAATACCGTATCGACAGATGATTTCCTTTTTGATGAAGCGGGCAACCACCTGTTTCATTACATTTGCATACGATGTTGCTTCTACCCATTTGGTGAAGTAATCATTTGCAACAAGGATGAAGCGATAGCCGTTGGAAGCTTTTGGTTCTATTGCCTCAATCATGTCTATCCCCCCATATTGTGAAGGGCCACGGTGATGTCATCACATTGAGAGGATGTGGAGGAACATGCACTTTGTCAGCATAGAACTGGCATTTATGGCATTTCCGAGCGAAGAGGATGCAGTCCGTCTCTAGAATTCACCAAAAGTAACCAGCTCTTAAAATCTTCTTAGCCATGGCATGGGTACCGAATGTTCCTTCGTGCACTTCAGTCATTATGAGACTTGCTTCTTTTTCATCAACACATCGAAGTAAAACCATGTCATAGTTTCTCTTGTAAAGGGGTGACATTGCTGATGAAGAACTTAGCCGACAATCTTCGTATGGCTCTTTTGTCGATTCTGGATGCGTCAGCTGGATATTCCTGATTTTGAAGAAAGTTCTTGATGTCGTGGAACCAAGGTTTCTCATCAGATTCTTCATCTATTGTCATAACATATGCAGGCACTGTCCTTCTCTCAATGTGAATTTGAGGTGCCTCGTTAACAAACTGGACCTTCCACATTGATGCCATCATGGCTAACGCATTAGCGATGTGATTTTCTGCTCTTGGTACATGCTTGAAGGTAATCTCGTCAAAATATTTGACCATCTCTAGGATATGAGCTTTGTAAGGGGTCAACTTTTCATCTTTAATCTCCCATTCTTCTTTGAGCTGATAGATCACTAAAGCAGAATCACCGATTACTTCCAAGATTTTAATGCGAAGATCAATGGCAGCTTCCAATCCTAAGATGCAGGCTTCGTACTCGGCTATGTTATTTGTACACGAGAAACAAAGTCGGGTTGTGACAGCAGTATACCCTCCGGTTGGATTTTTCAAAACAGCCCTAATACCATGTCTGTTTTTGTTTAACACTCCATCGAACATCATTTCCCACTGGGATTCAGGCTCAGGGCCTTCTTCAGGACCAGGTTCTGGTTTCGTGCGCTGAATGTACATTACATCTTCGTCAGGGAACTCAAACTTGAGTGGTTGATAGTATTCCATGGGATGCTCTGCAAGGTGTTCTGTCAAGATACTTCCTTTGATAGACTTCTGAGCAACATACTGAATATCATACTCCGATAAGAGCATATGCCATCTGGCCAATCTTCCAGTTTGAGCTGGTTTTTCAAAGATGTACTTGATGCGGTCCATTTTAGAAATCAGCATTGTGGTGTGGCAGTCATATACTGTCTTAGGTGTTTGGCGGCCCATGCTAAAGCACAACAGGCTTTCTCTAAGGGAAAGTAACGACTCTCACAATCGGTGAACTTCTTGCTCAGGTAGTAAATTGCATGCTCTTTCTTTTCTGACTCATCAGTTTGGCCCAAGACGCAACCCATCGAATCTTCTAATATTGTCATGTACATGAATAAAGGTCTTCCAGGTACTGGAGGGATCAATATCGGAGGTTCTTGTAAATATTGCTTGATTTTCTCAAACGCTGACTGACAGTTTTCATTCCATACCATTGTCTGGTCTTTTCGTAATAACTTGAAAATCGGTGTGCAAGTAGGAGTTAGATTGGAGATGAACCTGGAGACGTAATTCAAACGTCCAAGATAACCTCTGACCTGTTTCTCTGTTTTAGGAGCAGGCATCTGTTGGATTTCTCTGACCTTGTCAGGATCTACTTCAATTCCGTGTTGACTAACGATGAAGCCGAGTAATTTGCCTGAGCGAACCCCAAAGGTGCATTTTGCTGGGTTTAACCTTAGTTGGTACTTTCAGAGTCTCTCAAATAGCTTCAACAGATGATCCAAATGGTCTTCTTCGCTTCGAGACTTTGCGATCATGTCATCCACATATACCTCAATCTCTTTGTGCATCATATCATAGAAGAGTGTTACCATGGCCCTCTGATATGTTGCCCCTGCATTTTTCAAACCTAAAGGCATGACCTTATAACAATAGGTGCCCCAAGGTGTGATGAAGGTTCTCCATGTCGGTCGGGTCCATCTTTATCTGATTATAACCAGAAAATCCGTCCACGAATGAGAACACTGCGAAACTAGTTGTGTTGTCCACCAAAGTGTCGATATGTGGTAGAGGGAAATCGTCCTTCGGACTGGCTTTGTTTAAATCCCTATAGTCGATGCACATTCTGACTTTGCCATCTTTCTTTGGGACTGGCACGATGTTTGCCACCCACTCTAGATATTTGGATACTGCTAAAAAGCCCGCATCAATCTGCTTCTTGACTTCATCTCGTATCTTAAGAGCCATGTCTGGTCTTGATCTGCGAAGTTTTTGCTTGACCGAAGGATACTGTGGCTTCAAAGGGAGCTTGTGCATAACGATGTCGGTGTCCAACCCTGGCATGTCTTAATAAGACCAAGCGAATATGTCGACGTAATCTCTGAGGAGTGCTATCAGCATGCTTTTGACCTCTGTCCCCAACGATGCCCCAATCTTGACTTCTCTTTTCTCTTCTTCAGATCCCAAGTTGATGACCATAATCTGCTCTTTGTACGGCTAGAGATAAGCATCTTCATATTTAGTCATCCTCTTCAACTCTTCTGAGACTTCTAATTTTTCATCATTCTCTTCTTCGGCTTGGAAGACAGATGAACCACTAGTAAAAGGAACTGAAGGATCACGGGATTTTATGGGTAATGGAGGTGTTCTGCATGTTTTATTTTTGGGAATGATTAGACACACACACAGACATGCAGATGAAGGGTTGCTTTTACGTTTTCAAAAAAGTTGTCATTTTTCCTTTTAACAAAAAAAGAGTGAAAATGATGAGCAGGAAATAAACAAGAGTTTTAACAAAAACACTTTTCATTCATAGATTTTCAAATTGCAAAGTGGCCCATACAAAATAGTTCACAGGCCTTGGGCAAGGCCAGGAACTTTTTTAAATAAAACACAAAGCTAACAAGAAAAATGAATTACTCTAAAGGTAAAAAGACAGGAATTTTCACAGCCTCCCAATTACGTAGAGCTGCTCCTCCCCGAATTATCAGATGATCCAGATCACGATCCTCATCCTCAGCAATGATAGCGTTTATCTGCAATCCGCCACTGGTAAAGATCTCTTTCAATGACTTCTTCCTCATTACGCTTTCTTCCGGCTCGCCTTCTAGAGTTGGTTTGTAACCAAACCCTTGTCGATCGTTCTTCGCCCGAGCGTTGAATTCAATGATCTCTCCTCATCCCAACGGGATTCCAGCTTTCAGTGCAACTTTGACACTCTGAACAGACGTGAAGGATGGACCACGAGTTATATCAGACTCGTCTACCGGAACAACATGGGCTATCTCTAGTGCTTGAAAGGCTGTTTCGAGTGAATCTTCGTCCGCTTCGATGTATCAGAAAGAGGATAGGTTGCTCACCATCAGATCCTCTTCTCCGTGAACGATGACCAACTGATCATCAACAACAAATTTCATCTTTTGATGGAGGGTAGAGGTTATAGCACCCGCTGCATGTATCAATGGCCTCCCTAATAGACAACTATAGACTGGATTGTGTCCATCACTTGAAAGGTGACTTCAAAGACCTGTAGACCTATCATGATAGGAAGATCAACTTCTCCTATTACAGCTCTTCTGGACCCATCAAATGCCTTCACCACAAGAGATGTTGGCCTTATATCAGCACCCTGGTAAGCAAGCTTAGCTAGTGTTTTCTTCGGCATCACATTGAGTGTAGATCCTGTATCAACAAGTACCCTAGACAATGTATCTTCTTCGCATTTAATTGACACATGCAGAGCACGATTGTGCTTGCGTTTTTCAACTGTTAGGTCATTGTCATTGAAGCTTAAAGTATTGCGGGTCGTGATATTCGCCACAATAGAGTCTAACTGCCCCACTGTGATGTCCTTGGTCACATGAGCTTGTGTTAGGATCTTTAGCAAAGCTTGGCGATGCGCCGAATAGCTCAAAAGTAATGACATGACTGAGATCTTGGATGGCATCTGGTTCAGCTGATCTACCACCCGGTAGTCACTTCGTCGGATGATCCGTAAGAATTCTTCTTCATCGTTTCTGAGGTTCTCTTTTCCTTTGACAACAGCTTCCTTAGTGACAACTTCCTCTGGGATGGATCCTTTAGGAGCAGCAGCTTTTGGAGTGGGAACCGCTGGTGGAGGAACTGCATTATTTGCTCGTGGTTAGTACACGCGACCGCTTCGGGTTATTTTACTTGCACCGGCGATATTGGCTATATTTGCTGGCTTTCTTTCTTTGAAAATTCCTTCACACCATGAATGATCTTCTCTTGGTGTTATGGCCCTCGGGTGAGGTCTAGATCCTCTCCTTGGTTCAAATCTGGATTGACCCCTCCCAAAATTTGGTGGCACATCGTCGCGGAACACCGGCCGAACGCTTTTGTTGTTGTTGTTGTTGTTGTTGTTGTTGTTTCTTGAAACAGCCCTTTTGATAGGCTCTTCCGATATTGAACACAGGTTCGATTACCGCTACATCCTCTTTCTTCTTCCTGCTAGCGATCTCTATCATTCCTTGCTCAAGCATTGCTCGGACATCCTTTTACACAAGGTCACAACCTTATGGGTTTAACATACATTGTTCACAATCTTTGTGAGAAGTTTTAAGTGTCCATGCTTGAGCGAGACGTTTGTGCAGTTCCACCAACGGCACTTTAATTTCGTCAATGGTAGTAACAGTCTTAGTTTCAGACCCCTCCCCTTCTTCAGTAATAGCATTCACTCCACCATGGTTTGGTAGAGGATTATTCTTTACATTCGGGTGGTTGTCTTTGAAAGACAAAATCCTCTTTTCGATTAACTCCCGGACAAGGTGCTGGAGCGTGATGCATCCTTCGAGGTCATGGCCCGGAGCGTTTTCATGGAATAAACATCAAGCATTGGCGTTGTAGTAGTATAGAAGTGGGTTAGGTGGAACACCTAATTTCCTTGTCTTGACCAGCCCTCTTTCTATCAACATCGAGAATAGATCAGCGTAACTCATTGGGATAGGTTGTATCTTTGGCCGATTCTCTTGGTAATTGGCCCTCGGAGCCCTATTTTGAGGTTGCTGGCCCTGCGGTTGATGATATTATTGTTGATGATTGGAATGATATTGTTGTTGATTACTGGATGCCCCTTGTTGAGGACCCTGCTGCGATGACTGTTGAAAAACAGGAGTTACAGCTGCTATGTAAGATGGTGGATGATATTGCTGGCGATGGTTCCTCGAACTCTGTGCCTTTTTTCCATATGTTACAACATTTACGTCACCCTTCTTCTTTTTATGGAAGTTGTTACCCTGCTTCTTGGCAGCACTGGTGCTTGAACTGGCATTTGAAGTTGTCACCTTCCCACTCTTTAAGTCGGCTTCAACCTTGACTCCTACCGCAACAATGTCAGAGAAGTTGGTGTCATACCTCGAAAAATACGATCCTCGCGATGGACGCGAAAAATACTGTTCGAAACAGAGTCGCCACCGAACTTTATTCATTCCAAGGATGGAATAGAAAAATATCGATAAAACCTTTAAAGGGATAAGAACATGGTCATCGTAACCAATATTCTAGGTTCGGGAGTCGGTTACATGAGGGGAAGGTATTAGCACCCCTCATGTCCGTTGTACTCAACGGGAACCTCTTGATTCGATTCGTGAGAGAGACTTAACTACGATTGTGTATCTTCTAAAGGGATTGCTTGCTAATAGGAAAAGGGGTGATTATTAAGATAGGGTGCTCGGCAAGGATTGGGGCCCTTGTGCCTACGTATCTTCACTTGTAAGAAGTGGAAAATCAGAGCATTCGTAGTTCATGGGACTACGGGTAAAGAGGGGATTGTGCTCGCTAGGATTATCGCAATCCTATGCCTACGTACTCTCAACAGATATAAGAGATCAGAGCAGTCGTAGTTCGGCTGATTACGATTTGCTGACAGGTTTGGAAAATGAACGAGTGTTTAGGTCGCATTCTAACTGCTAAACGTTGGCTTGTCTGCTCACTAGGGGAGGCTGAAGCTCTAGTTTGTTATGCGCGAAAGAATGGATTAAACAATGTCCTTGGAGAAGAGTTGTGAATCGCACGAGGGCGAAGAATTTAGTGTTTGATTGATTAAGTATTTTGGTTTGGAAAAGAGGATAGATTTCGATAAGTTATAAGGTATTGGTTGCACGGGGCGAGAAAAAGATTGGTTAGATGTATTAAAAGTTTAGTTAGAGGTGACGATTACCTGAAGCTTAAGAAATACTTCTCGGTCCCAAGTAATCGGGAGAGTGAACCAAAGATTTGGAGCTCTCTCTTTTTCAACCTCAAATGTGAAAGGATAGAATATGGTTCGAGTGGGTTAATCGGACGACGATTACTCGAAGCTCGAGAAAGACTCCTCGGTCCCTAAGTAATCGGGAGAGTGAACCAAAGACTTGGAGCTCTCTCTTTTTCATCTAAGTGTTAATGGAATTGGATACGAGTGAGTGAATCGGATGACGATTACTCGAAGCTTGAGAAAGACTTCTCGGACCCAAGTAATCGGGAAAGCGAACCAAAGACTTGGAACACTTTCTTTTTCATCGCAAAAGGAATTGTTTGAATGGCACTCGAAAGATAGCATGTCGTTAAAATATTTTAACAGATGAGAATTACTCGAAGCTTAAGAAAGACTTCTCGGACCTCAAATAATCGGAAGAGTGAACCAAATACTTGGAACTCTCTCCTTTTCTCATCTAATATTATGAAAGATGTTTAATAATATTAGAGTGTATTAATCGGATGACGATTACTCAAAGCTCAAGAAAGACTTCTTGAATTTTAAATAATCGGGAGAGTGAACCAAAGACTTGGAGCTCTCTCTTTTTCATTTATGTGTTTAAGAAAACGGGTTTGAATAAATTTATCGTTTTTAGAAGACAATTGTTCGAGCTTAAGAAAGACTTCTCGGACCCAAACAATTGGGAGAGAGAACCAAAGACTTGGAACTCTCTCTTTTTTCATCTTTTATTGAAATTGTATTCGAGTAGTTACTAAGTATTTTAAGTTTGATTTGAGAAAATACTCGATGCGAGTCGGGGTTTGAAATTAGAGTTTTAACGTGTACACTAGCAAAGTGGGCTAGTCTTCTAAGTGACCAATTAGAAATAATTGATCAAATAGGTATCACTGTAAGGAAGCCCAGGATTAAGCTTTGAAATGTTGTGTCTGTGACCAAAAGGTTGATGGCGAGACTTTAAAAGCACTCGACTTACAAGGGTAAAAAATGGGCTCGATAAATCGAGAATTTAATTTTAAAAATGATTTTTGAAGCATCAAAGCAATAAATAAGACAAAAGCAATAAAATATATTACATTTTTGTGGGAATGGGGGTACATTGCTTCGAATGGGGATGAAGCGACTTGATTTTCAGAATCCATTGATCTTGGTCCGATTTTATTTATCAAAGTCAAAAAAAAAAATTATTAAAATTTATTAATCATTTAATTGGATTAATCCAAATTAATTATTAAAAATATTCTATTAAATCAAATAGTTGAGTTAATTAAAATTAATTGACAAAAATTAAAATTATCTAACAGAATTATAATTTTATTATCCACTTAAAACTAGCAAATACACACAACATTGACCTTAACATCCACATATGATTACTACGAATACCACCCCATTATTTTTATCAAGAATTAAAATGTAACAAGCATGAAACGTGCTGATTCAGTACAACATAACCACACATACCAAATTAGCCATGAATCTCCAACATAAAGTATAGAACAAAGATCAATCATATACTAATACCAACAAAAACAAAACAAGTTTACTAAAAATAAATCAATATCCATTCTAACAAGAAATACACAAAAAGTTCACAAAAGAAATTACCTATTAGGAACACACTCGAGGAAATGAAACAGTATGCATACATAAAAAAGAACACTTACAGTATCATAAACAAACATAGAATTTGAATACCGAGTCGTCTATTTTCGAAAGTCATAGATGCGATAGAAAGGATGAACAAAGCAACATTTACCTAAATTCAAACGAATTACCAATGAAATTGTGTAATAACGGCAACCTAAGTGTAGCCTATATACTTATTTTATGACGAGAATCAATCGACAAAAAGCATTTACACGTTCACTATATTGAATCATAACAGCATATTCATCATTGTAAACCGTAAAAACAAAAAAAGTAACTAACTCACATATTCTTCAAAGCTAAACGTTACGAAACCGCCATAAAAACCTCAATTGCACAGGTAGCAGTACATATACAGAGTCCTAAAAACCCACTTCAGAAAACTAGAGAAAAGATAAGTCAAGAATGTTACCAAACCGGTTTGCGAAGTCGGGCTACCGTTGTTGAATTTGCAAGTAAAGAAAATGGACGGTTGGTTGCTTCAAGCTTTACCGCTGCTCAAAGAATAGAGAGTTGTGATGCATATCAGTAGAATATAGCACGACATATGACGTATTGCCATTGCTGCCTTAATAATGTGAAACTGTTGTAGCTTTGATCTTCATGTTCTGCAACTCCATTCTTTCATCATCTGTTCAATCCAATAGCGACACGCAACTATCAAAGTCGCTCCACGTCGCTTCGAGTTACGACATAGCACCACCAATTCAAAGCAACCGTTGCTCGAAGAGGTGAGAGGAATGCTGCTAAGTTTTTCGGAATTTGACTGCTTCAAGATCAAACGTGTACTTGCTGAGTTCGAACACTTAGCAGCAACATTGACGCGATGACGACAGCAGCTCCCAGATGTTGAAACAATTATATCCAAGCCACTTCAATGAACCGATAAGGAAATCCGACGTCGGAGGTGCTACTATTGTTGCGAAGTTGTTGACTGCGGTTGTTAGAGGCAAAGCTCGAGAATAGATTGTCCTGCCGCAGAGTCGAGTTGTTGTTGCTGGAGAAGTGAGTTGCGAACTGAAAAGTGAGTGTGTTGGCATTGACGTCGGTAGCTGCGGTTCTTGCTTCAAATTGATGTTGATGAACTGCTGCTCTCTACATTGACTTCGCACTTCTGAAGTTGAAATTCAACGAAGTCACAACCGACACAAATGCATAACCGTTGAGTTATAGTTGACATCATCATGAGCTGCAAGCGAGATGACGAGTTATTGAACTAAAAATCAGTGGCTTGAAAACACAACACAAATGATCACATCTGCTGCTGGATTGCAACATTACCGAAGTCGCTGGATTGCAACATTATCGAAGCGGCTACGACAAGCGAGTTGAACCGTTGAGTTGCTTGTGACGCGTTAGAGATTCAAACCATGCCGAGTTATACTGCAAATCTGTTGCTGAATTGAATCATCACGACTTCGTCATCAGAACTTGTTGTCAGAGTGAAAGTAGCGGAGCCTTTGTGTGCACGCCGCTTCAGGCTCTTGTCACGTAACCGAGATGACGTTGGAATCTGCCCCAAAGTCAACTTTGGCCCAAACAGAAAAGAAGAAAAAGCATAGTTTTTGACATAACCAAGTTACACTGTTGTTGTTACGGACACTGCTACTGATTTAAGCAATGATGCAAACCGGAGCTGTCGCGTATGGTGAGCATGTTCGTTGTTGTCGTTGAGTCACACGGATGAACAACTGGTGTCATGAAAATGTGCTTTGACAGATGGAATTCTAGGACATCATGTCGAGACCAACTAGGGGTCAGCTCTTGAATCAATTCACAACCTGCACAAACAGCGAATAGCAAACCAAAGAGAAAAGAGACAAAAATTCACAAAAGTCGAAAACAAAGGAAACATGGTTAAGTTAGAGATACAACCCTTGTGAGTGTGGCTACAAAATCGGAAATGCGTGAGACTTTGAAGATGTTGTGTAGCTGTGGATAAAGCGCAAAGTTAAGTGGTGCTGAAGCGTTATTGTTCCAACTTGCTGCTACCATTTGAGTGGTTGTCTGTTGAAGCTGTTGTTGTTGCTGCGCTGATAACCGTTCCTCATATTCCCTTTCATTCTCGTTCGGGATTATCTTTCGACAGTGTCGCAACTGTAGTTGATGTTCTTTTTCTGCTAGTGCATAGTTTGTCGTTGTCTGAAGCTCAGGTTATTGTTGTGGTAATCCCGCATCGGCAACCGAGTGGTTGTTGATGTTGAGCTATTGTCGACTCATGAATGCAATGCTGATAGCCGACATTTGGTGCTCAAACGGTGTCATTTAGCTCACATCGTTATCACATTGCCGCTTTTGGAGTCGTCTGAACTGAGGCTATTGTTTTTCCGCTGCTGCAAACTGAGGTGTGGCGTTGTCGGTGAATGGCGGCAGATCACTTGCAGCTAAATACGAAACTTATGTGAGACCATATGCCGAAATTTGTGAGGGTATACAAGTCAGGTTCAGTAGGGCGCTCCCTTGAAATCTCGCGGTTCAGTAGCTACATGATGTCCACAAATCAACACCACGCGACCAAACTACAACGTGATATTTCCAATCAGCACAAGCTGTATGCATCACAACTTAGCCACATCCGTGCTTTATCAAACGTCCACAACGACTTTGCATTTCCATATTGCAAAACCTCAAACTCACAACCATCATTAACAAATTATTATACAAATCACGTCCCCGTTTTTTTTAGAACCTACATCACACAGTAGCCAAAAAATGATTCACAAGACCAACCATAATGCACCTTTTACACAGCATAGACAAAGCAAGTAGCAATACCCTTTTCAGTAGTCACAAAAGTTACGCAACCCTTAACCTTTTTAACAAACCAATACACACTGCACAATGACCAAATTTCTTAAATCTTCCGTGACCCCACAGCTTGTACGACACAAAACAAAACCACATCACCAATACACAATTTCACTCACTCTTAAAATGTCACGAAAACCTCCCAAAACGGCAGACGAATTGAAATCAAACTCAACCAACCCACTTTATAAATAACAAACATTGTTACCTCACTTTCCTCAAGCTTGAGAGCCACTGTTACCATGTGACTTCTTTCAAAATTCCCCTTCGATTTCTCCTCTTCTGTGAACACTGAAGTCGAAGCAGAGAGAGCAGGAGTGATTTGTCGCGCAAGAAGGTTGGAGACGGAGACGTCCGATTTCGATTTCGCTTTTTTCTTCTTCTTTTACTCTGAGCTTTTCATCCACCATTGCTATCAGAAAGGATATCGGCTTCAAATTCACTCCTTTCTGCAAAACCACCATTCCAGGCAGATACCTTCTCTCCGACAATATTGGTTATGTATGCAATGCTCTTTCGATTGATTCAAAATCTCGCTGTTGTCCTCAAACTGGGAAGAAATTCTCTTGTCATGGATGCAATCTTCTTTCACAGTGTTGTAATTCTTATGAATATTGTGTTTCTTGTTGTCTCAATCCTGCACTGACACATAAGGAACAAGTGTTGAAGATGAAGATTTCTAAACCGGCTACTGCAAGGAGTTATGAAAGTATTTTTGACTACTGCACTGGGAGATGTCGCCATAGTTCTGAAAGTGTGGTTCATGAAAATGCTTATCTCAGTGACCTCCACCACTGATTTTCTCTGCCATCAAATTCTTCAGGGGTAAATAGTACTCTCACAGAAGCAAGGCTGAATGGCATCAACGTTGTTGTTGGGAGGCAAGGTGAATCATGTAATTCAGTTTGCAAATCAAGAGGGCAATCATGTGTCCCAAATAAACTTGTGGTGCTTAATCATTGTGACATTATACAGAAATACATGAACTGTGTAACACCCATTTTAATTATTTAGTCACTTTATTATTATTTTAAAAATTATATGTTGGTGTGCCCTTTGTTGGGGGTGTATTTGATGATGTTTGGTGGGTGTCCCTAATGTGGGAGGACTATTGGTGATATTTTGGTGTGAAATATAGTAATATAAAAATAATAGTAACATTGGTGGGGGTGTTATTATTATTATTATATTTATTATATTTGTTACTATTATTAATATTATTATTATTTTGGTGAAATAATAATATTAGTATTATTATATTATTATTATATTATTTTTATTAATATTATTATTATTATTGGTGTGATAATATTATTATTATTATAATTATAATTATTGTTGGGTGTATCACTATTATTATTATTATGTTGAATATTACTATAATATTATAATAGTATTATATTATATTATATTATTATTATTATTATAATGATTATTATAATTATTATTATTAGAATTATTATTGGGAATATTAGTGGTTGGAATAAGTAAAATAAGAGGTGAAAGGGTTATTGGGAAGTTAGAATGGAAATATGAAAAGTCACGATAGAAACCGTGAGGAAGGAAATATGAAGGGGTAGCAAGCAGATATTAGAAAAGTTGGAATGGAGAGGAAAGGGATTACCATAGGCGTGGGATATTGGTGTGATAATAATAATAGTATTATTATTATTATTATTACTATTATTATTATTAGTGTTATTATTATTATTATTATTAAAAGTATTATTATGATTATTGGAGAGATAATAATATTATTATTATTGTTATTATTAATAGTATTATTATTATTAAGATTATTATTATTATTATCATTATTATTATTATTAGAATTATTAATATTATTATTATTATTATTATTATTATTATTATTATTAATATGTGGTATTATTAATATTAGTAAGATTATATTAGTATTATTATTATTATTAAGATTATTAATATTATATTATTTTATTAGTTATTATTATTGGGATTAGAATAATTAAAAAGGGAAATAGAATATGAGGGGTTAGGAGAGTTACGATACATTTTAGAAAATTGAGAAAAAAGAGCGATAGAAAGAGAGAAGAGGAAAGAACGAGGAAAGTGAAAAAGAACGAAGGAAAAAGGGAACGAAGAACGGAAGAGGAAGGAGAAGGCCAAGAGACCAATTGTCAAGGTAAGGGGGGAGAAATTTGATTGGGAATGGTTTATACATGTATAGGGTAGAGGGGATTCCTTAACCCCGTAGGAATTTATCGTTATATAAAGTTTTATATTGGCATGCTATGATTATTGTTGATGTTGGGGGATTGATGAATGCTGATGATGCATTTTGGGGTATATATATATATATGGTGATGATGTTACTGTAGTATTGATCCATTTTGTTGGATTGTTGATGTTACTGTAGTGTTGATAGTAACTAGGAATATAAAGCTGATGAGATTATGTGTTGTTACCGTAGTGTTGGCAATGACCGTGATTATAGCTTTGGGAAAAGTTATGTGTTGTTTCCCTATAGCGTCGTTAATGACTATGGTTAGGACCTTGGTGAGATTCAGAGTGACTCTGAAATGTCGGTAATGTACCGTAATGTCGGTTCTAGAGTAGAAATTATGGGATAATTGGTAAGTATAATATCTATTGGCATGTTTGTGATTGTGGATTGATGTTGATGAATTATTGATTTTGGTGTATAGGCTGAGGTGTTGGTTTAGGGAGGTTCTGAGTAACCTCAGAGACTTTTGGTGAGATGTCTGAATTGGTCTCGTGTGATCCTTCTAGCCTTGCTGTAGTGTGAAAATGATGAGTATGGGATATAACTTGTGTACTTGGGGATAGTACGCGTTTCCCTTAATATTGTTGGTGAGCAATTAGTAATGTATATGTGTGTAGTGATCAGTAGGATCGTGTATCCCCGAGTGGGGGGGGACGTAGTTATATCCGGTGTGATAGTATGAATTCGTTTACTATCTGATTGATTTATATGGTGTTGGTGTAATATATCTATACATATGCATTGTTGTATGATGATATGATCAGGAGGATCGTGTGCACTTAGCGTGCCAGAATATAATAATTATGCATTGGTGTCTTGCATATCATGGTGTTTTGGTGGGATGAATCATGTCTCAGGAGGAGCGTAAGTGATTCATCCGTACTCCTTTGTGGAGAATGGTGGGGGATAGATCATGTCTCAGGAGGAGCGTAAGTGATCTATCCAGGTTCGATTGAATGAACCAATGAGTCGGTACCGCATGCATGGTGTTGAGTTTCATAATTGCATTATAATATGTTATATTGTAATTTGAACAGTAGGTTCGTTATATGGTGTTGTTGGGGTGAATAATTGATGTGTTGGTGTGTTTTACTGCCTTATTACATGTATTACATTACCATTATATTTTTGATCATGATTTCTCACCCCTTGTTGTTGTTGTGGTCTGTGCTTCTTCGGAAGTACAGATAATCCAGGTGCTTAGCTAGCTTAGATATTGGTGTGACTGTCGAGTCTAGGATGCTCTGATACGTAGCACGGGACTTGGGCATTTTTATTGTTTCATGTTGAACTCCTATTTTTTTCCTGCGAACGTATCAAAATTTTTATTTAATTGTATTATTTAAATATTCCGCTGTATTTGGAGAAAAACCTTTTTTATAAGGAAACGTGATTTTTATGTGATATCCCACTTGGGAAGGAAACTCTGATTTTTATTATGTTATTCATATTTTATTTGTTTTGGGAAGTGGGGTGTTACAATTGGTATCAGAGCAGGTCCGTCCGTCCGGCCAGTGTTGTTGAGTCGAGTTGAGTCTGTCCGTTATGATGTAGTTGAATATCTTTTAACCTGGTGTTGTTATGTTTTGAGCAGTATGGCAGGAAGGAACGATGCTGCATTAGCTGCTGCTATGCAAGCAATGGCGCAAGCTGTTGCTAATCAGAATCAAACTGCAGATGCCCAATTCAGGAGTTTGGCGCAGTTTCGGAGCAACAAGCCGCCAACGTTTGAAGGAGGAATTCTGGACCCAGAAGCTGCTCAGAAGTGGCTGAAGGCAATTGAGAAAATCTTCAGAACTATGGATTGTACTGATGAGCAGAAGGTGAGGTTTGGTACTCACATGCTGGAGGGTGAGGCTGAAGCTTGGTGGGATAATAGTCGCCAAAGATTGGAAGCTGCTGGAACTGCCATTACTTGGGAGGTAGTTCGGAAGGGTTTTCTGGAGAAGTATTTTCCGGAAGATATTCGGAGTGCTAAGGAAATTGAATTCTTAGAGCTGAAGCAGGGTAGTATGACTGTAGCAGAGTATGCTGCTAAGTTTGAGGAGCTGGTGCAGTATTGTCCTCACTATAATGTGGAAGGGGCAATGACTTCTAAGTGCTTAAAGTTTGAGAATGGACTGCGTCCAGAGATTAAGCTGGGGATTGCTTGTCAGAAGATCAGGAGCTATCCTGAGCTGGTAAGCAGGAGCAGGATCTATGATAACGATAACCGGGCAAGGATTGCACACTACAAAGCTGTTAATGACCGTAAGGGTAAGCAGAGGTTTAGTGGTACTCCTTATGGTGTTGCTGCTGATAAGGGAAAACGTAAAGCTGTTGTTGATAAGAAGCCTAGAGATGGGAGAGCATCTGCTGAAGGGAAATGTTTTCGGTGCGGTGGTATGGGACACCGTGCTAATGATTGTCCTAATGAAGCCAAAAAGTGTTTTAAGTGTGGAAAACCAGGTCATGTGATAGCTGACTGCAGAGCAACTATGCCGACCTGTTATAACTGTGGTGAGAAGGGTCACATCAGTACCCATTGTGAGAAGCCGAAGAAGCCTCAGACGTCTCCGGCTGGTGGAAAAGTGTTTGCTTTGGCAGGAACTCAAGCTGCCAGTGATGAGCGTGTTATCAAAGGTACTTGTATTATCAATAATATTCCTTTAACTGCTATTATTGATACGGGTGCAACACACTCGTTTATTTCTGTGGATTGTGTGGAGAGGATAGGATTGGTGCCGTCTACTCTGGAGAGACGAATGACTATTGAGACACCCTCTATAGGTTCAGTGACTACTTCTTTGGTATGCCTGAAGTGTCCGCTGACTATTTTCGGTAGAGAATTTGAAGTGGATTTGATTTGTCTACCACTTGGTAAATTGGATGTTATTCTGGGTATGAACTGGTTAGAGTTCAACCGAGTCTACATCGACTGTTTTCGGAAGGAATTGTTGTTCTTGACCCCTGAAGAGGAAGCTTTAGCAAGTTCTTTGTCTAATAAAGAATTGAGGGCCTTGTTGGAAGATGAAACTAGAGTGTTTGCTTTATTTGCAACTTTATCGGTAGATAGCAAAGTGTCAATGGAGGAATTGGCAGTGGTGAATGAATTTCCGGAAGTGTTTCCTGACGACATTACGGAATTGCCTCCGACGCGAGAAGTGGAATTTGGTATTGATCTTGTTCCTGGTACGAGGCCTATTTCTATGGCGCCGTACAGGATGTCTGCAGTGGAATTGGCTGAGTTGAAGTCTCAGATTGGAGAATTGTTGGATAGAAAGTTTATTAGGCCAAGTGTATCGCCGTGGGGAGCTCCAGTGTTGTTGGTGAAGAAGAAGGATGGTAGTATGCGTTTGTGCATCGATTACCGTCAGTTGAATAAAGTGACGATTAAGAATAAGTATCCTCTCCCGAGGATTGATGATTTGATGGACCAGCTGGTGGGAGCTCGTGTGTTTAGTAAGATTGACTTAAGGTCGGGTTATCATCAAATAAGAGTAAAAGAAGGTGATATTCAGAAGACTGCTTTTAGAACTCGATATGGACATTATGAATATGCTGTAATGCCGTTTGGAGTGACTAATGCGCCGGGAGTATTTATGGAGTATATGAACAGAATTTTCCATTCTTATTTGGATCAATTCATTGTAGTGTTTATTGATGATATATTAATTTATTCTAAATCTGATGAAGAACATGCAGGACATTTGAGAATTGCCTTGCAAGTGTTGAAGGAAAATAAATTATTTGCTAAACTGTCAAAGTGTGACTTCTGGTTGAAGAGAGTGAGTTTCTTGGGGCATGTAATATCTGAAGATGGAATAGCGGTGGATCCGTCAAAAGTAAGTGCAGTATTGCAGTGGGAACCGCCGAAGACAGCGACAGAAATTAGGAGCTTTCTGGGTTTAGCTGGTTATTACCGCAGGTTTATTGAAGGGTTCTCTAATTTGGCGTTGCCATTAACTCAGTTGACGAGAAAGAACCAAGTTTTCGTATGGGACGCTGCTTGTGAAGAAAGTTTTGAAGAGTTGAAAAAGAGATTGACTACGGCACCGGTGTTAGTGTTACCGACTCCGAGTGAACCGTTTGTGGTGTACTGTGATGCGTCTAAGATGGGATTAGGAGGAGTTCTTATGCAGAATGGTAAGGTAGTAGCATATGCTTCGCGGCAACTGAGAGTGCATGAGCGAAATTATCCTACTCATGATCTTGAGTTAGCTGCGGTTGTTTTTGTGTTGAAAATTTGGAGGCATTACCTGTATGGTTCAAGATTTGAAGTGTTTAGTGATCATAAGAGTCTGAGATACCTGTTTGATCAGAAAGAGCTGAATATGAGGCAGAGAAGATGGTTAGAATTTTTGAAGGATTATGACTTCAGTTTGAGTTATCATCCGGGAAAGGCCAATGTAGTGGCAGACGCTTTGAGTAGAAAGACAATTCATATGGCAGCTCTGATGGTGAAAGAAATTGAGTTAATTGAACAATTCAGAGATTTGAGCATGGTTTGTGAAACTACTGCAGAGAGTGTAATGTTGGGTATGTTGCAGGTAAATAATGACTTCTTGGATATGATTAGAGAGAATCAGAAGTTGGATGTGAAATTGGTAGATTTGATGCCTGGAGTAGGAAGTGACTCCGATAGTGACTTTAAATTGGATAGTACAGGTGTGTTGAGATTTAGAGGCAGGATTTGTGTACCAGATGATGAGGAACTGAAAAAGCTGATTTTGAGTGAAGGACACCGTAGTAATCTGAGTATTCATCCCGGAGCTACGAAGATGTATCATGATTTAAAGAAATTATTTTGGTGGTCTGGTATGAAAAGAGACATTGCTCAATTTGTTTATGCCTGTTTGACGTGTCAGAAATCGAAGGTAGAACACCAGAGACCTTCTGGATTTATGCAACCGTTGGAAATTCCGGTTTGGAAATGGGATTGCATTTCTATGGACTTTGTTACAGGATTGCCAAATACGGCGAGAGGTTTTGATGCTATATGGGTGATTGTGGATCGGTTAACGAAGTCTGCACACTTTGTGCCAATTAATATTAGTTTTCCGTTGACGAAGCTGGCGGAGATTTATATTCGGGTAATTGTGAAGTTACATGGTGTTCCGTCCAGTATTGTGTCGGATAGAGATCTGAGGTTTACTTCAGAATTTTGGAAGAGCTTGCAAGAAGCTTTGGGTACTAAGTTGAAATTAAGTTCAGCTTATCATCCACAAACTGATGGTCAATCGGAAAGGACTATTCAGTCGCTTGAGGATTTATTAAGAGCTTGTGTATTGGAAAAGGGTGGTGCGTGGGACACTCATTTATCATTGATTGAATTCACGTACAATAATAGTTACCATTCGAGTATTGGAATGGCACCCTTTGAAGCTTTGTATGGGAGGAGGTGTAGGACTCCTCTGTGTTGGTATGAGACCGGTGAGAGTGTGGTGCTTGGACCAAAAATTGTTCAGCAGACTACTGAGACGATTCAGATGATTCGTGAGAAAATGAAAGTGTCTCAGAGTAGGCAGAAGAGTTATCATGATAATCGGAGGAAAGAGTTGGAATTCTGTGTAGGTGATCACGTATTCCTAAGAGTTAACCCGATGACTGGTGTGGGTCGGGCGTTGAAGTCCAAGAAGCTGGATCCTAAGTTTATTGGACCTTATGAAATTTTGCAAAGAGTTGGTGCTGTGGCCTATAGGGTGGCGTTGCCGCCGGAGTTGTCGAATCTACATGATGTGTTTCATGTGTCGCAATTGCGAAAATATGTTTCTGATCCATCTCATGTGATTCAGAGAGATGATGTTCAGGTTCGGGAGAATCTTACTATTGAGACGATGCCGTTGAGGATCGAGGACCGTAAGATGAAACAACTCCGAGGGAAAGAGATACCTTTGGTGAAGGTAGCTTGGGGAGGTGCTGCAGGAGGCAGTGTGACCTGGGAGTTGGAAAGCAGGATGCGAGAAGCGTATCCGGAGCTATTTCCATCAGGTAATTTTCGAGGACGAAAATAATTAAAGTGGGGGAGAGTTGTAACACCCATTTTAATTATTTAGTCACTTTATTATTATTTTAAAAATTATATGTTGGTGTGCCCTTTGTTGGGGGTGTATTTGATGATGTTTGGTGGGTGTCCCTAATGTGGGAGGACTATTGGTGATATTTTGGTGTGAAATATAGTAATATAAAAATAATAGTAACATTGGTGGGGGTGTTATTATTATTATTATATTTATTATATTTGTTACTATTATTAATATTATTATTATTTTGGTGAAATAATAATATTAGTATTATTATATTATTATTATATTATTTTTATTAATATTATTATTATTATTGGTGTGATAATATTATTATTATTATAATTATAATTATTGTTGGGTGTATCACTATTATTATTATTATGTTGAATATTACTATAATATTATAATAGTATTATATTATATTATATTATTATTATTATTATAATGATTATTATAATTATTATTATTAGAATTATTATTGGGAATATTAGTGGTTGGAATAAGTAAAATAAGAGGTGAAAGGGTTATTGGGAAGTTAGAATGGAAATATGAAAAGTCACGATAGAAACCGTGAGGAAGGAAATATGAAGGGGTAGCAAGCAGATATTAGAAAAGTTGGAATGGAGAGGAAAGGGATTACCATAGGCGTGGGATATTGGTGTGATAATAATAATAGTATTATTATTATTATTATTACTATTATTATTATTAGTGTTATTATTATTATTATTATTAAAAGTATTATTATGATTATTGGAGAGATAATAATATTATTATTATTGTTATTATTAATAGTATTATTATTATTAAGATTATTATTATTATTATCATTATTATTATTATTAGAATTATTAATATTATTATTATTATTATTATTATTATTATTATTATTAATATGTGGTATTATTAATATTAGTAAGATTATATTAGTATTATTATTATTATTAAGATTATTAATATTATATTATTTTATTAGTTATTATTATTGGGATTAGAATAATTAAAAAGGGAAATAGAATATGAGGGGTTAGGAGAGTTACGATACATTTTAGAAAATTGAGAAAAAAGAGCGATAGAAAGAGAGAAGAGGAAAGAACGAGGAAAGTGAAAAAGAACGAAGGAAAAAGGGAACGAAGAACGGAAGAGGAAGGAGAAGGCCAAGAGACCAATTGTCAAGGTAAGGGGGGAGAAATTTGATTGGGAATGGTTTATACATGTATAGGGTAGAGGGGATTCCTTAACCCCGTAGGAATTTATCGTTATATAAAGTTTTATATTGGCATGCTATGATTATTGTTGATGTTGGGGGATTGATGAATGCTGATGATGCATTTTGGGGTATATATATATATATGGTGATGATGTTACTGTAGTATTGATCCATTTTGTTGGATTGTTGATGTTACTGTAGTGTTGATAGTAACTAGGAATATAAAGCTGATGAGATTATGTGTTGTTACCGTAGTGTTGGCAATGACCGTGATTATAGCTTTGGGAAAAGTTATGTGTTGTTTCCCTATAGCGTCGTTAATGACTATGGTTAGGACCTTGGTGAGATTCAGAGTGACTCTGAAATGTCGGTAATGTACCGTAATGTCGGTTCTAGAGTAGAAATTATGGGATAATTGGTAAGTATAATATCTATTGGCATGTTTGTGATTGTGGATTGATGTTGATGAATTATTGATTTTGGTGTATAGGCTGAGGTGTTGGTTTAGGGAGGTTCTGAGTAACCTCAGAGACTTTTGGTGAGATGTCTGAATTGGTCTCGTGTGATCCTTCTAGCCTTGCTGTAGTGTGAAAATGATGAGTATGGGATATAACTTGTGTACTTGGGGATAGTACGCGTTTCCCTTAATATTGTTGGTGAGCAATTAGTAATGTATATGTGTGTAGTGATCAGTAGGATCGTGTATCCCCGAGTGGGGGGGGACGTAGTTATATCCGGTGTGATAGTATGAATTCGTTTACTATCTGATTGATTTATATGGTGTTGGTGTAATATATCTATACATATGCATTGTTGTATGATGATATGATCAGGAGGATCGTGTGCACTTAGCGTGCCAGAATATAATAATTATGCATTGGTGTCTTGCATATCATGGTGTTTTGGTGGGATGAATCATGTCTCAGGAGGAGCGTAAGTGATTCATCCGTACTCCTTTGTGGAGAATGGTGGGGGATAGATCATGTCTCAGGAGGAGCGTAAGTGATCTATCCAGGTTCGATTGAATGAACCAATGAGTCGGTACCGCATGCATGGTGTTGAGTTTCATAATTGCATTATAATATGTTATATTGTAATTTGAACAGTAGGTTCGTTATATGGTGTTGTTGGGGTGAATAATTGATGTGTTGGTGTGTTTTACTGCCTTATTACATGTATTACATTACCATTATATTTTTGATCATGATTTCTCACCCCTTGTTGTTGTTGTGGTCTGTGCTTCTTCGGAAGTACAGATAATCCAGGTGCTTAGCTAGCTTAGATATTGGTGTGACTGTCGAGTCTAGGATGCTCTGATACGTAGCACGGGACTTGGGCATTTTTATTGTTTCATGTTGAACTCCTATTTTTTTCCTGCGAACGTATCAAAATTTTTATTTAATTGTATTATTTAAATATTCCGCTGTATTTGGAGAAAAACCTTTTTTATAAGGAAACGTGATTTTTATGTGATATCCCACTTGGGAAGGAAACTCTGATTTTTATTATGTTATTCATATTTTATTTGTTTTGGGAAGTGGGGTGTTACAAACTGCAAAGGATCTTGCTTGGCAAGTGTTGGGACAGATCAACCTGCTGAAGTAGTTTATGATGCCCCCAAGTTTATGAATCCAGGATCATGCTTATACACTAAAACACAATCTATGCTCTCTTGTGACGGTTCACATCAGCACACAAAGAGACTGTGTCCATGTGCTTAGTGTTTTTTTTGCCGGATTTGTAGCACTGGAAGGGCCGGTATCGAAGTGGCATCTCTTGTTTTGATGGTATGGAAGGAGGAAACACGTGAAAAGCATCAACCTTGAGAAATTTAATATGTAACACCCAGTCTCCTTTACGTTGTAAAAAATTAACTTATTAGCTATTTCTTTCACAATCTAGAAAGAAGACTACTCTGGGCTGATTGGAAAGCGATGAGTTAACGGCAAGGCTTTCACTGCAGCAGCTCTTTCCTTCAGCATGAATGATTGCAGCACGACGCTCCTACCCACAGCCATCTTGACAACAAATTTCGATTTCTCGACTTCTTGTTGAGCAACCTGCTTCTGCTCAACAATACGCGAACCTTCAGTACCATATAACAAATGTGTGATCGCTCTGTCGTCAAAAAGGATGTTAAAGTCCCTAGCACGTCGGACAAGAGTCTCCCTGGCAAGCGTAAAAACCACTCGAAGGGAGAACTTTCTCGTCGTATTTGAGACCGAGATTTTGGACCATGACAAGGAGATTTTCCTGTGTCGGGACGAGAGAGAGGACTTTGAGAGTCAGGTTAACCATTTTAAGATCTTTGGTACCGGAGATTGACGAGAGTGTGTGGGGACGAGTTATTTTCGTGGCTCTTATTCTTGTCATATGTGGTGCAGATACTGGAAGATGTTGGTTGTTGAAAAGTGAGAGCGGCTGCTGAGCTTGTTGTCGGTTCGTGTCGCTTTAATGTGGGCAAAACGTTGCTACTGAAACCAAACATTAGCTGCAACATTGTCGCTTGCAACTCCGTGTCGGAAACTGTAGTTGGAAGAGCTAAGATGTCGTCGCGTTGCGGTAGATCCGTTTTGTTACTCTGTGACAATGGCTTTCAAAGCCCGAACATAATCGACTCCCATCTTGAATCTACTTCAAAACATGTACATGAATTTGACAGACAAAAAATAACCTTCACGAATTCGAGGCCTTCAAAACGGAATCCATTTTCACATGAATGAAAATAAACTGCGACACGAGATTAGCTACGTTTGTTGCTGTTCTTAGTGAAGCTCAATCTCTTTCAAGTGCATTTTGTCGAACACTTTGTGTGTGTATGGAGAAACCTAGGAAAGTGGTACAAGGGTGGGGATTCAGAGGAAAAGATGAATCACGACGCAGTCCTGTTGGTCTGCAAAACGAAAGTTGTATAGTAGAAAATGAAGGATGTTGTGAGGAATGATTTGGAACTTCAAAATCAGAGAAATTAGTGAGGTTGGGTGCTGTTAGGAAGAGTGAAGTCATGTAAAAATGGTAATGAGAAGGTGGTTGAGGAAATCGGAAGGGAAGGAAGTTTTCGGCGGTGAGCTCAACCGGAAAAAAGGGTGTTGTGGTGTTGAGAGTATGGTGGCAAGGTGATGAGTTTGATGGAGAAAATCTCCGGCGGAGAGGAAGGTGTCGGCGGTGGAGAATGGTGTTAAGAGTGGGATATGATTGTAGGTGAAGTTAGGGTTTAGGGCCATGGCCTTAGCGGCTAGGGTTATCCTCCAGAGTTGGGGATTAATGAACAGTGTAGGGTTATCTATTTATCCAAAAAAAACAACCCTAATGTAAATTGCCAATTCATCCGTGTCCTCAATTTCTTTTTTCTTATTTTTTTTAATTTGTTTTCTGAATAATAAATCTAATAAATCTATTTTCTATGCTAACTAATTTTAATTAAATAAAAAAACTAATTCTAATTTCTTTAAATAAAATTATAAATTAATTAATAAAAAAAACAGATCCTATTCCTAGTTAAAAAATATTCTATTCTAATAAATAAATAAAAGATAAATATAATTCTATCCTAATTAATCAAATAATAAAATGCTAAAACATAAATAATAATAAATGAAAAGATGTCATGTGGCGCAAAAAGTTTATTTTTGCCGAAAAAATACATTACGCCGTAAAAGCGATGCGAATTGAAAAATAAAGTCGGTTAAATGAAAATTTTCAAAAAGGTAGGACAAATTTGGGGTATGACAGATGCCCCTATCTAATTGCCTTAAACCTGAGAGAATGAACTGCTGCAAGGCGTTCATTTTAGGGTGGAAGTTAATTAGATACAAGAAGTCCCCTAAATTTGTCCGACAAGCAAGTAAAAATGCGAAGAGATAGGATATACCTGAACGGGATGACAAGATGCAAAATAGATGAACGAGATAACCTGATATTCTCTGGGTGGTCGAAGCAGTCCCTTATTCGTTAAGGTCCTGCATGATATCAGAGTAGTATAACCAAGCCTCTTTGGGTGGTCGAAGCAGTCCCTCATTCGTTAAGGTTCTTCGCGATACCAAAGTGGTATAAACGATCCTCCTTGGGTGGTCGAAGCGGCCCCTCATTCGTTAAGGTCCTTCGATGATACCAAAGTGGTATAAACGATCCTCCTTGGGTGTTCGAAGTGGCCCCTCATTCGTTAAGGTCCTTCGATGATACCAAAGTGGTATAAACAAGCCTCTTTGGGTGGTCGAAGCGGCCCCTCAATCGTTAAGGTCCTTCGATGATACCAAAGTGGTATAAACAAGCTTCTTTGGGTGGTCGAAGCGGCCCCTCATTCGTTAAGGTCCTTCGATGATACCAAAGTGGTATAAACAAGCCTCTTTGGGTGGTCGAAGCAGTCCCTCATTCGTTAAGGTCCTTCGATGATACCAAAATGGTATAAACAAGCCTCTTTGGGTGGTCGAAGCAGTCCCTCATCCGTTAAGGTCCTTCGATGATACCAAAGTAGTATCTCTGAACACAACTTGAGATTCTTCGGGTGGTCGAAGCAGCCTCTTATCCAATAAGATTCTTCGATGATACCAAAGCAGTATCTCTGAACACAACTTGAGATTCTTCGGGTGGTCGAAGCAGCCTCTTATCCAATAAGATTCTTCGATGATACCAAAGCAGTATCTATAAACACAACTTGAGATTCTTCGGGTGGTCGAAGCAGCCTCTTATCTAATAAGATTCTTCAATGATACCGAAGCAGTATCTCTGATAAAAACTTGAGATCCTTCGGGTGGTCGAAGCAGTACCTTATCCATTAAGGCTCTTCGATGATACCAAAGCAGTATCTCGAACAAAACTTGAGATTCTTCGGGTGGTCGAAGCAGCACCTTATCCGTTAAGGCTCTTCGATGATACCAAAGCAGTATCTCGATCAAAACTTGAGATTCTTCGGGTGGTTGAAGCAGTCCCCTTATCCAATAAGGTTCTCCGATGATACCAAAGCAGTATCTCTGATCAAAACTTGAGATTCTTCGTGTGGTCGAAGCAGCCCCTTATCCCATAAGGTTCTTCGATGATACCAAAGCAGTATCTCTGATCAAAACTTGAGATTCTTCGGGTGGTTGAAGCAGTACCTTATCCATTAAGGCTCTTCGATGATACCAAAGTAGTATCTCGAACAAAACTTGAGATTCTTCGGGTGGTCGAAGCAGTACCTTATCCACTAAGGCTCTTCGATGATACCAAAGCAGTATCTCGAACAAAACTTGAGATTCTTCGGGTGGTCAAAGCAGTACCTTATCCATTAAGGCTCTTCGATGATACCAAAGCAGTATCTCGAACAAAACTTGAGATTCTTCGGGTGGTCAAAGCAGTACCTTATCCATTAAGGCTCTTCGATGATACCAAAGCAGTATCTCGAACAAAACTTGAGATTCTTCGGGTGGTCGAAGCAGTACCTTATCCACTAAGGCTCTTCGATGATACCAAAGCAGTATCTCGAGCGATAAATTTGCTGAGTAATGGTTGAGCTAAAATTCCTATTAGAGGAACAACATTGTCCAAACTCTGTAGGGGAAAGTCTTCAAGAAACGTTTTAAGATAACCTCTGCTTGGGGAACCATAATAGCAATGGTCTCCGGGGACTATCATTATCAACTGCATGGTTGAAAAACGACTTGCTGGAGATTAGAATTCCCTGAACTCGTGGAGTAACAACTCTTTTCAGATTCACTACTGCCAACTTCACCGGAGGACTGGCCAAGATGTTTACAAACTGATCCTGGACCCTGCTATGTTGTTATGCCATGTTAATGGTGATGGCGATGATATGCGTTATGATATAAAAACATGCACCCAAGATGAAACTCCTAGGGAGTGCAAGATGCGAATGCAAATGATATGCTAATGCTCGATATGACTATGATATGATGTGATATTGTATGTCGTGCTTATGATAATGCAAATGATCAAGTATGCTGGGGATAAGATCTTGTCGGGGGTATCACCAGGGACTGGATTTGGTAGTTGTCAAATGGATTTGGACTTTGGTTTTACGAGGATGCCATCGAGGGTGGACTTTTAGTGGTTGCCAACGAATACTGGACTTTTAGGGTGAATTGAAGGTGCCAATTGGAGTGGCTTTTTGTAGTTGCCAATAAAATATTGGACTTTAAGGACGTGCCAAGCGAGATTGAACTTTTATTGGTAAAAGGATTTGACTTCCCGACACATGGTATATGACCGCACCATAATCAGAAGACAGATGTGGATACAATTGGTGCTCCAAGTTGGATCCTTTGCAGCAGTGGTATTCTTATTCTTGTAAGAACCTCGCTTCTAGCTGGTATGTCATGACGGCTTACAAATGTTGAGCGTAGCGACTTATCCAAAGCATGTTGACTGCGCGAGCGTAGCGACTTAACCAATGCGTGTTACTCGTGCTAGCGTGGCGACTCAACCAATGCATATGGATTGCGTGAGCGTAGCGACTTAACCAATGCGTGTTAGTCGTGCTTTTGCTCTGCCCCAAGGCTTTTGACGTTTGTTGACCTTAACCATCAGCTTGATCGACTTTGAAAGCGTGAAGGGAAATTGCCTATGTTCAGCTAATCTGCCCCAGTTCAAATGGTCTGCCCCAGTCTGCGGGGTATTTGAAGGATTTTCTTTTGGGATGAGAACTTTGGCGATGATTATACCAGGATATGGCTTGAACCCATTTTCCCCAGTGTCTGGACCTTGTAGTGGTTTGCCCCGGTTTAAACCTCAAAAGGATTTGCCCCAGGTTCATAGGGTTATGAGAAAGTCTTGATTCAGGTCAACACCGATGAGCGATCAAGTTCCTCTTTGACTGCACTTTGTTGGAATTTCTATAATGTCAAGTATTGATTTGCAGTTTAAAATTGTTCATTCGAAAATGGTAATTTTAATGCGACATTCATGTAAGTTTTGAAAATATCATTTATTGGGAATGATGTGAAAATGTGTGACGAGTGGACTGTTAATCCAAACGCAATGCTGATTTAATTGGTGTGAAGGATATAGCCAGAATATAACACAAATACATAAAATTAGCAAATATGTAGGAGCCAGTTTACGCAACCTTGCTGTAGTATGCTTTCAGAATAAACCTCGCCTCAATTACGTCTTTCGAGGGTTGTAACGTGGTCTGGTTCACGGTTATAGAAATAAAGGGTATTAGGCTCAAAGTATTATTTGTACCCACCCCTTCTTCGTAATGATCTCCATACCTACGTTCAATTAATTTTGCACCTGCTTGACGATGTAAACTTGATGGTTCAAAGTTTGCTTAAAATGGCAGCCATCTTCTTTTGATGGATGTCAGTAACCCCTTGATTTGGGTGGCCACTGAATCTTATTTTGTTTTTGTTGAGGGTTTGAGGACCTCTTTTTGGTTTTGTTTTTGATCCCTAACTTTTGCATGGACTGATTTTGCTTGTCAGATCCATCGGGATTGCCTTGATTTTTGCCTAAGTCTCCTTTTAAGGTGTCTGACTTAGCATGCTCTATTTTTCTTTCTTTTTTATGTTGGAGGATTTGTGACTGCCAAGTCAATGGTCATTGATGAACAATCGTCATGTCTTTTGGATGTTTGTCTTGTGATTTGAGTGCGTAATTAGGTTAACTGAACACTACCCATGCCCCAGGTTAAGTGTAAGGGTTTAGAAATCCGAAGGAAACTCCTACTTCTAGGCTCGAAGTGGTTAACTAGGGACTAACTCCTTATCTCTTCAATGTTTGGGAATTTGAAGCAATGCATGTCCATCATCGGCGTGATTTTATCCACAAGCATACTTATAAGCAATTATGGGTATTTCGTTTTCGTCATCCTCCCTCAAATCTTTGCTAAACAGCAGTGCGATAAAGGAAGTGAAGTGATTTTTTGTGAATTTTTTTGCGAAAAACTGTGAGTGAATACGAATGGATTGTTCAAAACATGCATAATTATCACATTAACAATACCATTAAATAACAACAATGTCTAAAAGCAAATAGGACTTAACATAGAAAATACAAATGCATAAAAATGATATGGAAACTGCCAACATTGATGAACTGGGCTTTTCTTTCTTGCTTAGCTGTCTTGAGAAGTTGCATCTTAAGGTCTTCGATCTCATTCAGGTGCGAGGCGGATACGTACAACCAAACTCCCTTCTTGAAAGGATATGCATCCCTCGTCAATCAATTGTTGCACCTTGGCCTGGAAAGCTTTGCAATCTTCTGTTGAATGCCCCATTGATCCGTCATGATAACCACAACGCGCCTTGGGATCGTACCCAGGAAGGTACGATTCTGGCACTGGTTTGAGAGATTTAGGCTCCACTAGTGAATTTCGAATTAAGTGTGGCAGAAGCTGAGTGTAAGAAACAGGAACTGGGTGAAGAGGAGCGTTCCTTCTTCCCAAATTATTGTGAGGCCTATGTTAATTCTGGCGTGGATCTTGATTTCCTTGGCCATACGCTCGTTGATTTGCGTAAGGAGCAACCCAAGATTTTTGACATGGTTCCCTGGGTATTGTTGGCTGCCCTCTTGGAACCCGAAGGTGGATGTGTCATCATCTTCCTCAGTGCCAACGGGATGTTCTCCAAAGTGGATTTTCAAGGTCTCTTCAGCAGATACAACCCTTTTGGACTTTTCTTCCAGCTTTTCTCTTGAAGTGGTAGTTTCAACATGATTATCAGAGGATAAAGGTACTTCATCCGCCAAAAACTCAATCTTTTCCTTGTGGTACAAGACTTTGAGCGGTCCCCGAAACTCTTGTACTTTCTCTTTGTCAGGCCTTATAGTTGAACCATTTAAGCTAGGGTCTTCCTTTCTGGTCAATCTTTGCAATTTATTTCGAAAGCTTTCACACTCTTCAACAGTATACCCTATGGTTCCAGTGTGATACCCATATTCTGCCCCGGGGTTATCTTCCTCGAAGACTAGGCGTTTGTTGTTAATTAGCTCTCGAATCTTATTCTTGAATGACCAACATCCTTCAATAAAGTGCCGCTTTGCCCCTTTATGGTATTCACACTGCGCATTAGGATCATATCCAAGTGGAGGAGGAGTACGAACTGGCCCGAGGGATATGGGTACCAGCAATGAACTCTGAATTAGATATGATAGTAGTTGTCCACACGGTATAGGAATAGGGCCGAGAATAGGGCGTGACTGAGACTTCTTACTGCCTCTCCGATCCGGAATAGGTGATGACCGTTGATTCCGAGGCTTTGGAAGAATTGGTTGGGGAGAAAACCCAAGAGGAGCAACATACAATAGGCTATTCACTGCAGGCTGCGGTGCGGAGGGAACCATGGGAGTAAAACTCCTAGTTGTGGTACCTTCTTGAAGCTTTTCCTTCCTTCTCCCAACAATTGTCATAACTTCTAGCAGCTGCTTCGTCTTGCCTTTCACGTTGTTCGCGTCTTTTCCCTGCTCAAATCGATTATGCTTCAAGGATTCCATGGTCTTTCAGAGCTACTTCAAGTCCGATACGGGTGTCGAGAAATCAATTGCGGATTATGGACAAAGGATGGATAAGATTTCTGGCTGAGAGAAAGATATGCAATGCAAATGAAATGATATGCAAATGCAATGCAATGCTCAGGATCACAGGCTCAATCACAATTCTGAAGTCAGACAGAAGAACGGGTAAATAACAGATATCTATGATAAAAGGAACCCCATAGGTAGGCTTTAAACGGGTAGGTGCCTAGAGTCATGGACCTTTTCAAAGATATTATTACCATGACAAAGACTCGTCCAATAATAATACCATCGAAGGATCTCTTCTAGGTGAGGTTTTCGTGTCATCCCACGAGAAAGACTCCTCGTGAGTCTCTACTACACAACCATCGAATCCAAGGTTTCTTAAAGGGACCTCAGAGTCATAGATCGAGGTTGAAAATATCATTATCAGAATAACGGTACGTTCAAGGGATCTCATCTGATTGGGGCGTTCGCATCAACCCAAAAAGGAGTGACCCTCATGAGTTAACACTACCAACCACCTTGGTTTGAGGGTAAAAAGGTCCTTAGAGTTATAGATTCAAACTCAAAAACATCATTGCCATGGCAAAGACTCACCATGACAACAACATCCTCAAGTGAATCAACTCTAAGCGGGGTTTTCGTTTCCTCCCAACGAGAAAGACTCCTCGAGGGATTCCGCTACACAACCACCATTCTAATCCTATGTTTTTCTCGGACTCGGGTGTAGAGCCATCTCACAAAGTTCCAACAACCAGAGAACCCAAACAGCATCACAAGGAATAATAATAGAATATATAAAAGAAAACAAGCAATTAAATAATAAGAGAAGATAAATACGCAAACGAATCTAACTCTCGCGAGTCGAGTCAAGTTAGGCTTGACTCTCTCTAACATAGGGCTATGCTAGTCCCCAGCAGAGTCGCCATCTGTCGTACCTCGAAAAATACGATCCTCGCGATGGACGCAGAAAATACTGTTCGAAACAGAGTCGCCACCGAACTTTATTCATTCCAAGGATGGAATAGGAAAATATCGATAAAACCTTTAAAGGGATAAGAACATGGTCATCATAACCAATATTCTAGGTTCGGGAGTCGGTTACATGAGGGGAAGGTATTAGCATCCCTCATGTATGTTGCACTCAACGGGAACCTCTTGATTCGATTCGTGAGAGAGAGTTAACTACGCTTGTGTATCTTCTAAAGGGATTGCTTGCTAATAGGAAAATGGGTGATTATTAAGATAGGGTGCTCGGCAAGGATTGGGGCCCTTGTGCCTATGTATCTTCACTTGTAAGAAGTGGAAAATCAGAGCATTCGTAGTTCATGGGACTACGGGTAAAGAGGGGATTATGCTCACTAGGATTATCGCAATCCTATGCCTACGTACTCTCAATAGATATAAGAGATCAGAGCAGCCGTAGTTCGGATGATTACGGTTTGCTGACAGGTTTGGAAAATGAACGAGTGTTTAGGTCGCATTCTAACTGCTAAACATTGGCTTGCCTGCTCACTAGGGGAGGCTGAAGCTCTAGTTTGTTATG
Source organism: Lathyrus sativus (assembly GCA_963859935.3). Classification (NCBI taxonomy): domain Eukaryota; kingdom Viridiplantae; phylum Streptophyta; class Magnoliopsida; order Fabales; family Fabaceae; genus Lathyrus; species Lathyrus sativus. The sequence goes on from OZ012737.1 coordinate 442,818,473, forward strand.
CGCGAAAGAATGGATTAAACATGGAGAAGAGTTGTGAATCGCACGAGGGCGAAGAATTTAGTGTTTGATTGATTAAGTATTTTGGTTTGGAAAAGAGGATAGATTTCAATAAGTTATAAGGTATTGGTTGCACGGGGCGAGAAAAAGATTGGTTAGATGTATTAAAAGTTTAGTTAGAGGTGACGATTACCAGAAGCTTAAGAAAGACTTCTCGGACCCAAGTAATCGGGAGAGTGAACCAAAGATTTGGAGATCTCTCTTTTTCAACCTCAAATGCGAAAGGATAGAATATGGTTCGAGTGGGTTAATCGGACGACGATTACTCGAAGCTCGAGAAAGACTCCTCGGTCCCTAAGTAATCGGGAGAGTGAACCAAAGATTTGGAGCTCTCTCTTTTTCATCTAAGTGTTAATGGAATTGGATACGAGTGAGTGAATCGGATGACGATTACTCGAAGCTTGAGAAAGACTTCTCGGACCCAAGTAATCGGGAAAGCGAACCAAAGACTTGTAACACTTTCTTTTTCATCGCAAAAGGAATTGTTTGAATGGCACTCGAAAGATAGCATGTGGTTAAAATATTTTAACAGATGAGAATTACTCGAAGCTTAAGAAAGACTTCTCGGACCTCAAATAATCGGAAGAGTGAACCAAAGACTTGGAACTCTCTCCTTTTCTCATCTAATATTATGAAAGATGTTTAATAATATTATAGTGTATTAATCGGATGACGATTACTCAAAGCTCAAGAAAGACTTCTTGAATTTTAAATAATCGGGAGAGTGAACCAAAGACTTGGAGCTCTCTCTTTTTCATTTATGTGTTTAAGAAAACGGGTTTGAATAAATTTATCGTTTTTAGAAGACAGTTGTTCGAGCTTAAGAAAGACTTCTCGGACCCAAACAATTGGGAGAGAGAACCAAAGACTTGGAACTCTCTTTTTTTTTCATCTTTTATTGAAATTGTATTCGAGTAGTTACTAAGTATTTTAAGTTTGATTTGAGAAAATACTCGATGCGAGTCGGGGTTTGAAATTAGAGTTTTAACGTGTACACTAGCAAAGTGGGCTAGTCTTCTAAGTGACCAATTAGAAATAATTGATCAAATAGGTATCACTGTAAGGAAGCCCAGGATTAAGCTTTGAAATGTTGTGTCTGTGACCAAAAGGTTGATGGTGAGACTTTAAAAGCACTCGACTTACAAGGGTAAAAAATGGGCTCGATAAATCGAGAATTTAATTTTAAAAATGATTTTTGAAGCATCAAAGCAATAAATAAGGCAAAAGCAATAAAATATATTACATTTTTGTGGGAATGGGGGTACATTGCTTCGAATGGGGATGAAGCGACTTGATTTTCAGAATCCATTGATCTTGGTCCGATTTTATTTATCAAAGTCAAAAAAAAAATTATTAAAATTCATTAATCACTTAATTGGATTAATCCAAATTAATTATTAAAAGTATTCTATTAAATCAAATAGTTGAGTTAATTAAAATTAATTGACAAAAATTAAAATCATCTAACAGAATTATAATTTTATTATCCACTTAAAACTAGCAAATACGCACAACATTGACCTTAACATCCACATATGATTACTACGAATACCACCCCATTATTTTTATCAAGAATTAAAATGTAACAAGCATGAAACGTGCTGATTCAGTACAACATAACCACACATACCAAATTAGCCATGAATCTCCAACATAAAGTATAGAATAAAGATCAATCATATACTAATACCAACAAAAACAAAACAGGTTTACTAAAAATAAATCAATATCCACTCTAACAAGACATACACAAAAAGTTCACAAAAGAAATTACCTATTAGGAACACACTCGAGGAAATGAAACAGTTGCATACATAAAAAAACACTTACAGTATCATAAACAAACATAGAATTTGAATACCGAGCCGTCTATTTTCGAAAGTCATAGATGCGATAGAAAGGATGAACAAAGCAACATTTACATAAATTCAAACGAATTACCAATGAAATTGTGTAATAACGGCAACCTAAGTGTAGCCTATATACTTATTTTATGACGAGAATCAATCGACAAAAAGCATTTACACGTTCACTATATTGAATCATAACAGCACATTCATCATTGTAAACCGTAAAAACAAAAAAAGTAACTAACTCACATATTCTTCAAAGCTAAACGTTATGAAACCGCCATAAAAACCTCAATTGCACAGGTAGCAGTACATACACAGAGTCCTAAAAACCCACTTCAGAAAACTAGAGAAAAGATAAGTCAAGAATGTTACCAAATCGGTTTGCGAAGTCGAACTACCGTTGTTGAATTTGCAAGTAAAGAAAATGGACGGTTGGTTGCTTGAAGCTTTACCGCTGCTCAAAGAATAGAGAGTTGTGATGCATATCAGTAGAATATAGCACGACATATGACGTATTGCCATTGCTGCCTTAATAATGTGAAACTGCTGTAGCTTTGATCTTCATGTTCTGCAACTCCATTCTTCCATCATCTGTTCAAGCCAATAGCGACAGGCAACTATCAAAGTCTCTCCACGTTGCTTCGAGTTACGACATAGCACCACCAATTCAAAGCAACCGTTGCTCGAAGAGGTGAGAGGAATGCTGCTAAGTTTTTCGGAATTTGACTGCTTCAAGATCGAACGTGTACTTGCTGAGTTCGAACACTTAGCAGCAACATTGACGCGATGACGATAGCAGCTCCCAGATGTTGAAACAATTATATCCAAGCCACTTCAATGAACCGATAAGGAAATCCGACGTCGGAGGTGCTACTATTGTTGCAAAGTTGTTGACTGCGGTTGTTAGAGGCAAAGCTCGAGAATAGATTGTCCTGCCGCAGAGTTGAGTTGTTGTTGCTGGAGAAGTGAGTTGCGGACTGAAAAGTGAGTGTGTTGGTGTTGACGTCGGTAGCTGCGGTTCTTGCTTCAAATTGATGTTGATGAACTGCTGCTCTCTAAATTGACTTCGCACTTCTGAAGTTGAAATTCAACGAAGTCACAACCGACACAAATGCATAACCGTTGAGTTATAGTTGACATCATCATGAGCTGCAACCGAGATGACGAGTTATTGAACTAAAAATCAGTGGCTTGAAAACACAACAAAAATGATCACATCTGCTGCTGGATTGCAACATTATCGAAGCCGCTGGATTGCAACATTATCGAAGCGGCTACGACAAGCGAGTTGAACCGTTGAGTTGCTTGTGACGCGTTAGAGATTCAAACCATGCCGAGTTATACTGCAAATCTGTTGCTGAATTGAATCATCACGACTTCGTCATCAGAACTTATTGTCAGAGTCAAAGTAGCGGAGCCTTTGTGTGCACGCCGCTTCAGGCTCTTGTCACGTAACCGAGATGACGTTGGAATCTGCCCGAAAGTCAACTTTGGCCCAAACAGAAAAGAAGAAAAAGCATAGTTTTTGACATAACCAAGTTACACTGTTGTTGTTACGGACACTGCTACTGATTTAAGCAATGATGCAAACCAGAGTTGTCGCGTATGGTGAGTATGTTCGTTTTTTTCATTGAGTCACACGGATGAACAACTGGTGTCATGAAAATGTGCTTTGACAGATGGAATTCTAGGACATCATGTCGAGACCAAAGAGAAAAGAGACAAAAATTCACAAAAGTCGAAAACAAAGGAAACATGGTTAAGTTAGAGATACAACCCTTGTGAGTGTGGCTACAAAATCGGAAGTGCGTGAGACTTTGAAGATGTTGTGTAGCTGTGGATAAAGCGCAAAGTTAAGTGGTGCTGAAGCGTTATTGTTCCAACTTGCTACTACCATTTGAGTGGTTGTCTGTTGAAGCTGTTGTTGTTGTTGCGCTGATAACTGTTCCTCATCTTCCCTTTCATTCTCGTTCGTGATTACCTTTCAAAAGTGTCGCAACTGTAGTTGATGTTCTTTTTCTGCTAGTGCATAGTTTGCCGTTGTCTGAAGCTCAGGTTATTGTTGTGGTAATCCCGCATCGGCAACCGAGTGGTTGTTGATGTTGAGCTATTGTCGACTCATGAATGCAATGCTGCTAGCTGACATTTGGTGCTCAAACGGTGTCATTTAGCTCACATCGTTATCACATTGTCGCTTTTGGAGTCGCCTGAACTGAGGCTATTGTTTTGCCGCTGCTGCAAACTGAGGTGTGGCGTTGTCGGTGAATGGCGGCAGATCACTTGCAGCTAAATACGAAACTTATGTGAGACCATATGCCAAAATTTGTGAGGGTATACAAGTCAGGTTCAGTAGGGCGCTCCCTTGAGATCTCGCGGTTCAGTAGCTACATGATGTCCACAAATCAACACCACGCGACCAAACTACAATGTGATATTTCAAATCAGCACAAGCTGTATGCATCACAACTTAGCCACATCCGTACTTTATCAAACGTCCACAACGACTTTGCATTTCCATATTGCAAAACCTCAAACTCACAACCATGATTAACAAATTATTATAGAAATCACGTCCCCGTTTTTTTTAGAACCTACATCACGCAGTAGCCAAAAATGATTCACAAGACCAACCATAATGCACCTTTTACACAGCATAGACAAACCAAGTAGCAATACCCTTTTCAGTAATCACAAAAGTTACGCAACCCTTAACCTTTTTAACAAACCAATACACACTGCACAATGACCAAATTTCTTGAATCTTCCGTGACCCCACAGCTTGTACGACACAAAAAAAAAAACACATCACCAATACACAATTTCACTCACTCTTAAAATGTCACGAAAACCTCCCAAAACGGCAGACGGATTGAAATCAAACTCACCCAACCCACTTTATAAATAACAAACGTTGTTACCTCACTTTCCTAAAGCTTGAGAGCCACTGTTACCATGTGACTTCTTTCAAAATTCCCCTTCGATTTCTCCTCTTCTATGAACACTGAAGTCGAAGCAGAGAGAGCAGGAGTGATTTGTCGCGCAAGAAGGTTGGAGACGGAGACGTCCGATTTCGATTTCGCTTTTTTCTTCTTCTTTTACTCTGAGCTTTTCATCCACCATTGCTATCAGAAAGGATATCGGCTTCAAATTCACTCCTTTCTGCAAAACCACCGTTCAAGGCAGATACCTTCTCTCCGAGAATATTGGTTATGTATGCAATGCTCTTTCGATTGATTCAAAATCTCGCCGTTGTCCTCAAAGTGGGAAGAAATTCTCTTGTCATGGATGCAATCTTCTTTCACATTGTTGCAATTCTTATGAATATTGTGTTTCTTGCTGTCTCAATCCTGCACTGACACATAAGGAACAAGTGTTGAAGATGAAGATTGCTAAACCGGCTACTGCAAGGAGTTATGAAAGTATTTTTGACTACTGCACTGGGAGATGTCGTCATAGTTCTGAAAGTGTGGTTCATGAAAATGCTTATCTCAGTGACCTCCACCACTACTTTTCTCTGCCATGAAATTCTTCCGGGGTAAATAGTACTCTCACAGAAGCAAGGCTGAATGGCATCAACGTTGTTGTTGGGAGGCAAGCTGAATCATGTAATTCAGTTTGCAAATCAAGAGGGCAATCATGTGTCCCAAACAAACTTGTGGTGCTTAATCATTGTGACATTATACAGAAATACATGAACTGCAAAGGATCTTGCTTGGCAAGTGTTGGGACAGATCAACCTGCTGAAGTAGTTTATGATGCCCCCAAGTTTATGAATCCAGGATCATGCTTATACACTGAAACACAATCTATGCTCTCTTGTGACGGTTCACATCAGCACACAAAGAGACTGTGTCCATGTGCTTAGTGTTTTTTTTGTCGGATTTCTAGCACTGGAAGGGCCGGTATCGAAGTGGCATCTCTTGTTTTGATGGTATGGAAGGAGGAAACACGTGAAAAGCATCAACCTTGAGAAATTTAATATGTAACACCCAGTCTCCTTTACGTTGTAAAAAATTAACTTATTAGCTATTTCTTTCACAATCTGGAAAGAAGACTACTCCGGGCTGATTGGAAAGCGATGAGTTAACGGCAAGGCTTTCACTGCAGCAGCTCTTTCCTTCAGCATGAATGATTGCAGCACGACGCTCCTACCCACAGCCATCTTGACAAAAAATTTCGATTTCTCGACTTCTTGTTGAGCAACCTGCTTCTGCTCAACAATACGCGAACCTTCAGTACCATATAACAAATGTGTGATCGCTCTGTCGTCAAAAAGGATGTTAAAGTCCCTAGCACGTCGGACAAGAGTCTCCCTGGCAAGCGTAAAAACCACTCGAAGGGAGAACTTTCTCGTCGTATTTGAGACCGAGATTTTGGACCATGACAGGGAGATTTTCCGGTCTCGGGACGAGAGAGAGGACTTTGAGAGTCAGGTTAACCATTTTAAGATCTTTGGTACCGGAGATTGACGAGAGTGTGTGGGGACGAGTTATTTTGGTGGCTCTTATTCTTATCATATGTGGTGCAGATACTGGAAGATGTTGGTTGTTGAAAAGTGAGAGCGGCTGCTGAGCTTGTTGTCGGTTCGTGTCGCTTTAATGTGGGCAAAACGTTGCTGCTGAAACCAAACATTGTCGGAAACTGTAGTTGGAAGAGCTAAGATGTTGTCGCGTTGCGGTAGATCCGTTTTGTTACTCCGTGACAATGGCTTTCAAAGCCCGAACATAATCGACTCCCATCTTGAATCTACTTCAAAACATGTACATGAATTTGACAGACAAAAAAATAACCTTCACGAATTCGAGGCCTTCAAAACGGAATCCATTTTCACATGAATGAAAATAAACTGCGACACGAGATTAGCTACGTTTGTTGCTGTTCTTAGTGAAGCTCAATCTCTTTCAAGTGCATTTTGTCGAACACTTTGTGTGCGTATGGAGAAACCCAGGAAAGTGGTACAAGGGTGGGGATTCAGAGGAAAAGATGAATCACGACGCAGTCCTGTTGGTCCTCAAAACGAAAGTTGTATAGTAGAAAATGAAGGATGTTGTGAGCAATGATTTGGAACTTCAAAATCAGAGAAATTAGTGAGGTTGGGTGTTGTTAGGAAGAGTGAAGTCGTGTAAAAATGGTAATGAGAAGGTGGTTGAGGAAATCGGAAGGGAAGGAAGTTTTCGGCGGTGAGCTCAACCGGAAAAAAGGGTGTTGTGGTGTTGAGAGTATGGTGGCAAGGTGATGAGTTTGATGGAGAAAATCTCCGGCGGAGAGGAAGGTGTCGGCGGTGGAGAATGGTGTTAAGAGTGGGATATGATTGTAGGTGAAGTGAGGGTTTAGGGCCATGGCCTTAGCGGCTAGGGTTACCCTCCAGAGTTGGGGATTAATGAACAGTGTAGGGTTATCTATTTATCCAAAAAAAAACAACCCTAATGTAAATTGCCAATTCATCAGTGTCCTCAATTTCTTTTTTCTTAATTTTTTTAATTTGTTTTCTGAATAATAAATCTAATAAATCTATTTTCTATGCTAACTAATTTTAATTAAATAAAAAAACTAATTCTAATTTCTTTAAATTAAATTCTAAATTAATTAATAAAAAAAAACAGATCCTATTCCTAGTTAAAAAAGATTCTATTCTAATAAATAAATAAAAGATAAATATAATTCTATCCTAATTAATCAAATAATAAAATGCTAAAACATAAATAATAATAAATGAAAAGATGTCATGTGGCGGAAAGAGTTTATTTTTGCCGAAAAAATACATTATGCCGTAAAAGCGATGCGAATTGAAAAATAAAGTCGGGTAAATGAAAATTTTCAAAAAGGTAGGACAAATTTGGGGTATGACAATTGGTAGTAACGCTGCTGATTAATCTCTCATAGAACTCTGGTCTGACGGTGTCTACAAACCAGTCTGCTAGCTCCTTTTCAGTAAGAGGCGGCTCAACCTGAGCAGCAGCTGTTGCACCCCAAAATTTGACCAACAATTATTTATTCACTGAGTGTTTGAAAGTTGATACATTCACCAGACAGTTCAAGAGGCCCTCAGAGGAATGGGTTGAAACCAGGGTTGTGTGCTTCATAGCTTGAGAGTTGTGGGTGCTCCTCAGATGATTCTGAGACTTTGAGAATGAACTTGATGTTTTGAGAAAGCCTATGAGATGTCTTGATAGCCATCATGAAGCCCCGAGAAGTCATTAGGCAAGAATTCAGAAGGTTCAACCATGATTGGTAGAATTAGGGTTTTGACTAGGTCAACCCTAGGATCACTGAAGATTTAGAGAAGGCTGAGACCTAATTCAAGGGCTATGAGATCATGGAATGATGCATAAAGATGTTATAGAGATGATTCCTAGACCAAATCATCATGATTGAGGAGTTTGAGAAGTTTCAAGTTAGGGTTTCTGAGGATTGTCAGTGAAAAAACCCTAATTTGATCCCTATCTTCCAGGCAGTTTTAGCTCTAGATGTGATTGATATCTCATCTTCCCCATAACATGAATGTTGTAGATCTTGTTCTTAGATTTAATTTGAGTGGTGGAAGTCCTTGATAGGAGTTACAGAGCTCAAGTTATGGTTTTGACAAATTACAGGTCAGCTGAGGTGTGTGAATCTGGGTCCTTGAAAGTCACCCAACTTGCAGACAACTTTTGCCCTAGTAGGATGATTCCTATGATCTCTTGGTCAACATGAATGTTGGAGGTAATCTTCTTAGCTTTAATTTGAGTGGCAGAAGTCCTTGATAGGATTTGTGGAACTCAACTTATGGTTTGAACAAGACAAGGGTATTTTGGTCATTTGTCAGTTATAGGTCATTTTAGCCAATGCCTAAAACTCCTATTTCCAAGCCTCAAATGGAAAAACTCAAAACATGAAAGTTGCTCAAAATGTGATTTTAAGTCTATAAAGAAGGTCACAAATTGTTGGAAAAGCTCATAGCATGAAGTTACATGATTGGTCAAAAAATGAACTAAAAATGGCATATAAGTTTGAAAAGTTGAATTTGAAAATTGGTTTGGAGGATCTAGGAATCCAAAATAGGTCATCCAATATATCATTTTGATTGGAAACATCATTTTGAGAACTTTGGTTCAAATAGATTTTTCATTTGAGGTCTAAAAAAGGGACTTTCTTTGTAAATCTATTACTTGCATTATAAGGCAATGTTGAAAAACCTTACACAAGCCAAATGTAAGGGCTGATTTCCTTCATACACACTTAATATCTCATGTAAAGACATATTCAAGGGATTTTGGTAAGGTATGAAAGAAGATATCATGATATTTCAAGTTCTCATGTGGTGATATTTTCAACACTTTCTAGATGATTCTAGAATGATCTAGTTGTTTCCATCCATCATAATAAAAAGAGTGAAGCACAAGGAGGAAAAGGTTGGTGATAGCAAGAGGATTCAGAGGGGAAAGAAAGAGAGAGGCAGCCATTGAAGAGGTTTCTTCAAAGTGAAGCAATTCTGATTTTCTTCCATTGTAGATCTTCCCCTTCATCACAAGTGCAAACAGAAGGCTATTGATCATCCAAGGACCATTTGGAGGAAGTTTCAAGGCCTGAAAGCAGCCACACGAGTCTCCACCATAACCTCTTGACAGGTTCTTTCTCATCACCATTCTCTTAAGTTATGTAGTTTTAATTAGCTTTATAGGTCTAGAACTGGTGCATTAGGTTAAATGATGAAGTTCTGAGAGTTAGAGCCCGATCCATGGTAGTTGATGGCAGGGTCAAGAAAATTTGATCTCCAAGAATTAACTGGTTTGTGAGTTTCAGTTAGCAAGAACTAGCTTGGAATGGTTAGGGTATCGTGTAGAATAACTGTAGGCCATTGGATTCAAGGATTATGGAAGGTTGACATCAGGTGCATATGGTGGAACTTTGATCTTGCAAGCTTCTGTTGGGATTATCTAGAGAGAATCAGAAAAAAATATGCGTATAGTCTTGTTCCTCTTGATTAGTAGGGCAGTTTTCGTTTTGGAATCGTGGCATTTCATCCACTGAGCAGAGAGAACGAAGAGAGGAAAGGTCTGTGCATGGAGGGGGTCTCATGAAACCCTAGGTGGCTGAAGGTAGGAGATGAAATCTCCACCGTTGGAGTGTCTTGAAATGGTGGACTTTGTCATTTGATCGCACGGTCCTCATTCGCCCAGAAACGGAGGGAAATTTTGAATGTGAAAACGCAGTCGTTTCACTTAAACAACGCGTCTGGGCTTTGGCCTCTTTCATATCCGCACCCCCCTTTTATTTGGCCCAAATGAAATGAACTGGCGCGTGTTGCTGTTTCCACCCCTCTCCCTTTTATATTATTTTGATTTCTTTTTAATTCTCTTAATATTTTTGCCATCTTATAAAATTCATTAAAAATTGATAAATGATGATTTTTTGGTCATTATTTTTTCTATGATTAGATAATTGTGTATAGAAAAATATAAAAATAAAAATGAAATTTTATTTTTAATGTAGAATTAATGGTGATATTTTCTTTTAAATAGTGTATTTTCTTTCTTTTAGTTGATACCTTATTTTGCAAGAATTGTTTTAGGACCTTCCCTTAGGATTTTTAAGCCACTCTTTTTGGCATAGTTAGATATTGAACCCTAGTTTCATGTAGGATTTATCCCTTGATTTTAGAAATTAAATTTGATGTAGTTTGATAGTTAGGCATTTAGGTGCTCTAATTAGGGTTTTAGGTTGTATACTTGAACTTCAACATTTTATTTTTGGGGTTTTTAGGACAAATTAGTGTATGGGGAATATATGGGACTTAAGGGTAGTTAAGTAGGATCCCCTAGAATTTATATTAGGAATTTGTATGGTATTTTAGTATTTTTCATTGATTTTTGAATTGAATGTTGTTTGTGTGGCCTTTAGGGCTAGTTTAGTTTTGTTTTGCTTTGCTTTGGAGTTGTTGTTGGCTTGAGGAGCTTGGGCATCATGTGAAGACCTTGTGAAGAGCTTTGTGGATCATCATGGAAGCTTTGAAGACCTTGCAGAGGAGTTTAGCATAGCTTTTGTTGTTTTGTTTATAGGTTTATAGGTGCATAGGCAGAGCCCTAGATAGAATACTTTGTTCAATAAACAAGGAGAGTGTCTTGTTCACCTCCTTTCTTCTCTGTGACATAGAGTCCCTTAAGGGTATTCACCTCTCTCCTTTGGAGGGATTAGTGACCTTGCCCTCTGAGGTAGAACTTTGAGAGAGCCTGTCTTTTGATGTTAAGTCCTCAATGGCATCCTTTGGAAGTCAGTGAGTACTGTAACATCCTCACCTCATCTTGTTAACTGAATCTTGTTTGCTGGAGCATTGGAGTCATTGAAGATAGAAGCTGAGGCCTTGAAGAGGATGATTCCTTGAAGATTATTGAAGTCTGAAGACTCTGTGAGGATCAAGTTGATACCTGAAGATCCCTGAAGATAGTGAAGCCTGAAGGTAGAGCTGATCAAAGGAGCTGAAGCTCAAGGGAGAAGATGAGTTGATACTCATGTTGTAGGGTTGATACCTGGAAAGCAAGTGATCTCTGAAGTCTGAAGACTGGGTTGCTGCTGGAGGAGCTGAGGCTTTCTTCTGTTTTCTTTGATGTATTGTGTGTTTTGTCTGATTTGTCTGTTGCATTAGACTAAGCCCATTTAGAATAAGTTCAGTCTAAGAGCATGAGTGCATCTGATTGTATTGTTACTGCCTGGCTTTGCTTGCGGGTATTCGGTAGAGCCCAGCTCCCTTGCCCATGTGTTTATTTTGCTTGATAGCATGATTTCATTTTCTGTCTGCATGATTGCAGTTTACTGTTTTGCTTGATAGCATGTTGTTTATTTCAGTATGATTACTGTTATTTCATGACTGGCTTGAGGTCGAGACGAGCTTGTGGAGGCTGAAGCCCCGCACACATTTCCTCCCTCACTTGCATTGCATGCATTTTACTATTAAAGCTGATGCTTTTGTCTGTTTTGGCGTATCATTGACATGATCCCTTAGGACTCTCATTTCCTCTGATGAGGATTTGATGATAGACTTTTAGGTTGAAACCTATGCATGACAACATCTAGGAGTTCCCTGTTCAAATCTCAACCATAGGATGAATCCATGGCATGACAACAGTAGGACTTGATAGTCTCCCTCCTAGTTGGGCCTGTTCTCTTCTCATCTCGAAACAGTTTAAGATACAGTAATCATGAATGATTTCTTTCGTACGCTACGAGCCTTAAGCTATCTGAGAAAGGATTATGGGAGAGTTTATTTTCCACAGTCTGGATGTTTAGTATGGTACCCTTTGGGTGACATGCGACACATTCACTCTCAGGTCATAGTCTCTAGTGCGGTTGAAATCGCAAACACAATAAAAAACACTTCTGTTAGGAGATAGTCGTAGTTTCCCGAACTACGTTTGCTCTGATCTTTCATGCCAGATGAAAGTACGTAGGCATAGGACGCGACATCCTAGCGAGCAACCATTCCCCCTTCGTAGGCCGAACTACGTTGACTCTGATTTCTCGTTCCAGACGGGAATACGTAGGCATAAAGCGCGATGCTTTGCCGAGTCATTTTTCTTTTCTTTTTCAGCCAGCCTTGATAGGTAGATAGATTATAATCAACCCGTCCAAGTAAACAAACAAGCGAGGATCCCGTCGAGTACGACGGACGTGAGGGGTGCTAATACCTTCCCCTTGCGTAACCGACTCCCGAACCCAGACAATGGTTGCGATGACCTTGTCTTACCCTTATTCGTCAGGTTTTTCCGATCGTTTCCTTTCCCGCTCTGAGGGATAAATAACGAAAGGTGGCGACTCTTCTGTTTTGCCGGCACCTTATTTTCGCGCAAGCGACAGCTGGCGACTCTGCTGGGGACTTGATAGTTTCCTAGGGATCCAACGTCCCGAAAGCAAGTCAGTTTTGGGATCCAACGTCCCTTAAGAGAGTCAATCCTATCGTTTGTGTGTTTGCTTGTCGGGTTGCGTCTATTTACCACATTTTTACTTCTCGCACTTTATTTCCCGCATTTTATATTCAGTAAAATATGATTATTTGTGCTGTTGTGGGATGGGAGTTCTGATTGAGTGAGAAGCCAGACCCAGGCTTGAGTGCACCGTAGACTTAGAGTGGAAATTAGTGGGCGCGTGCTTGCTTTGCAGGCACTAGTGTCTCATGAAATCCACGCTCAGACGAGGTTCATCCGGTTGGCTTCACTTTCAACCCTTTGGGTTGAGACGGTTGCTGGTTTGGTGGATTGTCGACTCTGGGGACCGATCATTTGTGATTCAGCTAAGTGAGGCCTCTTCAGGACTTGATGATGCCACTCCTTCTGGGAATCGTATCATCGGTTTTGAAAGTCTGTGACGCTGATGAACGCATAGGATGCCGTACCTTGAGTCAATCTAGGTTCATACCTGTGAGCGGGACTGGGTTTATTGCAGGAAACTTAGACCCTCAGACTACCTGGTTTTCTTGACAGTGAATCAGTTATGTTGGGTTCTCAGTTGCAGACATGTTCTTGATAGAGCAAGAGGTTTTTGATCAGAGGATCTTGTCGCCGGGTGTTTGTCTGTTCTTGATAGAGCAGGCTTTGATCAGTATGTTATCGTCAGTGGTTTGTTCTGGACGGAGCAGATTTTGAGTTAGGTCTGAAGACCTCATCGGCAGATGTTATTTGTTCTGGATGGAGCAGAGTTTGAGTGAGGTCTGAAGACCTCATCGGCAGATGTTATTTGTTCTTGATAGGGCAGATTTTGATTTGGGGTCTGAAGACTTCAGCAGATGTTCCTCGATCTTGCGCCCGGGGTCCTTATTATCATGCACTTACTCTTGTCAGAACAGAATTATGGTCCTATCAGATGGTTATTCTCAGCAGATCAGATCAGGGGTTTTACACCGGGGTTTCGTCCTCATCAGTGACTGTTGATACCGAATCTCCACAGCAGTCACCTGGATATATTATTGCATACCTGCATCTTGCATTAGTTTACACATTCATCTGCATTCCATTAACGTGTGTCTGTGTTGCAGGTACCGTTTCCCCGATCCAGGATTTCCCGTCTCCTACTGTTGTTATGGCTTCTCTCAGGAAGACTGTTGCGTACAAATTCCCGACCCCCGATGTGTCGAAGCTGACTGGTTTGATAGCCCTGGCAGGGAATTCTGTGAAGGATAGGTTCAGGAAGTCTTATGGCAAGTTGCTTAGTCTGGTCTACAAACCCTCTGCGTCTGAGTTGAATGGGTTACATGCTCTTCTGCAGTTTTATGATCCTCCCTTGAGGTGTTTCACTTTTCATGACTTCGTTCTCGCGCCGACATTGGAAGAGTATGCTGATATGTTGGGTGTGCCTATCAAAAGGCAGATGCCTTTTGTCCACATGGATGCTGAGCCTGATCTGGTTAGCTTGGCTTCCTCACTCCATTTGAGCGCTTCTGAGTTAGTGGTGACGAGTTGGAACAAGGTCCCAGGGTTCTCTCTGCAGTTTCTGATAGCTAAGGCTCAGCAGTGTGCTAAGGACAAATGTTGGGACGCCTTCAGCGCCATCCTTGCTTTATGCATATATGGCATCATCCTATTTCCCAGCATGCCTGATTTCGTAGATTTTGATGCATTCCATATCTTTGCCTCAGGGAATCCAGTCCCTACTCTGATCGGAGACGTTTACCATTCAGTGCATTACAAGAATGAGAACCGGAGAGGGAAGAATGTTTCATGCTGCGTACCGTTGTTGTACAAGTGGTTTGATAGTCATTTGCCCAAGAGGGGTTCTTCTGTCTTGTCTGCAGCCACAGTTGAGTGGCCTGAGCGTCTGATGAGCTTGTCGGCAGAAGACATTGTTTGGTTCGTTGACAGAAGCAGGTTAGGCACCGAGATGATCTTCAGTTGTAGTGGGTTTCCTAACGTACCTCTGATAGGTAGGAAGGGTTGCATCAACTACAACCCATCATTGCTAGTTCGTCAGTTTGCATATGCTTTGAGGAATCCACCGAAGGAAGAAGAGGTACGGGAATCTCTGTACCTCACGGGTATTCTAGAGGGGGAGTTGTTGTCCAAGCTGCAGTATGCGTGGAACAATATCAGCACGAGAGGAAAGTCTTTGTTGGGGAAGAGCGACAACCAAGCTTACCCTCGTTATTCAGATTGGATCAGAGCCAGAGCCAGCGCTATAGGGATGCCATTCCCTCATGTCAGACCAGAGAGTCCTCCACCAGTCAAAGAGCCTACCACTGTGTCCATTCATCAGCACAACCAGGTATTAGCCGAGCGTGATGAATTGAAGAGGGCAAATGCAGAATTAGAGAAGGAGTTAGCTCAGCTTCGAAGTGAGAGGAACGAAGCCGTGCACGCTCTCAAAAAGCAAACAGAGTCGGTAAGCCAGCTGGGTGCAGACTTGGCAAAGCAGATTGCTGATCGGGAACGCTTAGGTCAAGACTTCAGAGCTGCTAATGATGTGCTAGCTACGAAGAAGCAGCATTTGGAGGAAGCATATCGGAGAATATCAAAGTTCGACCAGCATTGGAAGACTTCCATGGCCGCCAGGAAGGAGCGAGAAGACAAGTTGATGCTGCAGATTTCTAAGCTAGAGACTGAAGTGAAGGATAGTGAGCGGAGGTTTGATGAAGAGACCGCCCGCAGGTACTCCGCTGAAGCCCGTCTCAACAAAGCCATTGCTAGCCTGAAGGAGCATAGGCTGATGTTTGAGTCTAAGAAGCGGAAGCTGGAAGATTGCTTTGGCGAAGGCGCTTGGGAGAGTTCATTTCAGGGGCTTCAGCATACTATCAGGCAGAGGGAACTACTCGTCGAGGGGTTGCTCACTTCGCCAGATCACTCAGAGACAAAGGAGTTATTAGCAGAGTATCGCGCCCGTGGCCGTACTTGACTAGTTATATCCCTGTCGTTTTTGATCTTTGATGTATGCTGACCATCACCAGACTTGTTGGCTGAGGTCATGTTGTTGATTTGTACTCGCTGATACTGTGTATTGCCTTGACAGGCCTTTCCATATATGTATGAGATTGATGTTTCCATGATTGGGCTCGGATTTCTTCTTCCTCTTGTTGTTATCAGCACCGTCACTAAGGCACTAGGATCGGGGAAAAATCTCCCACGCACACAGACACACGCATGCATCTGCATGAAGCATATATGCATGATGTATATCTTATTGTTTTTCCTAACCTTTATTGTTGACAGGTTTTTCAGGTTCCGCACTGCTTTCGATCTCCAGGATTGATCAAAGACCCATCCACCGCTACTCAACTCGCGCTAATCAGACGAGAATTATGGACCAGGTACAGTCAGATGTTCAAGAGCTCCGTGAGCGGATGGATCGTTTTATGGAGCTGATGCAGGTAGTCGCGAATGGTCAAGATCAGCTTCGTACTCTGGTTCAACCTCTGATCTCCAGGGTTGACAGTAATGGCATACTTCATGGAGGGGCCGTGCCTACTCCTCCTCAAGGGGATACTCCACAGAACGTTGTTCCTGCTGCCGGGGGCAACGACAGTGCTAACGGCAATCTGATGACTAATCTCGGACTCAACGCGGCTGGCGCCGTCAATGGTAGTTTGGGAGCCAATGTTAACATGGGGCCGGTCAACGGCAATGCTGGTGCAGGAAATCTGGTGGTGCCTTAACCGTGGCTGGAGGACCATCAGGATGATATATTCTCTCAGAGAGGTATAGAGGCGGAGTTGAATGCCGAGGCTCGACTCAGGTTCAAGGCGCTGGAAGACAAGATGAGAAGCATAGAAAATCAAAACACATTGGACGTTGACATGTCCAACCTCGGGTTGATTGCTGACTTTAAAGTACCCCACAAGTTCAAGGTGCCTACCTTTGAGAAGTATAAGGGTACTACTTGCCCCCGAGTCCACCTCCGATCTTATTATAGAAAGATGTCCGCCTATTCTGACGATGAGAAGTTGCTAATGCACTTCTTTCAGGATAGCCTTTCTGGCCCGTCGCTCGAATGGTATATGGGCTTGGAGCCCGCTGCTGTGCGCACCTGGAAAGAGCTTGCAGAAGCGTTTGTTCTCCACTATCAATATAATAGCGACTTGGCTCCCAACCGAGTTCAGCTTCAGAATCTCTCACAGCGGAACAATGAAAGCTTCAAAGAATACGCCCAGCGGTGGCGTGAATTGGCTGCTCGGGTTCAACCGCCGATGGTTGAGCGTGAGTTGGTACAAATGTTCGTGGCTACCCTTCCCGGAATCTACTATGAAAAGCTGGTCAGTGGCATGTCTGGAACATTCTCGGCTCTCATCACTTTGGGCGAGCATGTTGAGAACGGTATAAAGATCGGAAAAATTCAGGGCGAATCATCCTCAGCTGGAGGAGGTAGCAAGAAACCCTATACTGGCAAGCGTCGAGAGGGAGATGCCAGTGCTGTCACTAATGCTAGGAGAAAGGGCAAGGGCCCTCAGCCTCAGATTGCTAGCATAAACATTCCAGCTGCTCCGCCGCAGCCACAACAGCAGCAGCCTCAGCAGCAGAATCAGCAGGGGTATAAAAGATATCAGAATCGGGCTCCTATGGCAAGCCGTCAGTTTGATACTCCACCTATGTCATATGCGCAGCTTCTGCAAACACTGCTTCAGCTCCAATTAGTTCAAAAGAGGACGTTGGCTCCCTTAACAGGGGCGCCACCACCGGGGTATGATGCCAGTGCTACTTGTGAATTCCATACTGGGGCACCTGGCCATACGATTGAGAATTGTAAAGCTTTTAAGCACAAAGTCCAGGACTTGGTGGACGCCAAGGTTATCAACTTTTCTGACAACGTGCCCAACGTCACCAAAAACCCGATGCCTCATCATAAGGGGGGCGGAGTGAATGCTGTTATCACTGAAGAGAGTGCGGACTCACTGACTGATGTCAAAGATTTGAAAACTCCACTTAGTTTTGTCAAGGCTAAGTTGCTGAAGAAGGGCTTCTTTCCTGGATGTGGAGAATTATGTATGGCCTGTGCTACGCTTCCTGATGGGTGTGAGCAGCTGATCGAAGGTATCCAAAGTCTGATGTCCGAGGGTATTTTACAGTTCAGCCGGAGCGTTGAGAGTGCATCAGGGGAGGTTGTGCTGAAGCAGGCAGATGAAGTTGCCACCATTACCATTCCTCGCCACCCTATTACTATTTCTGCGCCTCGTCCGCCTACTATTACCATCACCAGGGCCGGACCAATCCCATTCGAGAGCACCAATGCCGTTCCATGGCATTATGGCGCCGAAGTTTATTGTAATGGTCAGAAGATAGAGCTTGAGCCGTTTGGGTCAACTATGCAGAATCTTACTGAGGTCAGTGGTATCACTCGGAGTGGTAGAGTGTTCGCACCAGCGGAGGTTGCAGCAGAGAAAGTGGTCCGAGCTGACGCTGTGGATAAGGGTAAAGGTAAAGCTGTTGAAGAAGTCCCTGCAGGGGCAGAGAAGGACTTGCTGGCTAAAGATGCTGAAGAGTTCATGCGACTAATCAAGAAGAGTGACTACAAAATTGTAGATCATCTTCATCAGACTCCGTCAAAGATCTCGATTCTTAACTTGTTGCTGTGCTCTGAGGCGCACCGCAATGCATTGCTGAAGGTATTGAATGCTGCATACGTGCCGCAGGAGATATCAGTGAATCAACTCGAGGAAGTAGTAGCCCATGTCAATGCTGGTAATGGGCTGGGATTTACAGATCTGGAGCTGACTCCTAAGGGAAGAGATCACAACTGCGCCTTGCACGTCTCGATAGAGTGCAGAGGCACGATTATGTCGCATGTCCTGGTGGATACGGGTTCCTCGCTTAATGTGCTTCCGAAGAAGGCACTGATGAAGTTGGATACCCGTGGACTGCTGTGCACGCCCAGTGATCTGGTCGTGAAAGCCTTTGACGGAACCAAGCGCCACGTCTTCGGAGAGTTGACCCTGCCCATTCAAGTTGGTCCAGAGACGTTCAATGCAGTTTTCTATATTATGGATATCATGCCCGCCTATAGTTGCCTCTTAGGTCGGCCATGGATCCATTCTGCTGGTGCCGTGACGTCCACGCTGCATCAGAAGCTTAAATATGCCGTTGGGGGCAGCATAGTGACAGTCTGTGGAGAAGAGGACATCATGGTAAGCCACCTGTCGTCCTTTAAATACGTTGAAATGGATGGTGAGATCCATGAGACTCTTTGCCAGGCATTTGAAACCGTCAGGGTGAAGGAAGTAGCGCCTGTCGTCGCAGAGAGGCAAGAGTTGAATCTTTCCTCGTTTAAGGAAGCTAGGGCCGTTGTCGAAGCCGGTTCTACCCCAGGCTGGGGGCATGTTTTGGATATACCAATCAAGCAGGATAAGTTTGGATTGGGATATTCTCCGCAAGCTGAAGCTTCATCTTCTTCTGGTAGCTCGTCTTGTGGGAAAGGGCCGATCCTATTCACCAAGGGGGGAGTAATCTTCGAGAGTATCAATGCTGCGTCGGAGGACAGCGGGGACAGTGATTGCAATCTTGACGCCTGGATTCAACCGAGCAAGCCGGGCGAGCGCCTCCACAATTGGACCATCAAGGAGATTATCAAGCTGACAAGTGAAGAGTAATGATTTGCTTTTTATAATCTTTGTACAACCCTATGTCCTGCCCGGGGCATAGTGGTTTTACTGTCAGGGCCTTGTTGGATTATGTGTATGCATTTTGTTAATAAATAAAAGGCGTTTTCTTCGTAATCAAATATTGTGTTCTCTGTTATTCCTATTTTATGTTTATTTCGAAAAAACAGCAAAATGGCAACGAGGTTCGTGCTAACCTGCATATTCCTACTTTAAACTTAACCCTTGTTATTGCAGGATCCACGTAACAGATGACATCGACTCTGGACCCTCTACGGCTC
This sequence comes from Lathyrus sativus, assembly GCA_963859935.3. Taxonomy (NCBI): domain Eukaryota; kingdom Viridiplantae; phylum Streptophyta; class Magnoliopsida; order Fabales; family Fabaceae; genus Lathyrus; species Lathyrus sativus. The sequence goes on from OZ012737.1 coordinate 442,838,209, forward strand.
ACTACGACTTTGATTGCCCGATCTATCAAGCCGAGGATGAGATTGATGAAGACGAAGACCTTCCGGAAGAATTGGCCCGCTTGTTGAGACAAGAGGAGAAGGTTATTCTGCCTCACGAGGAGGATATTGAGATTGTAAATCTGGGTTCTGAGGAGCTCATCAGAAATGTCAGAGTTGGGGCTGCGCTGCAAAATGATGTCAAGCATAGGCTGGTCGAGATGCTTCGAGAGTATAGTGACGTCTTTGCTTGGTCGTATGAGGATATGCCCGGACTCGATACTGATATCGTGGTTCATCGCTTGCCGTTGCGAGAAGATTGCCCTCCAATCAAGCAGAAGCTCAGGAGGACGAGACCAGACATGGCTGTAAAAATCAAGGAAGAGGTCCAGAAGCAGTTGGACGCAGGATTTCTAGCCGTTACCACTTACCCTCCGTGGGTCGCCAACATAGTGCCTGTACCGAAGAAGGACGGTAAGGTACGCATGTGCGTCGATTATCGGGATTTGAACAGGGCGAGCCCTAAGGATGACTTCTCGTTGCCTCATATCGATGTGTTGGTCGACAATACAGCCCAGTTTTCCGTGTTTTCATTCATGGATGGCTTCTCCGGTTACAATCAGATTAAGATGGCACCGGAGGACATGGAGAAAACGACGTTCATTACCCCCTGGGGAACATTTTGCTATAAGGTAATGCCCTTCGGTCTGAAGAACGCAGGGGCCACTTACCAGCGAGCAATGGTAACTTTGTTTCATGATATGATTCATCGTGAGATCGAGGTCTATGTTGATGACATGATTGCAAAGTCCCAAACGGAGGAGGAGCATCTGGTCAATTTGTTGAAGCTGTTTGAAAGGCTTAGGAAGTTCAGGCTGAGGCTGAATCCTAACAAATGCACTTTTGGAGTACGGTCCGGAAAGTTATTGGGGTTTATCGTTAGTGAACGAGGTATTGAAGTTGATCCTGCTAAAATAAAAGCTATCCAAGAAATGCCAGCGCCGAAAACAGAAAAAGAAGTTCGTGGTTTCCTGGGCCGAATAAACTACATTGCAAGGTTTATCTCTCAGCTCACGGCCACTTGTGAACCGATGTTCAAGCTTTTAAAGAAAGATCAGGCGATTACTTGGAATGAGGATTGCCAGAAGGCATTCGACAAAATAAAGCAGTATCTTCAAGAACCTCCAATCTTGATACCCCCAGTGGCTGGACGACCATTAATCATGTACCTGACGGTTCTGGAGAATAGCATGGGGTGTGTTCTCGGTCAGCACGACGAGACGGGCAGAAAGGAGCATGCCATTTATTATTTGAGTAAAAAGTTCACTGAGTGTGAATCTCGATACTCGATGCTGGAGAAGACGTGTTGTGCATTAGCTTGGGCCGCCAAACGTCTACGACAGTATATGCTCAACCACACCACTATGCTCATTTCGAAGATGGATCCGATCAAGTACGTCTTCAAGAAGCAGGCTCTTTCGGGCAGGATTGCCAGATGGCAGATGGTGTTAACAGAATATGATATTCAGTACGTCTCTCAGAAAGCCATTAAGGGAAGCGTATTGTCTGATTACCTTGCCGAACAGCCAATCGAAGACTACCAGCCGATGAAGTTCGAATTCCCTGACGAGGACATTATGTTTCTCAAGGCAAAGGATTGTGATGAGCCATTGCCCGATGAGGGGCCAGATAGGAAGTCTCAGTGGAAGTTGATATTCGACGGAGCATTTAATTCCTATGGAAGTGGTATCGGGGCTATCATCACGACTCCTCACGGATCCCACATCCCGTTTACTGCGAGACTGACGTTTCCAGTTACCAACAACGAAGCAGAGTATGAAGCATGTATTATGGGTCTAGAAGAGGCAATTGATTTGAGAATCAAGAATCTAGACATATATGGTGACTCAGCGCTCGTAATCAATCAGATTAAAGGGGAGTGGGAAACTCGTCAAGCGAATCTAGTGCCGTACATGAATTATGCCAGGAGGCTGCTTCCTTTCTTCGACCGGGTGGAACTTCATCATGTACCCAGGGCTGAAAATCAAATGGCTGATGCTTTAGCTACGTTGGCTTCCATGTATAAAGTCAATTATTGGAATGAGGCTCCAAGAATTGTGCTTTCGCGTCTTGATAGACCGGCCTTTGTGTTTGCAATCGAGGATGCCACCGATGGCAAGCCATGGTTCCACGACATCCAGACCTTCCTTATGACTAAGGAGTATCCTGCGGGTGCGTCAACCCAGGATAAGAAGACTCTGAGGAGGCTATCTGGAAACTTCTATCTCAATCCTGACGGAGTGCTGTATAAGAGAAACCACGATCTCGTGCTACTCAGATGTGTGGATGAGAAAGAGGCAAGTATGCTCATGGAAGAGGTCCATGAAGGCACATTTGGTACGCACGCCGGCGGGCACGCCATGACGAGAAAGATCCTGAGAGCAGGGTATTACTGGCTGACTATGGAGTCGGATTGCTTCAGATTCGCGAGGAAATGTCACAAATGCCAGATTTATGCTGATAAAGTTCATGTGCCGCCGTGCCCATTGAATGTCATGTCCTCCCCTTGGCCGTTCTCCATGTGGGGCATCGACATGATAGGCAAGATCGAGCCCACCGCATCCAATGGTCATCGTTTCATTCTGGTAGCTATCGACTACTTCACCAAGTGGGTGGAGGCAGCCTCGTACGCTAATGTGACCAAGCAGGTGGTAGCTAAATTCATAAAGAGGGACATCATCTGCCGCTATGGAATTCCCGAGCGGATCATTACTGATAATGGTTCGAATTTGAACAACAAGATGATGAAGGAGCTGTGCCAGAGCTTCAAGATTGAACACCACAACTCATCTCCTTACCGGCCGAAGATGAATGGCGCTGTTGAAGCGGCCAACAAGAACATCAAGAAGATTGTTCAGAAGATGGTTGTGACATACAAAGATTGGCACGAGATGCTGCCATTCGCCTTGCACGGTTATCGTACGACGGTGCGTACGTCGACCGGGGCAACTCCTTTCTCCTTGGTGTATGGTATGGAAGCTGTCCTACCGTTAGAAGTGGAGATTCCCTCTTTGCGAGTTTTGGTTGATGTAAAACTTGATGAGGCAGAATGGATTACGAACCGCTTGAACCAGCTCAGCCTGATGGACGAGAAAAGGTTAGCATCGATTGCATTTGGTCGTCTGTACCAAAGCCGAATGAAGAAAGCTTACGATAAGAAGGTGCGTCCCAGAAGCTTTCAGACGGGTGATCTCGTCCTGAAGAAGATTCTCCCGCCACACTCCGATCACCGGGGCAAGTGGACTCCGAATTACGAAGGGCCGTATGTCGTCAACAAGGTCTTCTCGGGAGGAGCTTTGTTGTTATCCACGATGGATGGTGAAGATTTTGCATCCCCGGTGAACGCGGACGCAGTTAAAAAATACTTTGCTTGAAAGAGACCCGCTGGACAAAAAAGAAAGAGTCCAGGCAAAAAGGGGCATCCCGGCGAACCAAAAACAGAATAAAAGGTTCGGGCAAAAATTAGGGATATATTGAAAAAGGTACACCCGCGAAGTCGAAAACCTACACTGGGCGGCTTCGGCAAAAAAGGGTATCCCGGTGAACTGAAAACCCGAAAGGGCGGTTCACGCAAAAGTTAGGGAGTTGAAATGACTGCGTTCCGCGTATGGACTTTCATTGTTTAGTGGTTCGGAAGACCTGAGGGCCGTTTATCTGAATCAATCTCTTCCAAAGCTGAAGCGTCGGAGAGGTATCAAAGTCGAGTGGGTCTTAGAGGGATCAACTCATGGTGTTCGTCTACGCCTCGATTGCCGACATTTGTATATACTGATGTATATTTATGTTTTCTTTTTTGCGCGGCTTCCTCATTCCAGGAGCTTGCCTCTGTTGTAAAACATTTTTGCCCGTTCAGGGGTTCATCATCAATAAAATGCACATTATTCAGCAATTCTACTTTCCTGTTTAGCATTTATCTGTTTTGTTTGCGAATGAAAACGCCGATGTTTTCTGATAAAATGCGCATACATAAACTTGCGGGCCTAGGCCCATTGATTGTTGAAACAATTGATTAACTGAATATTGTCACGAGATAATAACCTGGATAGAACCCTTTGAGGAGGGAATCTTGTCTTGTGTGTTTGTGTTGTTGCAGGTGTAGGATATGCCGTGCGAGCCCTCCTTCTCCAGCAGAGTTCAGTAGTCTCCCCTTAGCAGAGTCTGAACGCAGAATAGTGAGCATTGATATGTCTCCCCACGCAGAGATGATTCTCTTCCCAAAGCAGACACATCTTGAAGGAGCGTCACCTCATCAGCTGAGTCAAGCACCGAAGAATGATGTCTTCTTTCCCCAGCACCGGGTCATAAGTGCGGAGTTCATAGAAGTGTTCGGGTGCCAAAGCTCGTGTTTCCCCAGTAAAGTCTCCAGTGGAATTGAGATTCCCCACCAGAGCCGTACTCTCCCGTGAAGTAGAATGATTTCTCTCCCCGGCTGAGTCCGCGGAAGAGCAGAATCCTTGGAAGCATTTGGGACCGTGAGTGGGTTTTCCCTAGCGGATGTTGAACAGCTGATGCTGTATCTCCCCAGGGTCGCGCTCTCTCCAGCGAAGCAGAATGACTTCTCCTTCCTCAGCCGAGTTTGCAGATGTCCAAGAGAGCCGAGTCCTTGGAAGTTGATCAGACCATGTTTTCCCCAGTGGAGTGTGGAGCAGCTGAAGTTGTTTCCCCACAGAGTGATCATCCCCAGAAGAGTAGCCATGACGGCCACGCAGTTCACTCTCGCGATTGACATCGCCTTCCTCCAGCAGGTTCGGGTTCTCGTAAAGCTTCGTCCCCTGCAGCAGTCAGCTGAGGTTGTTTGCCCTGCAGCAGTCAACCGGAAGATCAATTCCCCAGGCGGAGTCCATTTGATATTGGCGTGTCCACGTTCTCCTCAGCAGGATGATTCCCCTACCTTAGTAGTCCTTGTCTCCTTGACAAAAGGGCCTCCTCCTTCTAGCAGTTATTTTGCGGACGGGATCGCATCATTGTGCATGACTGCATAACATCTAACACTGCATAACATCTAACACTGCATAACATCTAACACTGCATGGCATTTAACATTGCATAGCATTGTGCATGATTGCATGGCATTTAGCATAAACGCATATCATTCCCACCGTGTGGGGCATAGCGCAGAAGCATATGCATCATAAGCATGATCTAGGTCATTACTATTCTTGCCTTACAGGTTTTCAGCCGAAGGATCAGTTGCTCAGGAGGATTCCTGACATTCTCTCCAACAAGGTCACTCTCTTAGGATGATTCTTAAGACCCCGGTGTAATCCCCGCAGTCGCTCGCTCAAGATGATTTTTGAGATCCCCAGCGAAGTCTTCAGTTCAAGATGATTCTTGAATTCCTCAGCAGGGCCGTTTGCTTAAGATGATTCTTAAGACCTCAGCGCAGCTTCCCGAGTTGTTCGCTTAGGATGATTCTTGAGCTCCCCAATAGCGTCCCCAGCAAGAGTTGCCCAGGAAGATTCCTGGAATACCCAGCAGAACAAAGTCTCCAGAATGGTTATCAGTACAAGATGATTCTTGAAGGTGCCTGACGAATTTGTTTGTTCAAGATGATTCTTGAAGTCCTTAGCAGCGTGATATGTCTGCTCCAACAGTGTTGTCTAATCTGAAGATTGACTGCGTAAACGCCTGAAGGCGGTATCAGAAGGTTCCTGTGAGCTCAGATGTCCTTGTTGATGAATCAACGTGTGGCTGAAGACAAAGTTCCAAGATTTTGTATTCGAAGTGATCCGTGTTGGCCTGAAGACCAAGTCAGTTATCCCGAGGTGATGATTGATTGCGATCAAGTGAATAGTATTTCGTCTGACTAAAGTCGAAGATGTTTCTCCAGCTGAAGCGGAGTTTGCCTGAAGGCAAAGTGTTTGAATCCCCGAAGAGTCATGAATGGCTCAGGATACCATTTCTCTGACTGAAGTCATAGATTTCCCAAGCTGAAGCGAAGGTGCCTGAGGGGCAAGGTTATCCCCAAGGTCATGAATGACCTAGGATTCATTTTTCGGACTGAAGGCCGAAGTATATCCCTGACTGAAGTCACGGATGCTCTATAGCAGAGGTGGAGTTGCCTGAAGGCAGACCCATGTATCCTTGGAGGCCAAGGACCATTTCTTTAGACTGAAGTCGAAGATACCTCCTGCAGAGTCGCCGACGGGCAAAGTTTACATCCTTGAAAGTCAAGGATGTTTATCCTCAGAAGTACTTGAAGATCTTTTCTAGCTGAAGCTGGAACCGCCGACGGGCAGGGTTTCATCTATCTTCAAAATACTTGAAGATTCTCCAGCGGATCTGGAGTGGCCAGGGGCCAGGGTTTCATTCATATTCAGAAATACTTGAAGATTGTTTTCTAGCTGAAGTTGGAAAGGGCCAGGGGCCAGGGTTTCATATATCTTTAACGTTGAAGTTCTACGGCGGTCAGTTGTGCAGCAGTATTCCGATGTTCGTCATGGTTCTGAGGGTGAACCCCAGATCAGAGTGTGCTCGGTTAAGTCTCTCATTCCCAGCGGAGTAGTTTCAAATACGCAAGTGTACCTTTTTGTTCCCTTTACCAGGGGTGAACCCCAGGTCAGAGGTTGAACGTTTGGATTTGGCGGCGAGGTCAGATCATCATTTTGTCCAGCGGCGAGGTTGGATGTTTGTTCGACGGCGAGGTTGAACGTTTGGATTTGGCGGCGAGGTCAGATCATCATTTTGTCCAGCGGCGAGGTTGGATGTTTGTTCGACGGCGAGGTTGAACGTTTGGATTTGGCGGCGAGGTCAGATCATCATTTTGTCCAGCGGCGAGGTTGGATGTTTGTTCGACGGCGAGGTTGAACGTTTGGATTTGGCGGCGAGGTCAGATCATCATTTTGTCCAGCGGCGAGGTTGGATGTTTGTTCGACGGCGAGGTTGAACGTTTGGATTTGGCGGCGAGGTCAGATCATCATTTTGTCCAGCGGCGAGGTTGGATGTTTGTTCGACGGCGAGGTTGAACGTTTGGATTTGGCGGCGAGGTCAGATCATCATTTTGTCCAGCGGCGAGGTTGGATGTTTGTTCGACGGCGAGGTTGAACGTTTGGATTTGGCGGCGAGGTCAGATCATCATTTTGTCCAGCGGCGAGGTTGGATGTTTGTTCGACGGCGAGGTTGAACGTTTGGATTTGGCGGCGAGGTCAGATCATCATTTTGTCCAGCGGCGAGGTTGGATGTTTGTTCGACGGCGAGGTTGAACGTTTGGATTTGGCGGCGAGGTCAGATCATCATTTTGTCCAGCGGCGAGGTTGGATGTTTGTTCGACGGCGAGGTTGAACGTTTGGATTTGGCGGCGAGGTCAGATCATGTTTTGTCCGGCGGCGAGGTTGGATATTTGTTTGACGGCGAGGTCAGACTCTTTAAATCCCCAGTAGAGGTTGGATATTTGTTTGACGGCGAGGTCAGACTCTTTAAATCCCCAGTAGAGGTTGGATATTTGTTTGACGGCGAGGTCAGACTCTTTAAATCCCCAGTAGAGGTTGGATATTTGTTTGACGGCGAGGTCAGACTCTTTAAATCCCCAGTAGAGATGATGTTTGTTTCCGACGACGATGTCAGATTCAGTGCTCCAGCGGCGATGCGGGGTATTCTGTCAGATGTGTGTCTCCAGCGGCGATGCGGGGTGCTTTGTCCAGAGATGTATTTTCTCCAGCGGCGATGCGGGGTATTTTGTTCATTTTTGTATTTTCTCCAGCGGCGATGTTGGGTATTTTGGCGATTCAGGTTTAGGTCTCCGGCGGCGATGTTGGACGCTTATTTCCCCGAGTTATGGTTGTTCTTGACGGCGATGTCAGGTCGATATTTCTCCAGCTAGTTGTTGAGCAGCTAGTGTTGCAGTATTCAAAGATTTGTTCCCCGCAGAGTACCGTGTGCTCGCGCAGTTGGCAAATTTTCGGGTTTACCGATATTCAATCGTCTCGCACCCTGATTGGTTGAGAGTCGTCCGCTTCTCACCTAGTCAGGTTCAAGTCGTTTGAATAGGGGCAGCTGTTGCACCCCAAAATTTGACCAACAATTATTTATTCACTGAGTGTTTGAAAGTTGATACATTCACCAGACAGTTCAAGAGGCCCTCAGAGGAATGGGTTGAAACCAGGGTTGTGTGCTTCATAGCTTGAGAGTTGTGGGTGCTCCTCAGATGATTCTGAGACTTTGAGAATGAACTTGATGTTTTTAGAAAGCCTATGAGATGTCTTGATAGCCATCATGAAGCCCCGAGAAGTCATTAGGCAAGAATTCAGAAGATTCAACCATGATTGGTAGAATTAGGGTTTTGACTAGGTCAACCCTAGGATCACTGAAGATTTAGAGAAGGCTGAGACCTAATTCAAGGGCTATGAGATCATGGAATGATGCATAAAGATGTTATAGAGATGATTCCTAGACCAAATCATCATGATTGAGGAGTTTGAGAAGTTTCAAGTTAGGGTTTCTGAGGATTGTCAGTGAAAAAACCCTAATTTGATCCCTATCTTCCAGGCAGTTTTAGCTCTAGATGTGATTGATATCTCATCTTCCCCACAACATGAATGTTGTAGATCTTGTTCTTAGCTTTAATTTGAGTGGTGGAAGTCCTTGATAGGAGTTACAGAGCTCAAGTTATGGTTTTGACAAATTACAGGTCAGCTGAGGTGTGTGAATCTGGGTCCTTGAAAGTCACCCAACTTGCAGACAACTTTTTCCCTAGTAGGATGATTCCTATGATCTCTTGGTCAACATGAATGTTTGAGGGCATCGTCTTAGCTTTAATTTGAGTGGCAGAAGTCCTTGATAGGATTTGTGGAACTCAACTTATGGTTTGAACAAGACAAGGGTATTTTGGTCATTTGTCAGTTATAGGTCATTTTAGCCAATGCCTAAAACTCCTATTTCCAAGCCTCAAATGGAAAAACTCAAAACATGAAAGTTGCTCAAAATGTGATTTTAAGTCTAGAAAGAAGGTCACAAATTGTTGGAAAAGCTCATAGCATGAAGTTACATGATTGGTCAAAAAATGAACTAAAAATGGCATATAAGTTTGAAAAGTTGAATTTGAAAATTGGTTTGGAGGATCTAGGAATCCAAAATAGGTCATCCAATATATCATTTTGATTGTAAACATCATTTTGAGAACTTTGGTTCAAATAGATTTTTCATTTGAGGTCTAAAAAAGGGACTTTCTTTGTAAATCTATTACTTGCATTATAAGGCAATGTTGAAAAACCTTACACAAGCCAAATGTAAGGGCTGATTTCCTTCATACACACTTAATATCTCATGTAAAGACATATTCAAGGGATTTTGGCAAGGTATGAAAGAAGATATCATGATATTTCAAGTTCTCATGTGGTGATATTTTCAACACTTTCTAGATGATTCTAGAATGATCTAGTTGTTTCCATCCATCATAATAAAAAGAGTGAAGCACAAGGAGGAAAAGGTTGGTGATAGCAAGAGGATTCAGAGGGGAAAGAAAGAGAGAGGCAGCCATTGAAGAGGTTTCTTCAAAGTGAAGCAATTCTGATTTTCTTCCATTGTAGATCTTCCCCTTCATCACAAGTGCAAACAGAAGGCTATTGATCATCCAAGGACCATTTGGAGGAAGTTTCAAGGCCTGAAAGCAGCCACACGAGTCTCCACCATAACCTCTTGACAGGTTCTTTCTCATCACCATTCTCTTAAGTTATGTAGTTTTAATTAGCTTTATAGGTCTAGAACTGGTGCATTAGGTTAAATGATGAAGTTCTGAGAGTTAGAGCCCGATCCATGGTAGTTGATGGCAGGGTCAAGAAAATTTGATCTCCAAGAATTAACTGGTTTGTGAGTTTCAGTTAGCAAGAACTAGCTTGGAATGGTTAGGGTATCGTGTAGAATAACTGTAGGCCATTGGATTCAAGGATTATGGAAGGTTGACATCAGGTGCATATGGTGGAACTTTGATCTTGCAAGCTTCTGTTGGGATTATCTAGAGAGAATCAGAAAAAAATATGCGTATAGTCTTGTTCCTCTTGATTAGTAGGGCAGTTTTCGTTTTGGAATCGTGGCATTTCATCCACTGAGCAGAGAAAACGAAGAGAGGAAAGGTCTGTGCATGGAGGGGGTCTCATGAAACCCTAGGTGGCTGAAGGTAGGAGATGAAATCTCCACCGTTGGAGTGTCTTGAAATGGTGGACTTTGTCATTTGATCGCACGGTCCTCATTCGCCCAGAAACGGAGGGAAATTTTGAATGTGAAAACGCAGTCGTTTCACTTAAACAACGCGTCTGGGCTTTGGCCTCTTTCATATCCGCACCCCCCTTTTATTTGGCCCAAATGAAATGAACTGGCGCGTGTTGCTGTTTCCACCCCCCTCCCTTTTATATTATTTTGATTTCTTTTTAATTCTCTTAATATTTTTGCCATCTTATAAAATTCATTAAAAATTGATAAATGATGATTTTTTGGTCATTCTTTTTTCTATGATTAGATAATTGTGTATAGAAAAATATAAAAATAAAAATGAAATTTTATTTTTAATGTAGAATTAATGGTGATGTTTTCTTTTAAATAGTGTATTTTCTTTCTTTTAGTTGATACCTTATTTTGCAAGAATTGTTTTAGGACCTTCCCTTAGGATTTTTAAGCCACTCTTTTTGGCATAGTTAGATATTGAACCCTAGTTTCATGTAGGATTTATCCCTTGATTTTAGAAATTAAATTTGATGTAGTTTGATAGTTAGGCATTTAGGTGCTCTAATTAGGGTTTTAGGTTGTATACTTGAACTTCAACATTTTATTTTTGGGGTTTTTAGGACAAATTAGTGTATGGGGAATATATGGGACTTAAGGGTAGTTAAGTAGGATCCCCTAGAATTTATATTAGGAATTTGTATGGTATTTTAGTATTTTTCATTGATTTTTGAATTGAATGTATTTTGTGTGGCCTTTAGGGCTAGTTTAGTTTTGTTTTGCTTTGCTTTGGAGTTGTTGTTGGCTTGAGGAGCTTGGGCATCATGTGAAGACCTTGTGAAGAGCTTTGTGGATCATCATGTAAGCTTTGAAGACCTTACAGAGGAGTTTAGCATAGCTTTTGTTGTTTTGTTTATAGGTTTATAGGTGCATAGGCAGAGCCCTAGATAGAATACTTTGTTCAATAAACAAGGAGAGAGTCTTGTTCACCTCCTTTCTTCTCTGTGACATAGAGTCCCTTAAGGGTATTCACCTCTCTCCTTTGGAGGGATTAGTGACCTTGCCCTCTGAGGTAGAACTTTGAGAGAGCCTGTCTTTTGATGTTAAGTCCTCAATGGCATCCTTTGGAAGTCAGTGAGTACTGTAACATCCTCACCTCATCTTGTTAACTGAATCTTGTTTGCTGGAGCATTGGAGTCATTGAAGATAGAAGCTGAGGCCTTGAAGAGGATGATTCCTTGAAGATTATTGAAGTCTGAAGACTCTGTGAGGATCAAGTTGATACCTGAAGATCCCTGAAGATAGTGAAGCCTGAAGGTAGAGCTGATCAAAGGAGCTGAAGCTCAAGGGAGAAGATGAGTTGATACTCATGTTGTAGGGTTGATACCTGGAAAGCAAGTGATCTCTAAAGTCTGAAGACTGGGTTGCTGCTGGAGGAGCTGAGGCTTTCTTCTGTTTTCTTTGATGTATTGTGTGTTTTGTCTGATTTGTCTGTTGCATTAGACTAAGCCCATTTAGAATAAGTTCAGTCTAAGAGCATAAGTGCATCTGATTGTATTGTTACTGCCTGGCTTTGCTTGCGGGTATTCGGTAGAGCCCAGCTCCCTTGCCCATGTGTTTATTTTGCTTGATAGCATGATTTCATTTTCTGTCTGCATGATTGCAGTTTACTGTTTTGCTTGATAGCATGTTGTTTATTTCAGTATGATTACTGTTATTTCATGACTGGCTTGAGGTCGAGACGAGCTTGTGGAGGCTGAAGCCCCGCACACATTTCCTCCCTCACTTGCATTGCATGCATTTTACTATTAAAGCTGATGCTTTTGTCTGTTTTGGCGTATCATTGACATGATCCCTTAGGACTCTCATTTCCTCTGATGAGGATTTGATGATAGACTTTTAGGTTGAAACCTATGCATGACAACATCTAGGAGTTCCCTGTTCAAACCTCAACCATAGGATGAATCCATGGCATGACAACAGTAGGACTTGATAGTCTCCCTCCTAGTTGGGCCTGTTCTCTTCTCATCTCGAAACAGTTTAAGATACAGTAATCATGAATGATTTCTTTCGTACGCTACGAGCCTTAAGCTATCTGAGAAAGGATTGTGGGAGAGTTTCTTTTCCACAGTCTGGATGTTTAGTATGGTACCCTTTGGGTGACATGCGACACATTCACTCTCAGGTCATAGTCTCTAGTGCGGTTGAAATCGCAAACACAATAAAAAACACTTCTGTTAGGAGATAGTCGTAGTTTCCCGAACTACGTTTGCTCTGATCTTTCATGCCAGATGAAAGTACGTAGGCATAGGACGCGACATCCTAGCTAGCAACCATTCCCCCTTCGTAGGCCGAACTACGTTGACTCTGATTTCTCGTTCCAGACGGGAATACGTAGGCATAAAGCGCGATGCTTTGCCGAGTCATTTTTCTTTTCTTTTTCAGCCAGCCTTGATAGGTAGATAGATTATAATCAACCCGTCCAAGTAAACAAACAAGCGAGGATCCCGTCGAGTACGACGGACGTGAGGGGTGCTAATACCTTCCCCTTGCGTAACCGACTCCCGAACCCAGACAATGGTTGCGATGACCTTGTCTTACCCTTATTCGTCAGGTTTTTCCGATCGTTTCCTTTCCCGCTCTGAGGGATAAATAACGAAAGGTGGCGACTCTTCTGTTTTGCCGGCACCTTATTTTCGCGCAAGCGACAGCAGTCCCGCGCCACCTTTGCGCATACTCTTTGAAAGTTTCAGTGCTCTTTTGCATCATACTGAGGAGTTGATGGCGATCTGGAGCCAGATCCATGTTATATTTGTACTGCTGAATGAAAGCATCTGAAAGATCTTGAAAACCATGGATTTTCGCTTGGTCCAGGCTTAAGTACCATTTAGCTGATGCTCCTTTAAGACTGTCTTGAAAGCAATGCACCAACAATTTGTCATTTTTAATATGCAGAGCCATCCACCTGCAATACATGATCAAATGTACTTTGGGACAAGTAGTTCCCTCGTACTTATCAAACACGAGCATTTTGAATTTTTTGGGGAATACTAATTCGGACACCAAACACATGTCTTTGGCATCTGACCCAAAAACGTTACTCCCTTCGATGGATCTCATTCTTTTGGCCATGATATCCATCTCTACTCTTAGCTTTTCATGCTTCTCGTCTTCTGCTTCGGAACTGTCTAGTATATCGAAGATTGGTTGATGGTTGAAAACAGGTCAGACATCAGTTGGTCCCCCTGCCTGAGTAAAGATGGGATGTGTTGCCACTGGACCGACTTGCGTTTGAAAGCTGGCTGATTGAAGATTGTTGATTGGTGGCAGGAAGTCCATGGACATGCCAAATGGGAACTCGGTTGTCATGACTGGAGCGGTGGGAAGACCCGTTGCTGCTGTAACAACTTCAGAAACTATTGTAGCCTGTGTATCCATCTTCGCCTTAATCATATTGAGAACCTCCATGATCTGACTAACTTTGTCCTTAATCCCCTCGATGTCATTGTCGATCTGGTCGACTCTTTGGTCGTTGTCTGCCATCCTGCGCTGAGCTTGGGCCCGGGCGTTATATTTGTGTGAATTCAGCGTGAATTTCCCTCTTTCTGACACAAGAACAACGGATGAGCTGCGGAACCCAAATGCAAGACCAATGCGGGATGAGATGCGAATGCAAATGCAAATGCCAATGCACAAACCATTCAAGGAAAAACAAATTTTGTTTACAATCAAAATTGGAACAACATGTAACGACATGCTTTAAAAAGCGTTTTTCATTGATAATTCGAAATTTGTTACAATGGATGGCTCTTGCTAAAATGCAAGACCTTTCTTACAACAAAAACAGCGAAAGTAAATGCAACATAGGATTACAATCCTTTTTAGGGAAAGCCGGAAATGGAAAAACAATGATCATTCTAACAAGATGATCCTTCTCCTTCTTGGTCCTCAGTGCGAGCTTGATCTTGGCGAATGATCTCCCACAGGTCTTCATTCTCGCGCTGTGTTTTGATCAAGGCGTACCTCAACTCTTCCCTAGTCACAGGGACTTCTGGTTCCATTGTTATCTCATGATCACGAGTGTAGAACATTGTCAAAGCTATTTCCTTTGACCAGAGTAAGTAAGCTCTGGTAGTTAAACAGCTTATATTCTCCATTGCAGTTATACCCTGGAGGTGAGGATGATTCCAAGCGTAGTGAGCGCGGGCTTCTAGCTCTGAGTTGCAACCAGTTTCACAAAAGCAAGGTCTTAGCAGCTCTGGCTCGGGCTCCGGCCCGGTTGGATACCCATACTGACATTGAGCAAGGATGGGGTTGTAGCTGATGACTCCTTTAGTTCCAATGAGAGGTACATTAGGGAAGTCCCCACAGCTAGGTATCATATCTAGATTACCAAGACTGGGGTCATACCAAGTAATATCATAGTGCTTGAGAGTGATAAGCTTTGAAATCCATGCACTCTTGCTATAAAGCCTCCAGAGGACATGAGTTCTGGGCAAATGGGAGGTAAACCATCTGTCGAGCAATGTGAGACAGCATGAGAACTATCTGAGGTCATATAATGTGTGGCGGTGGATGACCATATATGTGTCTGCCATTATCTCATTCACTAGATTATTGATGATGAATAGACGGATAGCCTCCTCGCTGATGAAAGCATGACGACTTAGAAAGAGGTACAAACCGTATATCAGAAATGCTAAAATGGCTTCAAAAATACCCAAGTTTCTATTTTCATAGTGAAATTCAGCCATTTCCATCAGTGGTCCTGCTTCCATTCCATAAAATCCCCCCTTTGCCCTCATAGGCGGTAACTCTTCTGGCCTAAGATGTAAGGCTTTGGCCAAATCCCTTCTTTTTGGTTTTCCATAAGGAGCTGTGAAGGTCCACGGAATCTTCAGGTAGTTAGTGTACTCTTCTATAGTGGGAAGCAACTGAAAATCTGGGAAGATGAAGCAGTGGTAGATCAGATCATAAAATTCAACAAGGGACTGCAGCATGAACTCGTTAACTTGAGTGCTGAGCAATGGTAGAAGATCTCCGTACTTTGCAATGAAGGCGGCGGGATTCCTGACAAGGCCTGCCAGCATCCTAAGGTGGCCCAACTTCAAATCTGGAAAAGGGAGCATGCCTCGTCTTACCATGTTTTCGTCTGCAAAAGAAAAGTTTGAATTTCCTTGAATGGTTAGAAAAAAATGCAAAAATGCGATGCAAATGCGACTGGTTTTACAAAACTCAGAAGATCAATTTATGTCAAACCCTCATTTCATTCATTATTGGTAAAAGTTACCACCTTTAAGGTACAATACAAGAAGTTCAAGTTACATCAAGAAACTAGGTTTTACAACCTAAACTAATGACTTCAAGCACGTGGCCTCTTCAACTTCTTCAAGATTGCGTTCTCCATTACCAATTTGTCCACTATCCCTTTCCAAGCTCCAGAGGTAGGGGGAATATTGAAGTACTCATGGCTTCTTTGGGCGGGCTTGATGCTAGAGAAAAATAAATTCTCCTTTGTTGTTTCTCCATCGATTACTCATCGTTCGAGCCATTCTATTAACTCATCTTTTTCTTTCACTTCTCGGGCGAGCCTTGTTGTTTCGGAGAAAAGTGAATGGTATTTTCCTTCCCAAGTATCTCTCTCAAGCTGCGCTCTTGCAAGAAGCTCTTGGTATTCTTCCATTTTCTTAATGGGGATGGCGGAGGATGACGATGCAATGACAATCTGCATGTCCTTTTCTGGAAGGTACGACATCTTCAAATCTTTCGCTCAAGATTGGACCCATTGAGTAAATGGCTCCAAAGTTATGCAATTTCTTTTTCCCAAATCTGCTTTCATCTTCTTATGGATGTTCTCCCAAGCGTCAATGGTACTATTTCTCCTACTTTCGGTTACCTCTGTGTTGAGATAGAAGAAACCGGACAGAAGCAAATTGTTGGGTTTATCTTTCACCGGAAAACCAAATTGTCGTCGAGTCGAGACTGGATTGTAGTTAATTCCTCCTCGTATTCCAATAAGTGGTATATTCGAGAAACTTCCGCAATGGTCAAAATAGACTCATCGGACGTGTGGGGGATCATACTAATGAATATCTGCTTGAGTCAAAGAGATTATCCTTTGAGACCATCTCCATCCATTGGGATTCTTTTTGAAGGCGTCAGTTGTTGGCAAATGATTGACAAACCACTTGTATAACATAGGTGCACAACAGAGGAAAGCTCCTTTTCCTTGTAGTGTACGATGATGAATTGAATGGTACGCATCCCCTAACAAGGTAGGCACAGGGTTTCCGCTTAAAAATATGATAATGGAAGGGAAATTGACGAACTCCTCTACCTCAGGAAATAATACTAGTCCATAGATTAATAGAGCTAGTACTGCTTCAAAGGCATCCATACTCCCTTCTTTGGCAAGATAAGTAGATTTCTTGATTAAGAATTCTGAATGAAAACCTACTACTCCTTTCTTGGTTGCATGATGGGCCTTGTTCTCGGAAGCTTCAAGGTGAAGAACATCTGCAATTTCTTCTGGTGATGGCATCTTTTCCAGTCCACTATAAGGTTTTTGATCTTTCACAGGAACTCCCATGTAATAAGCATACTCCTCCAATGTTGGCATTAACTGATAGTCGGGAAAGGTGAAACAATGATACAATGGGTCGTAGAATTGAACCAAAGTATTAAGGATCCCTTCTTCCATTCTCATTTTGACAAGGCTTAGGATTTTTCCATATCTCTTTCCAAAGTCTTCTGATACCATAGTTCTTAGCTTTCTCAACTCGGAAGTATCAGGCTTCTTGAAAGTGTACCTCTTGGTTTTTCTTGTTCCAATATCCATGATATGTCTGGGATTTTACACACAAAGAGATCAACTGAGTTTTACAAAACTAATCGCAATATGAAATTCTTATAATGCGATGATGAGATGATGCACACACCACACAAAAGCAAATTATTCACAAATGTAATTCACATGCACACACAAGGCTTTCCTAAGCTCAAGGTCAAAGCATGAAGTCAAAGGTCTACCCACCCCCAAGGATTTGTACTATGAGATATTATGTACCTGTCGAACGGGTTCTAACAAAATTCCCAAAGTCATAGTAAATCCTTCGGATATTGCCAACTAACGCGACTACTCACGTGAGTCAACAATATTCTCAAGATAAACTCGTTTAAGTGTAGCATCGCGTGACAACTACTAAGGGACTACTCCCTAATAGTTTCCGCGCTACGTCCTAAAAAGGCTAAGTGGGGTAAAAAGTGTTACTAAAAGTTCCCAGCTTCGCAGACTCATGTTGAAATAATTAGTGAATACACAACTACTCATGCATTACTAACCATCTAAAAGAGTCTCCACTGAGTGCGATTACATCATATGTCAAACATATTAGGACTACTCCCAATAGCCCAACTATTGATCATATCACAATCCTATCTCATGTGTCACTCAAATCCGGGTTAGAATTTATCTCACTTCTCAAGGCACCCAATATCCAACACACAAACATATATATTGACAAATATACATGTTAAGCAAATATTCACAAATATAGCATATAATCAAACAAAATAGGCTAAACCCTCAAGTTTAATCTCCCCAGTAAAGTCGCCATTTCTGTTGCGATGAGAATCGTGATACCAAGCTATTAATTAACTTGAATCTTTAATTCTTAAATTCACAACCGGACTTTAATTTATCCAAAGGAAAGGTTAAAGAAAGAAAAACCCTTTGCGCGATGTAACAACAATGCTAAGAGATTCGGGGATCGGGGGTTGGTTATGCCTAGGGTAGGTATTTCACATCCTAAACATCTGTAGTACTCTACAGGAACCTTTTGTTTGTTTGTATGCTAAGTTTGCTAAATGTTTGCTATGGATTGGGATTGGGTAAAAGGTGTAGGTTAAGACCTAAATATAGTTTCTAAGTTTGCTCGCAAAGACATCGCGTCCTCTGCCTACGTATCCTTACTAGGATAGAATCAGAGCAATCGTAGTTCACCTTACTAGGGATGAAGAACACTTGATTATGATCAAGGTTCCAATGGGAACAAAAATATCCATGCTTGTGTAGAGTTTATCCAAACTCTCTAGATCTACATTGTACACTCAAGAAAGGGAAGTAAGTAATCATCTCCATGATTCTTACATAGAGTTAACAAACTCTATCTTAAAATCTAATTGAGGGACTAACAAAGGGTAGGCTTTTTAGACTTAAGAAAAGTCTAATGGATAGGTTCTAACTTAACTAAGTGTATAAATGACTTTACAAAGTCAAAGAAGGGTGATGAGCTATCTATGACCCAAAGGTCAATAGAGAGACTTTCCTTTGAAAGGAGAAAGATGAGGCAACTTGGGTGAGGGCTAAAGAGTTTCATCACTTGGGGAGATAAACTTAACAAAGCAATCATCATTCAAACATGATGAATACAAAGGATATGGTTACAACCAAGAATAAACAAGCATATTACAATAAGCAAGTATTTGAATCATTATGAATGGTTACATCCAAAGCAAACATAAGGATATCATAATATCAATGATTTCTAACAAGATAGATGGTCACAACCAAGAACATGCAAGCATATTAAAATATCAAGCAAGGATTACAATCAAGGTAAATGGTCACAACCAAGGGCATGCAATCATAGCATCAAGATATTAC
This sequence comes from Lathyrus sativus, assembly GCA_963859935.3. Classification (NCBI taxonomy): domain Eukaryota; kingdom Viridiplantae; phylum Streptophyta; class Magnoliopsida; order Fabales; family Fabaceae; genus Lathyrus; species Lathyrus sativus. Next base: position 442,857,083 of record OZ012737.1, read on the forward strand.
AATATCATGAAAGGGGAAAGTTCTTACAAGACTAAACACATAGGGTGAAAACCACAGACATATCTTGACAAAGATAAAGGTAACAACCAAACAAACGAGTTATAACTTCATGGGGATTTCTAAATGGAAATCAAATGAAACAGTCATGATGCTTACAAGCAAAAGTAATTACAATCACATACACAAAGGAGTTGACAAACATCAAGCTTAAGAAAGAGTAATCAAAAGTTTGAAATGGAAAGATGCAAGAGAGGAGGGTAAAAACCCTAAAAATGAAGCATAACTTCTTTTTTAATGCAAAGTGTTTTTCTAAAATGAAAATTCTAGAAATTTTTACATGTCATATGAAAATATGCAAAAATATAAGACATTTGTAAAAAAGAATCATTCAAAAATAATAAATATTGACAAAGTTATGATATTTGAAATTTAAAAGAAAAAGAATAATCATTTTAATGATTAAAAAGATAGGAGGGCGTTTGGTGGGTGTTGAACCCACCACCTTTGAGTCACAGGTGTAAAACCTTACCAACTTAGCCAAGGCGCGCGCGTGAATATGAGAGAAAAGAAAGAGAGAAAAGAGTGAAAACATGGAAAATGGAAAAAACCAAAAGGGTTGATCTCCACACGGATCGAACCCAAGTCATGGCAATGGCAAGGCAAATATGGGAGCAAGGCATAACCACTGGGGTGGCAATACATCCGTGTATTATGCCACCCCAATAAATACATATACTTGAAAAAGTGAGCATTTCTGGGCAAGGCAAATATGGGAGCAAGGCATAACCATTGGGGTGTTGATACATCCGTGTATTATGCCACCCCAATAAATACATAGAAAAAATGAGCATTTCTGGGCAAGGCAAGATGAGAAAGAAAACAAGGCATAGCATGAAAACGGTTACATCATAACTCTTTCAAAACTCAACCAATTTTCACAAAATTTAGGTCTATCTTGTGTGAAATCTAATATTGAACACAATGGCATTATTAGTTTTTCAATATGAAGCACACACATGAAAACACGATAGCAATTGCAAAGGAAAGCTTGGATATGCATTTTGAAGGCTACAGCTCAAAACATAAATGATTAAGACCAGGTGAAGGTATGCACAAGTTTAAAATACATGGTTCATGGATTCTAGATGCAAAGATCTCACAAAAACAACTCCAAACAAAAACTGGTATGCTGGTTGCAAGGATGGAACAAAAATGTTTGAAATGCTATCTTGGAAAATAAGAACAGTTTATGATGCAACAGGCATATTCAACTCAATCAACATACATAAATGATTCTCATATGAATCAAATCATGGATTCCAAATAGTTTTCAAGAAACTTAACAAAATAACAGCCTAAGGGGTGAAAACCTCAAAAACAGAAACTGGCAGTGAGCCTGCCTTTTGGTCAAAACCAAACACACATGATAAATCCTACACACACACATACAATTCATACCATGACAAGTTGATCGAAACACAAATTCTACCAGACATGATTAAAAGGTTGAGCACAGATCAAACAGCATGATAGCAAGTCCTTGGTTATTACAATACCAAACCAACATATCAAATCATAACATTCCTTAAAAATGAAAGTCACAACTCCATTGTGGTAAACATAGACAGATTCTAACAATAAATCACACTTTTAGCAGCAACTGGTACAAGATAACAATTAGCACCAAACAAAACATGATCTTGGTTTACAAATGGCAAAATAGCAAGATTTGGCAATGGTTTTGAATCGAAGGATTACATGGCAATGGTTCAAGAATTTAGGCAGTTATGGCAGCAAGTATGGATTTTAACATGACTATGCCAACAATCACCAATTAGATCTACTTCTACATGCACATACCAACTTATTGACCAATGATGCTCACAAGCACATTTAAGACAGAATGCACACATGATTTACAAAGCACCAAGACATACACATAGGCTTATCACAATGGACAAATACAGACCAAATATGTATATGCTAAGATTGAAAACAGCCCTATTACCATGCCTATTTGATGACAGCAACTAATGCAATAATGACAATACCAATTATCCAATAACACATGTGTTGCACCCTAAAATTTGCTCAACCTATTTCACCTGGTTTATGTTTCAATTGCATTATCATCTGCATAGATAAATCATGTACATAATCTAATCATTTGCATAGCATAACATAGCAAGGCATCCAACAAGGGATCAAGTGCCATTCTTATCTAAAGAAGCACATCAAGGGGCCTTATTCAAGCTGAGGAACATCCAAGTCATCAAGGAATGGGTTGAAGCTTTGAGGAGATTTGAGTGTCAACAGGTGAATTTCTCTCCTAATTTGAGGTATATTGAGGGTCATCAATGGGGGTATGAGCTATGAATTGAGGGTATGGGATGTGTACAAAGCTTATGAGATGCCTAGAGGGTCATATTGAAGATGAGACAAGTCATTGATTCAAGTACAAGAGCCACAGTTGAAGTGCAGTCAACTAGGGTTTCATCTAGGTCAACCCTAGGTCAACTGAGTGATTGAAGAGCACCAAGGCTTAATTGGAGGTTGTGGGATTCATGAATTGATATGTTTATACATTTTTGGTGTTGTGTCAAGGATAAATCAAAGAGGATTAAGAGGGGGAAGAGTTACCAAATTAGGGTTTTAGTGTAAAATCCCCTAATTTAGGCCTAACTTCCAAGCCAGATAAGTCAAAATGCAAGTTTCAAATGGATGCTTGGCCTGCATGAAACCTGTAGAGATTCTCAGTAGCTTTAATTTGAGTACTATAAGTCTTCAAGGAGATTTGTGGAACTCAAGTTATGGTTCTTGCAAGTTAGGGGTCATCAGAAGACACTGAAATTTATCTGTGAAAGTCACTTGACTTCCAAGCAACTTTTGCCCATGAAGGAGTTTTCAAATGGATTCTTGGCCAACATAAGAATTGTAGGGCTTGATCTTAGCTTTAATTTTAGTACTAGAAGTCCTCAAGAGGATTTGTAGAACTCAAGTTATGGTTTTGGCAATCCAGGGGTATTTTGGGTATTGATGATTATAGGTCATTTTTCAACATAGGTCAAAATCTCTATCTTCCACTCCTCAAATGGAAAAATGTTCAACATGAGAGGTTTTTAGAATGGTGTTTTTGGGCTAGGTAAGAGATCATGGGTGCTTGGAATGGCTTGTATCACAAAATTGCAAAAATGACCTAAAATAAGGGTGAATTTTAAAGGAACCAAGGAGGAAAATTGGGATTTTTGATCTATAGGTCCAAACCAAGCCATATGACATACCAAATTGATTGGAAAATATATTTTGAAAACAATGACATTGCCACATTTTTGAGTTAAGGGATAATTCCATGACTTCCTTTGTAAAGTGGTTACTTACATCATAAGTAACAAATGCAAAAACCACTTTTTAGGGCATGACCAAGGCCTTAACCCTTGCTAATCCTTTCAATATGTCATCTAAGGAGAAATTGGGTCAGAATGAGGTGCAAATGCAAGCTTAGAACTCAGCTTCCATGTGTGAATTTCTCATGACATTTTCAAATGCAAGAGATGTTGAACTTCTCATTGGATCATTCCTGAAGTTTCTAGAGCCTTCCTACAAGTTCTATATAAGATTTGTGATTGATCCAAGGCATTGGTTGGTGGAGATTGAGGGAGAATTGAGAGATTGCATTCTGAATTTTCATCTTGCAAAACAGAATCGGTTACAACAATTTGATCCATTTCAATCCATTCTTTTGTGTTCAATAGCTTCCTTTGGTGTTGGTGAGTGATTCCAGATACAATTCAAGGCAAGATCATTGCAAAATCGTGAGAGAGCACTTTGAGTTCATAGCCTGCAAGTCAAAATAGGATTCAAGGATTCAAGAGGTTTCAATCCAATTTGTTGCATACTGAAGCTTGGTAATTGATCATAGAACGTGTCTGGAAGATCTTGGAGCTTGATTTGAAGATTTGCTTGCTCTGTTCATCCAAGAATTGCAGGCATGTAAACTTCATTCCATGGCTTGATTCATGTAGAATTGCTAGGTTTTAAGTGGTTAGATTTATTATAGATGATGGCTAGGACGTTTCTAGATTGGTTTGGAGTTGATTGATGACAATTTAGATAGGTGACCAATTTCTGTTTGAGCTTGGTTCTTGTGATTCGTGGAGGATTAATGGTGTTTAGATGATGGTAATTGATCAGTGTAACATGTAGTTCATGTTAGTACCTTTAATTTTGAGAATGGTGACCATCGAGACTTGGTGATTTCTTTGCAACTTTGATCGGGTTTGGCTTTGGAGGGTGAATCAATGATTTTGGAGGTCGTATTCATGATCAGGGTGAAAAAATTAGGTGAGATAGGGTATTTGGTTGCAAAGATTGGTGAGGTTTTGAAGTTGTCTCGCCGGAGAAGACGGTGTTTTCCATCATGGACCACCGCCTGAGAATAGTTTCAGGCCACCTGAGACTGTTGGAGAAGATGAACGAGAGACCATTGGATTAGTCTGAGAGGAGACTTTGTATGCTGATCCAAGGGCCACGATTCAAACTGAGAATTGCCTCCAAGCCGTTGAAACGCTGCGTTTCATTTATCCAATCAGCTGGTGACTGGACTCAAACGTGGACGCGCCCCAGCTCTCAGATGCGCTTACCAGTCCATGGATCCAAGGGCTCCCATTTTATTTCAGCTCTTTATTTTCTTTTGTCATTTTAAATTCATTTTAGTTTTATTTTAATTGCTTTTTGATTCTAAAAATCATAATAAATCCAATATTGATCAGAAAAATATTTTAAAAATACCTCCATGATCTTGGATTTATTTGTGATTTTATGAAATTAATAAATCTAATTTTCACCCATTTTTCAATTTAATTTGATTTTCTCCATTTTATTAATTTCTTTAATTTTGTACATTTGCTACATGATTTTGTGGATTTTCTTGTGATCAATTGGTGAATGTTTTTGAGTTGATTCTTGTTGGATTGATTAGATTAGAGATACATGCTCCCTTAGAGATTTTTCTCATATTTGTATGATGAAATTTAGGATAGTTTTGAGTAATGAACTTTAGGGTGCTAGGGTTAGGGTATCACAACACTTAGGTGTAGTTTAGGGCATGGTTTTGAGACTTAGGATTTGATTTGGGCCTTGGGGTTTATGTGGGGTATAGGGTACATAGTTAGGTTCCCTTAGAAATTATTCTAGGATTTTATAATGAGTTTTACTATTTTAATTGATTTTTGCAATTTGGTTGATATTGGTGTGTTTCCCACTTGGGAGGTTGTTTTGTTTGTTGGGTTTTGGGCATTTCAATTGGGTGTTGGGCTTGAGTTTTGCTTTGTGGGAGCTTATGAAGACTTGGAGATGATTAAAGACAAAGTATGGAGCTTGATGCATGAAGATTCTTATCCTTGAGGAGTGCTTTTGAAGACTTAGGAGATAGGAGATACATGGAGAGCTTTAGAGTAGACTGACTTCTTCTGTCAAACATAGAGAGCTTCTTGTGCCTCTATTCCATCCTATGACACAAGGTCCCCCAAAGAAGTTCCATATCTCCTTAGGAGGGATGTAGAGCAAGCTTTGGTTGGGTAAAACCTTGAGGATACCCTTCACTTGCTGTGCTAAGATCTTAGTGATTTCCCTGGGTTATCCTTAAGCCTCTTAACATTCCAACTTCATCTATTAGTTGATTCTCTTCTGGAGAGGTTGCATTGAGGAGGGGAACCTATTGAAGATAAATTTCATTGATGATTGAAGTTGAAGCTTGTGCCTGTCAAAGAGAGTTATATGTTGGGGTTAGGGTTTTGCTGCTGTTTGAAGCTGTCTATTTGTTGGGGCTCAGTGCTTGCCAGAGCTTGGAGATTTTGAAGACAGGAGTTTATCTAAAGCCTGGGGATCATTGAAGAGTGAAGATGGGATCTTGCTGGAAGTTGTTACTGTCAACCTTTTGTTGCTGTTTGAGCTGCTTGCTGTAGGAGCTGGTGTTGCTGTCAGAGCTGGTGTTGGGTTCTATCTCTTTTTCTGTATTGTTTGTTGGCTTGTTCAGCTTGCCCTTAGGTTTGAAGTGAAGCTGTTTCACTTTGCCTATTGTTTTCCCAGGTTCGAGGTTGTGTGGGACTCCCTTGCCTCGCTTGTACTGTTGCATCTCATGAATTTTACTATTTACTGTATATAGCTGTTTCTTTTGATGTTTATCCCCTAGGATGTCTAGTTTCCTCTGTGCAGGAGGGAATTATGACAGACATTAGGTTTTAACCCATGCATGACAACATTAGGGTAGCTTTGATTCCCTTTTCAAACCCTAGGGTTTTTAGAGTTCTTTCTTTTCTCGTCTCAAAGCAATTTAAAACACAGTAATAAGGATGATCGATGTCGTACGTGTCGCTACTGCGAAAATCGGCGCCGGCTGAACAGAAGAGTCGCCACCGTGCGTTATTTATCCCACGGGAGGGAAAGGAAACGCTCAGAGTAAACCTCGCACAACACGGGAAAGGTATGGTCATCGCAACCAAAACCTGGATTCGGGAGTCGGTTACGCAAGGGGAAGGTATTAGCACCCCTCACGTCCGTCGTACTCGACGGGATCCACGCTTGTTTTCGGGTATGGATTGTTATTCTATCTACTCTACAGGTCAAGGGTTAAAAGAAAATAAAATGAAAATAAAAATGACTCGGCAAAGTATCGCACTTTATGCCTACGTATTCCCGCCTGGAACGAGAAATCAGAGTCAACGTAGTTCGCCTACCTACGGGAAAGGAGGGGAAGGTTGCTCGCTAGGATATCGCATCCTATGCCTACGTACTTTCATACGGCATGAAATATCAGAGCAAACGTAGTTCGGGCCACGTACGACACAAGCTTGTCTTGGTTGATTTTATTCCTTCTGAAAAAGGTTTTCCTTGATTAGCAGTCCCGGCGGACAAAAATGACGTCTTGATGAGTTCACATTCTTTTACGGAAGAAGTGTCTTTTATTGTGTTTGAAATCTTTATGTGTTTTTCTGTTTGTTTTGAGGAAGAAGAGACAGAACTCTAACCTACGGTTGCGAAGGGAAACGAACTAACCTAATGTTATCATGCATGGGTTAAAACCTAATGTCTATCATGCTCCTCTCTTGCACAGAGGGAAACAGAGATCCTACGGGATAGGCAGAAACAGAAACAATAACAGATATATACAGTAAAACAGTAAAATGCATGAATGCAACAATACAAGCGAGGCAAGGGAGTCCCACTCAACCTCGAACCTAGAAAACAATAGGCAAAAGTGAATAGGCTTCACTTTCAACCCAACAGGGTAAACAGCAAACAATACAGTCCAGAAAACCAATCAATACATCAGCAATGAAATACAACAGCAAAAGAAACAGCATCAACAGCTCTGAATCAACATCTAGCTCCAAGTAATCTCCACTCAGCTACAGGCTTCAACAAGTATCAATCTCCATCTTCAGGATCTTCAGGCAAGGGCTTTGATCATCTGTTTTCCATCTGCAATGGCTTTTCTTCATGTCTCAGGCTAGGATGAACATCAGTCAACCAGATGAGGTGAATGAATGTTAGACAGTTAATTACCTACCAAGGGTGGTTCATCAACTGTTAACATTAACCAGAAAGTTTCCTCTCAAAAGTTCTATCTTTCAAATATATTCACTGATCCTTCCAAAGGAAGGAGGTGGATATTTGAAAGAGACTTTGAATCATAGAGAAAGGATAGAGGCACACAAAGCCATCTATGTTTGAGAAACAAGCTTTCTAATCTAGAGTTCTGCCTAGCTCCTAAACCCTAGTCTCCTCAGCAGCTGCTAGCAATAACCTCCTATTCAACTCTGACAGTTGATCTTCAATCTCTGGATCTCCAATGGTCTTCATCTCCTCAAGTCTTCAGCTCTCCCAAGTCCCCAGACAATCCCAATACCCACACAAGCAAACAGGAATCCCCAGAGGGCACACCACACCAGTCAATCAGGTATATACAGAGTATTAATAGCAGTAGGGGAATCCTGACTTTTTCTAAGGGATCTAATAACTACCCATAGTCCCTATAGTCCCATAACTAAACTAGTCAAACCCTAAGTCCTAAGGGAAAAGAATCAAATATCCTAAGTCATCACCTAAAACCCTAGTTTATCCATGTTGTTCAAGCTTACATTAAGCACCTAAAATTTATTTCTAAAAATGGGGACTAAAATGGATCTACAAGTTCAATGTCTAACCTAAACAACCTAAAAAGAATGGATGAAAAATATGAAAGTATCTAATAGAACAAAAATTAATAAAATCAAGTATGAAATGAAACCATTTAAAATGTCATTTATTTAGAAAATATGTGAAAAAATATCAAATAAAAAATAAAATGCAATTTTTATTTTTTATAATTTTCTAGACATCTTAAAGAAAATAATGCAAAAAGAATGAATTAAAAATGATGATTTTGCTATTTATTATGAATTTTAGAAAATGCATGGAAAAATTAAAGAAAATAAAAGAAAATATAAGGAAATAAGAGGGAGGGGGTGAGAAAAGCAATAAAACCAAGTTAAACGCGTTGGGCTTATTAACATGGGGGGTGTGGATAGCGCTCTGAGCCCAATCCCCCCAACTTAATGAAACGCTGCATTTGGGATTTCAAATTCTCCCACCAAAACTCAGATCAAACACGGGCCGTTGGATGATACTCCCAGTCAAAAGTCCAACCTCCATCGCACGGCTCTCCACCCTTCTTCAACCTCCAGCTCCTAGGGTTTTCAGCCATGCATTCCATACACGAATGTTCCACTCACTCGTTCTCCCTGCATTCTTGATGAAAAATAACAATTCCAAGCCCTAAAATAATCTACACAACTCAAGGAATCCATGTCTAATTCTAGTTTTCCCTAACTCTCATTGCACACTCCAAACAGAGAGCACAAAATTCAGAACACACCATGCTTGCCTGAGGTCAAAGTTACCAGAACTCAAACCTGATGATCAACAGATATTCTACATGCTTGCCTCATTATTCTATGCTTCAACACATTGATTACAACTCAACACACAGCTTGTTATCGAAGCCAACAGAAATGGTAACCTGTCATTGATCTCCATGAATCTATCCCTAAACTTCAAGAATTGATCCTCTAGGGTTTCTAAACAACATTATCCTAACCACATGATCTCTACCAGCCAGAATAGTGAGATTCGAAGAAATCTACATACCTTGCACTTGATGATGGTGATGGCAGCTAGACCTCAATTCAACCTTTGATACTTGCTGAAAACAATCTCCAATGAATGAATATGCTTCTGTTTGCAGTGATTTGTGCTGAATCCTTGTGAATCATGCTATTCCATCCTTCATGCAAGTTGGAGTTTCAAACTGAATCTCTTCACACAGCCACGAATTCCCTCCAATCTTTTGTGCCAATTAATCCATGATGTTAGTAGATGATGATAGTGACAGAAATTAGAATGATGGAAGAAGTTTCAATGGGTTTTGGATGAAAATGCAACTTGGAGTGATGAAGTGGATAGGTATGATCCTTGATCAATTCAACCACTTCTTGGTGTGAATCCTAGGGTTTGAATGATGATGATGATGATTCAATCCAAAGATGTGAGAATTTTGAGAGGTTTGTAAGAGTTTGAGTATCTTATGGAAGAATAAGAAAATGGATGAAAATGGAGATTTTTGACAAATGGGAGCACCAACCCTTGCATGAATCAGCTTGCATGAATATATAGGTTGCATTAGAACCTCCTAGAAACTTGGAGAAGTTTCCCTTACACTTTTCCCTTTTCAATTTGGATTATGTTACTTTCAATTCAAGCAACCATGGATAACTCACAAATTATGACCTAAGCTCAAAATTCCACTTTATCCAATGTCTTTAGAATGCTTTTTCCATTCAAAATGACCTATAATTTTGCATCATTTGGCCAAGATATGAAAAATACCATTTTTTAAGCCATTTTCCTTCATTAACTTCACCAATTTTGAAACCTTGTGCTATGGACATTTACAATCTCTCATGGTCACTTTTCTAGACTCAAAATGTCATTTGGAGAAAGTTTGATGTTGTAAGTTTTTCCATTTGAGGCCTCCTTGTATGAGTTTTGGGCATAGGTTAAAATGACCTGTAATTCACAAATGACCAAAATACCCTTTGCTTGCCAAGACCATAAGTTGAGTTCCAAACATCATATGAGGGCATACTATACCATTCTAGAAAGCTAAGACAATGAGGAACAATTCTTATGTTGACCAGAAATTCATTTGAAACCTCCTTGAGGGGTAAAAATTGCTTGGAAGTCAAGTCACTTTCACAGACAAAATTTCAGATACCTCAGATGACCTGTAACTTGCAAGGACCATAACTTGAGTTCTATAAATCTCCTTGATGTCTTCCACCACTCAAATTAAAGGTCTTGAGATCCTATACAAGTTTCATGTTGTCCAAGGATCCATTTGAAGCTTGAATTTTGACTTATCTTGCTTGGAAACTTGACCTAAACTAGGGGATTTTACAGAGAAACCCTAATTTAGAAACTCCTCTTCTCCTTGATTTCTCTTAAGTTCTTCTTAGCACAACAACATATCCTTATTCTCCATGTCAAATGATGAATCCCACATCTCTCCAATAGCCCTTAATGCCTTTCAATTAGTCAATTGACCTAGGGTTGACCTAGGGTTGACCAGATGAAACCCTAGTTGACTGTCTTCAACTGCAATTCTTGTGGTCATCTTAACAACTTGTTTTCCTCCCCAAATGACTTTCTAAGCCTCTCATGATGTCTAGATGCTCTCCATGCCTTCCATTCACAGCTCACAACCCCCTTTGCTGACCCTCAGATGCCCTCAGATAGGGGATAGGCTCAAGGCTTGATCTGCTGAACTCTCTGCTCTCAAATTCTTTTCTGATGACTTGAATGAGATGGAATTAGGATAATAACCTCTTGATAGGCCTCTAGAGATGAGAATAATGATTGGTCCCCTGTTTAATGACTTGCTATGCTTATGCTATGCAGATGGTTAGTCTATGTACATGACTCTATATGCAAATGCTAATGATAATGAAACATAAACCAAGTGAATAAGGTTGGGCAAATTTTAGGGTGCAACAGCTGCCCCTATTCAAGCGACTTGGACCCGATTGGGTGAAGGGCCCGGAGCCTTCAGACATTCGCGGTACGAGACGGTTGAATACTAGTGAAACCAGAAATTTGCCAACCGCAGACATAAACCGCGCTCCTGCTTGGGGAACGACATTCATCAGCTGAATATGACTGTTACGGCAACCCACTGATCTCGTGCGACCGTGCTGGGGATTCTTCTCATCATCCTGAAAAAGATTGAATCATCGGGAACTTCGTCCTTTGCTTGTCCACGTCAGGACTCTATCCGCTGTCAACACGAAGAGAGCTCAACTAAAACCTGTCCACGTTAGGACTTCGCTTGCTGTTAACCCAGAAAATCTCGGCAACTCCGCTGGGGAATAATTTGCCTACCTTTCCATAAACTGAATCGTCCACGCTAGGAATAACACTCTTCCACGTTAGGAATAACCTCGTCTGGACCCGTCCACGTTAGGACTCCATCCTTCCACGTAAGGAAACCAATTTTCTTCTACGTAAGGAATACAATTCTCAATCTGTCCACGTGAGGACTCCAACCTTTCTGAATCTGTCCACAGCAGGACTACACTTTCCATCTTTCCACGTCAGGCATCAATCTTCTTTCTATATCGACCCGTCCACGTAAGGACTCCAATACCACTTGACATGTCCCTGTCAGGACCCCACTCTTTCCACGTAAGGAATTCACCTTTGGTTCTGAATCTGTCCCCGTTAGGACTCACCTTTCCACGTCATGACTACACTCTTTCTTTCCACGTCAGGAATACAAGCCTCTTTCCACGTAAGGAATGCTATCCGTTTTCCACGCAAGGAAACATAACTTTTCCACATAAGGCAACCAATTCCTTTCGATTTGTCCGCGTCAGGACTACATTTTTCCACGTAAGGAATGCCATCTTAATCTGTCCACGTAAGGACTCCACTCTTTCCACGTTAGGAATCACCTCTTTCCACGTAAGGAACTGAAACTTCTCTTTTCCCCTGTAAAGAATAGACTTGTCCACGTCAGGACCCCTCTTTCATCTTGATTTGTCCACATCAGGACTCAGGCATCTTCGACCTGGTGAGGAAATAAGACTTGTCCACATCAGGACTCACACCTTTGTCTGATCTGTCCACGTCAGGACCCATACTTTGCCAACACGAAGAAAGATAACTGCTGAGAGGAACTGGTCCACGTCAGGACACCAACACAAAGAGTAATCACTTTTGTCAACGTCATTACCTCCCATTCCACCAATTTCGAGAACCCGAATCTGCCCATGTTAGGACTAACACACTTCACCAACCCGGGGAAATAAACCTGTCCACGTTAGGACGCCCACTTCTGAAGAAACCCCGTCAATATAGGAATAAGTTGTCCACGCCAGGACTTAGTTCTCCATTGATCCCCACCCACAAACTTCTTAGCACCACCGTGACAGCGACTTTGGGGCGGACTTTACTGGGGATATCTGGGAACCAAACTACCGGATGTCTGTTCTGGTGACCGGAGGCAACCTTTGAAATTCTGGTTCATGAAACCTTTTGATGACAAATAACTCTGCTTGGGAATAAAGAGACTTATCCTAGTAACTCTGTGGGGAATACTGCCGAACTGACATTATCATTGGATGCCTCATGCCGAGATCTTGAATATTTGGTAGTTCATTTGGGCAAGAGCTCTCTCCACCTGAACTGCTGTAGTACAGGAACTGCTTCAACAAAATAAATGCTGAAGGTAATGCCGACTCCGCCGGGGATAGCCAGATGCTACAGAATTATTCCAGCAAAATAAATGCTGGAAGGGTGAAGTCAACCATGCTGGGAAGTTGGGAGTTCGAACCAAATACCCTGTTGAGGTAACCCCCTGCTGGGGAATATAACTTTGCTGAGGAATAGCAGGTATGCCAAGTATGATTGGACTTCTCTGCTGGAGAGTGAACTGATATTACACGGTATCCCTGACGAAATAGCTGACAGAACCCGCCACCAACTCTGCTGGGGGGAGAGTCTTGATCTCCGGGTTCCACTGGGAGGAAAGAACATTTGCTGAAAGGAGAGAACTCCGCTGGTGGGACTATTCTCTCGGGGGAAATCCACTGACTCCGCTGGGGGAGAGTGAATGACCCTGCGGGGAAGGATGAACCTGTCTGAATACAGCCTTACGATCTTGGAATCGTCAATCCTTTTTTGCACAAGCTACGACTAGCTGGAGAGTTCGAACCTTCTTCAGGAAGAACCTGCATGACCTGCGCGAAGGCTGAATCTTTCGTTATTGCAATCTGTCGATCATCTTCCTCGTATGGTTATGGAACCTGCAACAACACAAACAAGACAAGACAAGCCTATGCACCCAAATCAACTCAGGTTAGTGACATTATTTTCAGTTAATTCAAAGCTTTAGCAACTGTTGGCAAGGGCCAGCGACGTTATACTCATGCTAGTTTCATCACACTTAGGCGTTAATCATGCACAAAACAGTAGAGAACAGTGTTAAGTACTGAATAACGTATTTTATTGATTGGGCCCCTGAATAGGCGGAGTTTTGTACATGGGATGCAACTCCTGAAATGAGGAAGCTACACAAGGCGAATATACCCGTACACAATTATGCACAAGAAGCATAAATATTGACAACTTAAGTTTGTACACATGTCGGCAACGGGATGCAGATGAACACCACGAACTGATCCTCCCATGACTCGCCCGACCCTAATGCTTTCCCGGTATCCCCACTTCTGAGGAGATTGTATCCGATAACTGGCTCCTCAAATATATTCTCCCGCATTGATGCTCATTGCAATTATCAAATTCGGACCGCAGTCATTTGCTTTTCAAATCCCTAACTTTTGCGTGAACCGCCCTTTACGGGTTTTCAGTTCACCGGGATACCCTTTTTTGCCGAAGCCGCCCAGTGTAGGTTTTCAACTTCGCGGGTGTACATTTTTTTCAATTTTATCCCTAATTTTTGCCCGAACCTTTCATTCTGTTTTTGGTTCTCCAGGATGCCCCATTTTTGCCTGGACTCTCTTTTTTTGTCCAGCGGGTCTATTTTAAGCAAAGTATTTTTTAACTGCGTCCGAATTCACAGGCGACGTGAAGTCTTCTCCGTCCATGGTGGACAACAACAACGCTCCTCCCGAAAATACTTTCCTGACAACGTATGGCCCCTCGTAGTTGGGGGTCCACTTGCCCCTGTGATCTGCTTGCGGCGGGAGAATCCTTTTCAGCACAAGGTCGCCCGTCTGAAAGCTTCACGGATGTATCTTCTTGTCGTACGCTTTCTTCATTCGGCTCTGGTACAAACGACCGTATGCTAGAGAAGCTAGCCTCTTCTCATCCATTAAACTCAATTGGTTCAACCTGTTTTTCACCCATTCTGCCTCGTCTAGCTGAACGTCTCGCAATACCCTCAGAGAAGGGATCTCAACTTCCAATGGTAATACCGCTTCCATTCCGTATACCAACGAGAACGGAGTTGCCCCGGTTGATGTGCGTACCGTCGTACGATAACCGTGCAAAGCAAAAGGTAGCATTTCATGCCAATCCTTATAGGTCACCACCATTTTCTGAACGATCTTCTTGATATTCTTATTGGCCGCCTCAACAGCACCATTCATCTTGGGTCGGTAAGGGGAGGAGTTGTGATGTTCAATCTTGAAGTTCTGATAGAGCTCCTTCATCATTTTGTTGTTCAGATTTGAACCGTTGTCAGTGATTATCCGCTCGGGGATCCCATATCGGCAAATGATATCTCTCTTGATGAATCTGGCCACCACTTGCTTAGTTACATTTGCGTAGGACGCCGCTTCCACCCACTTGGTGAAGTAATCGATTGCTACTAGAATGAACCGGTGCCCATTAGAAGCCGTCGGCTCGATCTTTCCAATCATATCGATTCCCCACATTGAAAATGGCCAAGGCGATGACATCACATTTAGAGGACTTGGAGGCACATGGATCTTATCAGCATAGATTTGGCACTTGTGGCACTTCCTCGCAAACTTGAAACAGTCAGTTTCCATAGTCAGCCAAAAATAACCTGCCCGCAGCAGTTTTCTCGTCATAGCATGTCCTCCAGCATGCGTACCAAAGGTACCTTCGTGTATTTCCTCCATGAGAAGCTTTGCCTCTTTTTCGTCTACACAACGCAACAGCACCAAATCGTGGTTTCTTCTGTATAAGACGCCATCTGGGTTCAAATAGAAATTACCCGCTAATCTCCTGAGAGTCTTCTGATCTTGAATGGATGCCCCAGCCGGATACTCTCTATTCTTCAGGAAATTAAGGATATCGAAATACCATGGTTTTTCATCAGATGCTTCATCAATAGCAAATACATAAGCTGGCCTGTCAAGCCGAGAGATAATGATTCGGGGAGCTTCGTTCCAGAAGTTGACCTTGTACATGGAAGACAAAGTGGCGAGGGCGTCAGCCATTTGATTTTCCGCCCGCGGTACATGATGCAATTCAACCTTGTCGAAGAAAGGCAACAATCTCCTTGCATAATTCATGTAGTGTATCAGATTGGGCTGCCGTGTCTCCCATTCTCCTTTGATCTGATTCACCACCAGAGCTGAATCTCCGTATACGTCTAAGTTCTTGATTCGCAAATCAATGGCTTCTTCAAGCCCCATTATGCAGGCTTCGTACTCAGCTTCATTATTGGTAACGGCGAAGGTCAATCGGGCAGTAAACGGGATGTGCGACCCATGTGGCGTAGTGATGATTGCCCCTATTCCGCTACCGTAAGCGTTCACAGCTCCGTCAAATATCATCTTCCACTTGGAACCCAACTCTGGCCCCTCGTCTGGCAACGGCTCTTCACAATCTTTCATCTTTAGGTACATGATATCCTCGTCAGGAAAATCAAACCTCATCGATTGGTACTCTTCAATAGGCTGCTCCGCCAGATATTCAGACAGCACACTCCCCTTTATGGCCTTTTGCGAGACGTATTGGATGTCATATTCAGTCAAGATCATCTGCCAACGGGCAATTCTTCCCGACAACGCCTGCTTTTCAAATACATATTTGATAGGATCCATCTTCGAGATGAGCATGGTTGTATGATTCAGCATGTACTGCCTCAAACGCTTGGCGGCCCAAGCTAGGGCGCAACAAGTTTTCTCCAGCATTGAGTACCGAGATTCACAATCTGTAAATTTCTTACTCAAGTAATAAATTGCATGCTCTTTTCTCCCCGTCTCGTCATGTTGACCGACAACACAACCCATGCTTCCCTCCAGAACCGTCAAATACATTATCAAGGGTCTACCTGCCACTGGGGGTATCAGAATGGGAGGCTCCTGCAAATACTGCTTTATTTTATCGAACGCCTTTTGACAATTTTCGTTCCACGTTACAGCTTGATCTTTCTTCAACAGCTTGAATAATGGTTCACACGTGGCCGTTAGGTGAGATATGAACCGAGCGATGTAGTTCAACCTCCCTAAAAACCCGCGCACCTCTTTCTCTGTTTTAGGCGTCAGCATTTCTTGAATTGCTTTTATTTTAGCAGGATCGACCTCTATTCCTTTTTCGCTTACGATAAACCCCAGGAGCTTACCCGATCTCACCCCGAAGGTGCATTTGTTAGGGTTCAGCCTCAGCCTGAACTTCCTAAGCCTTTTAAACAACTTCAGCAAATTCACCAGATGCTCTTCCTCCGTCTGGGATTTGGCAATCATATCGTCAACATAAACTTCGATCTCTTTATGAATCATGTCATGGAAAAGAGTCGTCATTGCGCGCTGATATGTTGCCCCAGCATTTTTCAAACCGAAGGGCATCACTTTGTAGCAAAATGTTCCCCAAGGCGTTATGAAAGTGGTCTTCTCCATATCCTCTGGCGCCATTTTAATTTGATTATAGCCTGAAAAGCCATCCATGAAGGAGAATACGGAGTATTGAGCAGTATTATCAACTAACACGTCAATATGAGGAAGTGGAAAATCGTCTTTTAGGCTTGCTTTATTCAAATCTCGATAATCCACGCACATTCGAACCTTGCCGTCTTTCTTTGGCACTGGCACGATGTTAGCAACCCACGAGGGATATTTCGTCACAGCCAGGAAACCAGCGTCCCACTGTTTCTGAACTTCCTCTTTAATCTTCATTGCCATATCTGGTCGAGTTCTGCGAAGCTTTTGTTTGACCGGTGGGCAATCTTCTTTTAGTGGCAGGCGGTGTACAACCATGTCCGTATCGAGCCCTGGCATATCTTCATACGACCAAGTGAATACATCACTATAATCTTGGAGCATTTCAACCAGTCTTCGCTTGATATCACTCTGCAGTGCGGCCCCGATACGAATATTCTTCTCAACCCCTTCCGACCCCAAGTTGATAATTTCGATGACCTCATCGTGAGGCAGAATGGCTCTTTCCTCTTGCTTCACTAACCAAGACAGTTCTTCAGGAACGTCGCTATCTTCGACAACCTCTTCTTCGGCCTGGAATACCGGGTGCTCGAAGTCGGGACGAGTCATAGGTGATCCAAGGATGTCATCTGAAAATGTTATCCTGCAAAAGGAATGGTTAAGTGCTTCAAAATGCGTATAAAGCGAATAACCACGTTGCCATTTTATTGAAAACTACAAAACAAGAAAGACAGGGATTACAGTATTTGCACATGAAAAAACGCCATTTATTCAATGATTAACACGCAATGTTTATAACAACACAGCCCTAAGCAAATCCTGATGCCCCGGGCAAGACATCAGATTATTCAACAATTAATAAAGCAAAGCATTACTGTTTAAAAGTCACAGGAACAAGCTCCTGAATAGACCAGTTGCACAGTCCTTGTCCTGGCGTGCTTGGCTGAATCCAGGCATCCATATCACAGTCGCTGTCTCCTTCATCAGACTCCGAAGCAGCATTGACAGTTTCATGACACACCCCACTGGCAGAGATGGTGATTGGCTTTCTGAAACGGGGTGCCCCCACGGAAGGAGTTGATGGCGACGGTTGGTACCCCAGCCCGAACCGGTCCATCTTCACAGGAATGTCCAGCACTTTGCCCCAGCCTTTGGCTTCTCCTGCTTCCACTAGAGCTTGAGCTTCTTTATACGATGAGACGGCTATCTCTGGCACTTTGCTCGGCCCGGGACCCTTGTCCTTGATGCGCAAACCTTCGAATGCCTGGCAGGGCGTTTCGTGGATCTCTCCGTCGACTTCCACATATTTAAATGAAGATAGATGGCTGACCAGGATGTCCTCTTCTCCGCACACGGTGACTACGCTGTCTCCGACCATATACTTTAACTTCTGATGCAGGGTGGACGTGACTGCCCCCGCCCCATGAATCCAGGGTCTTCCAAGCAAGCAACTGTATGCAGGCTGTATATCCATGATATAAAACTCAGTGGCAAACACCTCCGGCCCCACCTGTAGAGGCAATGTGATCGATCCAAAGACTGTTCTCCGCGTGCCGTCAAATGCTCTGACTACCAAATCACTGGGTGTACACAAAATTCCTCTAACATCCAGCTTCATCATCGCCTTCTTGGGCAGCACATTCAAAGATGATCCGGTGTCGACCAATACGTGCGACATTACTGATCCTCTACACTCGACAGATACGTGCAACGCCATATTGTGATTTCTTCCTTTCGGAGTCAAGTCAAAATCGGTAAAGCCCAAGCTGTGGCCTGCATTCACATGTGCCAATACTCCTTCTAGCTAGTTCACGGAGACGTCTTAGGGTACAAAAGAAGTATCCAGGACTTTCAGCAACGCATTTCTGTGAGCTTCCGAACACAACAGCAATGACAGGATAGATATCTTGGACGGCGTCTGCTGCAGATGCTCCACAATCTTATAATCACTTTTTCGAATCAAGCGCATGAACTCTTCTACGTATTTCGATGCCGATTCTTTGTCACTTGCTTGCGCTGGGACATTCTCAACTGCTTTCCCTTTTCCTTTCGCTAGTCTTTCGGCCTCCACCTCAGGAGATATGAAGATCCTACCACTCCTCGTCATGCCTCCCGACCCAACAACATTATCCACAGTCTCGGCTGGCTGCTTATTAACATCAATTTTTATCCCGTCACAATACACCTCTAACCCATATGACCATGGGACTGCTTTTGTGTTCTCGTACGGGATCGGCCCGGCCTTAGTTATGGTGATCAGTGGTCGCTGAGCTGGTGCTGCAATAGTGATCGTCTTCCGAGGAATTGTCACAGTGGCCACATCATTCTGATTATCTGCTACTGCCCCTGCGGGCTCTTCAGTGGCTGCTTGATCAAACTGCAATGTACCTTCATCAATTAAAGCCTGAATGCCCTTCTTCAAATCATCACACCCTCCAACTAGGGTCCAACAGTCTAAGCAATACTCGTTACATCCTGGGTAAACACCCCCTTGTAACAGCCGACTCTTTATCTCGCTCAGCGGCGTCTTCAAATCTTCGACATTCATAACCAGATTCAACCCTTCCTCAGTCAGAATGGCGTTGGCCCCATGATTAGGCATGGGTTTCTGCACTATATTCGGACCTGCCGTTCCGAAATTGATAGTCTTGTTGTCCAAAAGATCCTGCACAACATGCTTAAAAGCATGGCAACCTTCTATATCGTGACCTGGAGCCCCAGAATGAAACTCACAGTGCCTGCTTGCATCGTAACCAAACGGGGGAGCTCCCGTTATTGGTGCCAGAGTTCTTTTCTCTACTAGATTCAATCCCAACAATGTCTGCAACAAATCGGCATAGGTTGAGGGAGGCTTCTCAAACACTCTTCTCGGTTTACTACCCTGGAATCTTCGCGGAGCCTGCTGTGCTCCCTGCTGAGACTGCTGCTGCTGTTGCATTGGCTGTTGCTGAACCGGTTGTTGTTGCTGGAGTGGTTGCTGTTGATACGGGATGGTAACACTCGCTACCTGCTGCGGCTGACGATATTGACCTCGTCCCCTGCCTCGGCCTCGGCCTCGGCCTCCAAATACTGCGCTTGCCTCGCCCTGACGGCGCCCCCCGTAAGCTTTCCTATTACTGCCAGATGCAGTTGATTCCTCGGCTTGGAACTTTCCTTGCTTAATATTACGTTCAATCTTTTCTCCCATCAGAATCAGGTCTGAAAAACTGGCCAGAGACGTGTGAAACAACATGTCATGAAACAGACCGGTGAATGTGCCGACAAACATGTCATTCATTTCCTTATCTTCTACAGGAGGACGGACCCTGGCAGCCATATCGCGCCACCTTTGCGCGTACTCTTTAAAACTCTCCCCCTTCTTTTGCGACAGCCCGGCCAACTGGACCCGATTGGGTGCCAAGTCGCTGTTATACTTGTAGTGAGCTACAAATGCCTCTGCTAATTGCTTCCATGTCTTGATATCAGTTGGCTCCAACCCCATGTACCACTCTAGGGAAGGGCCCGACAGACTATCCTGAAAGAAATGCATTAGCATTCTTTCATCAGTTGAGTATGCAGACATCTTTCTGTAATAAGCTCGTACATGCACCTTTGGACATGTATCCCCTTTATACTTGTCAAACGCAGGAGCTTTGAATTTAATTGGCACCCTCAAGCCAGGTACCAGCCCCATTGTTGCCATGTCCAAACCCATAGCACTTTGGTTTAGGACTCCCCTCATCTGCTCTTCCAGCATTCTAATCTTCTGGGAATCATCCATCGGCCCTTCGAAACCTCCGCCGGAGAAAGCGTCCTCCTGCTGATCTTCTTGCCACATACCATTTCCAGCCCCATACCCATCATATCCATTATTACGTCCAGCTCTGATCTGATTCATCCCCGGACCTCGGCCTCTGTTGTCGTACCCTTGAACACCTCCAGCAGGACCAAAAGCCATAAATCCAGTACCGTTTCCGTTTCCAAAGCCTCTGTAACCCTGATTGGTCGCGCCATAACCGTCTTGCCCAAAGCCTTGAGCATTAAAGCCATACTTCCCAGTGTTATCGAATCCCTGATCGTTGAATCCGAATCCAGTATTGACAAAGCCGTTGCCGCCTAGATTATCTCCCAAATTGACATCACCCAGCCCAACATTATGGACAGCAGTCTCATTCCCAACTCCGACGTTACCATTCACAGCAGCGGTAGCGTTGTTGATGTTAGCAGCAGGTGTATTGATTACAGGTGGAGCCACCGGCGTGGGAGTGCCGTCTCCATGAGCAGTATCGACCCGTACAGACTGATGATCCTCGTTACCATGACCAGCGTTTCGAGCCAACAGAGGTTGGACCATGGCTTGCAAATTCTCCTGTCCTTTCGCAATAGCTTCCATGGTCTGCATGAAGAGAGCGAGCTTCTCGCGCACATCTTGCATCTCGTTCTGCATTTGATCCATGATTCTTCGACAGTTGGTGCGGGTAGAATAGCGGTGCGGGTGCTGATCTGCAATCCTGAAAAGTACCTGTTACAGAGCAGGAAATAAGACACCATTCAAAGATTACTTGTAATGCAATATGAGTATGAATGCAATGCAATGTGTCTGTGCATTAGGGAAATTCATTTCCCCAGTTCTAGTGTGAAGGTGTCAGTGTAGTGACAGTGTTGACAATAGGAATACCGGAGCTGGATCATAGGAAGCCTCATATATTGCAGGGAAAACCAGAATACAACGTCGCTGAAAGTACGATAAGAAGGCATGACCTCAACCAACAATCCTGGTGATGGTCAGCACTTATGCAAATAAAGCATACAAGTTACTACAAGTTACTACATGGAATGATCAAATCCTCCCAAAAGTCAGGTACTCTTCTATCAACTTCTTGGTCTCTGGGTGGCTTGGTCGATCAAGCAGCCCCTCAACAAGTTGGTTTCTCTTCTTAAGAACACGGCGCACGTCTTCAGCAGTTTCTTCCCATGTTGCTTCTCCGAAGCAATCTTCTAGCTTTCGCTTCTGAGACACCGCTTCATCTCTGGATTTGATTGCTTTGTTCAGTGCATGCTGGACACTGTACCGGGTCATCACTTCTTCCTCACACTTCTTGATGCTAGACTTCAACTTCTCTTCGAGGTCGGAGACTTGCTGCTTCAGCTTATCTTCTCTCATCTTATTGTTGGTGAGAGTGGCATTCCAAGTCTTATTGCAAGAGGAGATTTCTCGGTGTGCTGCGTCGAGCGCCTTCTTTTTGGCTTCCAGCATGTCATGGGAGCTCCTGAACTCTTGCCCCAGACGTTCGCGCTTCTTCCTCTCCTCAGTCAACTCAGCCCCTAATCTGTTCATTAGCTCAATCTGCTGTTGGAAAGCATACACGGCCTTGTTTTTCTCACTGCGTACCTGGGCTAACTCTTGCTCTAACCCTTCATTAATCTTCATCAAGGCTTCTTTTTCTTTCACAACTTGCTCGTAGGCTTCCCGAGAAACAGTGGTTGGCTCTGCTACCGGAATAGGAACAAGAACTGGCGCATCTGGAAACGGCATCCTCAACTGACTAGCCCTCTCCTGAATCCAAACTCTATAAGGTACATAGGCCTGACAGTCATTCTTTCCTAACAACGGCTTCCCTCTGCGGTTAATACGCGTCCAGGCATGTTGCAACTTGGCTAATAACTCCCCCTTCACATCACCTGTGAAGTACAGAGATTCCTGTACTTCTTCCTCCTGAGGTGGATTCTTCAGCGCATATCCGAGCTGACGAATGAATAGAGAAGGGTTGTAATTGATACACCCTTTTCTTCCTATCAGCGCTACATTGGGGTACCCAGAACAACTGAAGATGAGCTCAGATCCCAACAGGTCTCGATCAAACCACACAACATCTTCGGAATATAGCCTCATCAGGCGCTCTGACCAACTGGCTGAGGTTGCACTGTCTACAAATGGTCCCTTCATGGGGAGATGACCTTTGAACCACATATTCAATAGAGGAGTACAGCAGTAAACAACGTTTCCCCTTCGGTTTTCGTTCTTGTAGTGCAATGAATGATAGAAGTCTCCGATCAACGTTGGCACTGGGTTGCCTGCAGCGAACAGATAGAAAGCATCCAAGTCCACAAAGTTGGGCAGGTTAGGAAACAACACAATTCCATAAATGCATAAAGCCAAAATAGCATTGAAAACCACCCAACAACCGCTCTTGGCGTACTCTTGAGCCTTGCCGACCAGAAAATCTAGAGAGAAACCGGGAACCCCAAGCCAAGAAGTCACTAATAACTCAGCAGCATTCATATGCAAGGCTTTGGCTAAATCCTCCAACTTGGGTTCAGCAGCAGAGTGAATAAAGGGAACCTTGTTCTGCACGGGAAGCTCAGTAAACTCCACATACTCCTCAATGGTAGGTCCTAGAATGAAGTCAGCAAAAGTAAAGCATCTCAATGCGGGGTCATAGAACTGCATCAAGGTGTATAGCCCGTTCATCTCATCAGCAGTGGGCTTGCAGACTAATCTCAATAATCTCCCATGACTCATTCTGAAGCTCCTCCTAACCTCCTCATCAGCAAGAGATATCAGG
Source organism: Lathyrus sativus (assembly GCA_963859935.3). Classification (NCBI taxonomy): domain Eukaryota; kingdom Viridiplantae; phylum Streptophyta; class Magnoliopsida; order Fabales; family Fabaceae; genus Lathyrus; species Lathyrus sativus. The sequence goes on from OZ012737.1 coordinate 442,880,595, forward strand.
CCAAGCAAAGAAGTAATATCAGGTGAAGGCAGCTTATACGCAACTGTCTTCCTCAAACCAGCCATAGTCAATACTCAGAAGTCTGGGCACTAGAACCAGGGAATATGCAAATGCACCTGCAGCACAGACACACGTTAGTGAAATGCAAGTGGTAATGGATATGCAGGCAATGCAATGCAAGTAACATGCAACAGGGACCAAAGCTGTAGCTGAATGGCCTAAACCCAATCAAGAAAGGTCTCAGATAGACCATCCAGAAGTCATCACCCTGGTCTCAGATAGACCTAAAACGAAGCTTCAACAATGGTCTCTGACAGACCTCAAACCATAACTCCAACTGGTCTCTGGCAAACCTTAAGACTCCCAACTGGTCTCTGACAGACCTCAGAACTCTCCAACTGGTCTCTGACAGACCTCAGAACACATCTCCAAATGGTCTCTGACAGACCTCAGAACTCTCATAAATACCCAGGATCTCTGATCAAGAAATAACCGGTAGTCTGAAGGTCTAGTTACCTGCATAACCCCAAACCCTCTCACAGGTGGATGTCCTAGTAACTGACAAAGGTATGGCATCCTATGCGGTCGTCGGTGTCACAGACTTTCAGGGTTGATGATACGATTCCCAGAAGGAGTGGCATCATCAAATCCTGAAGAGGCCTCACTTAGCCAACTTCCAAATGATCGGTTCCCGGAGTCGACAATTCAGCTGACCAACAACCCCTTCGACCCAAAGGGTAGAAAAAGAAGCCAACCAGAAGAACCTCGTCCGAGTGTAGATTTCATGAGACACTAATGCAAGCAAAGCCGGCACGCGCCCACTACTTTCTACTCTAATTCTAGGTGCACTCAAGCCCAGGTCCGGCTTATCTCTCAATATCAGAACACCCGTCACACCCCAATACAGCAATAATAATCCATATATATAATGCTGAAAATAAAGGTTAGAAATATAAATCCATACAAAATCCTCGACGGGAAAACAAGCGTTAGGATTGACTCTCTTAAGGGACGTTGGATCCCAAATGCATAAGAACTATCGCAGTCCTTAGCAGCTAGGGGACGTTGGGTCCCCAGCAGAGTCGCCAGCTGTCGCTACTGCGAAAATCGGCGCCGGCTGAACAGAAGAGTCGCCACCGTGCGTTATTTATCCCACGGGAGGGAAAGGAAACGCTCAGAGTAAACCTCGCACAACACGGGAAAGGTATGGTCATCGCAACCAAAACCTGGATTCGGGAGTCGGTTACGCAAGGGGAAGGTATTAGCACCCCTCACGTCCGTCGTACTCGACGGGATCCACGCTTGTTTTCGGGTATGGATTGTTATTCTATCTACTCTACAGGTCAAGGGTTAAAAGAAAATAAAATGAAAATAAAAATGACTCGGCAAAGTATCGCACTTTATGCCTACGTATTCCCGCCTGGAACGAGAAATCAGAGTCAACGTAGTTCGCCTACCTACGGGAAAGGAGGGGAAGGTTGCTCGCTAGGATATCGCATCCTATGCCTACGTACTTTCATACGGCATGAAAGATCAGAGCAAACGTAGTTCGGGCCACGTACGACACAAGCTTGTCTTGGTTGATTTTATTCCTTCTGAAAAAGGTTTTCCTTGATTAGCAGTCCCGGCGGACAAAAATGACGTCTTGATGAGTTCACATTCTTTTACGGAAGAAGTGTCTTTTATTGTGTTTGAAATCTTTATGTGTTTTTCTGTTTGTTTTGAGGAAGAAGAGACAGAACTCTAACCTACGGTTGCGAAGGGAAACGAACTAACCTAATGTTATCATGTATGGGTTAAAACCTAATGTCTATCATGCTCCTCTCTTGCACAGAGGGAAACAGAGATCCTACGGGATAGGCAGAAACAGAAACAATAACAGATATATACAGTAAAACAGTAAAATGCATGAATGCAACAATACAAGCGAGGCAAGGGAGTCCCACTCAACCTCGAACCTAGAAAACAATAGGCAAAAGTGAATAGGCTTCACTTTCAACCCAACAGGGTAAACAGCAAACAATACAGTCCAGAAAACCAATCAATACATCAGCAATGAAATACAACAGCAAAAGAAACAGCATCAGCAGCTCTAAATCAACATCTAGCTCCAAGTAATCTCCACTCAGCTACAGGCTTCAACAAGTATCAATCTCCATCTTCAGGATCTTCAGGCAAGGGCTTTGATCATCTGTTTTCCATCTGCAATGGCTTTTCTTCATGTCTCAGGCTAGGATGAACATCAGTCAACCAGATGAGGTGAATGAATGTTAGACAGTTAATTACCTACCAAGGGTGGTTCATCAACTGTTAACATTAACCAGAAAGTTTCCTCTCAAAAGTTCTATCTTTCAAATATATTCACTGATCCTTCCAAAGGAAGGAGGTGGATATTTGAAAGAGACTTTGAATCATAGAGAAAGGATAGAGGCACACAAAGCCATCTATGTTTGAGAAACAAGCTTTCTAATCTAGAGTTCTGCCTAGCTCCTAAACCCTAGTCTCCTCAGCAGCTGCTAGCAATAACCTCCTATTCAACTCTGACAGTTGATCTTCAATCTCTGGATCTCCAATGGTCTTCATCTCCTCAAGTCTTCAGCTCTCCCAAGTCCCCAGACAATCCCAATACCCACACAAGCAAACAGGAATCCCCAGAGGGCACACCACACCAGTCAATCAGGTATATACAGAGTATTAATAGCAGTAGGGGAATCCTGACTTTTTCTAAGGGATCTAATAACTACCCATAGTCCCTATAGTCCCATAACTAAACTAGTCAAACCCTAAGTCCTAAGGGAAAAGAATCAAATCTCCTAAGTCATCACCTAAAACCCTAGTTTGTCCATGTTGTTCAAGCTTACATTAAGCACCTAAAATTAATTTATAAAAATGGGGACTAAAATGGATCTACAAGTTCAATGTCTAACCTAAACAACCTAAAAAGAATGGATGAAAAATATGAAAGTATCTAATAGAACAAAAATTAATAAAATCAAGTATGAAATGAAACCATTTAAAATGTCATTTATTTAGAAAATATGTGAAAAAATATCAAATAAAAAATAAAATGCAATTTTTATTTTTTATAATTTTCTAGACACCTTAAAGAAAATAATGCAAAAAGAATGAATTAAAAATGATGATTTTGCTATTTATTATGAATTTTAGAAAATGCATGGAAAAATTAAAGAAAATAAAAGAAAATATAAGGAAATAAGAGGGAGGGGGTGAGAAAAGCAATAAAACCAAGTTAAACGCGTTGGGCTTATTAACATGGGGGGTGTGGATAGCGCTCTGAGCCCAATCCCCCCAACTTAATGAAACGCTGCGTTTGGGATTTCAAATTCTCCCACCAAAACTCAGATCAAACACGGGCCGTTGGATGATACTCCCAGTCAAAAGTCCAACCTCCATCGCACGGCTCTCCACCCTTCTTCAACCTCCAGCTCCTAGGGTTTTCAGCCATGCATTCCATACACGAATGTTCCACTCACTCGTTCTCCCTGCATTCTTGATGAAAAATAACAATTCCAAGCCCTAAAATAATTTACACAACTCAAGGAATCCATGTCTAATTCTAGTTTTCCCTAACTCTCATTGCACACTCCAAACAGAGAGCACGAAATTCAGAACACACCATGCTTGCCTGAGGTCAAAGTTACCAGAACTCAAACCTGATGATCAACAGATATTCTACATGCTTGCCTCATTATTCTATGCTTCAACACATTGATTACAACTCAACACACAGCTTGTTATCGAAGCCAACAGAAATGGTAACATGTCATTGATCTCCATGAATCTATCCCTAAACTTCAAGAATTGATCCTCTAGGGTTTCTAAACAACATTATCCTAACCACATGATCTCTACCAGCCAGAATAGTGAGATTCGAAGAAATCTACATACCTTGCACTTGATGATGGTGATGGCAGCTAGACCTCAATTCAACCTTTGATACTTGCTGAAAACAATCTCCAATGAATGAATATGCTTCTGTTTGCAGTGATTTGTGCTGAATCCTTGTGAATCATGCTATTCCATCCTTCATGCAAGTTGGAGTTTCAAACTGAATCTCTTCACACAGCCACGAATTCCCTCCAATCTTTTGTGCCAATTAATCCATGATGTTAGTAGATGATGATAGTGACAGAAATTAGAATGATGGAAGAAGTTTCAATGGGTTTTGGATGAAAATGCAACTTGGAGTGATGAAGTGGATAGGTATGATCCTTGATCAATTCAACCACTTCTTGGTGTGAATCCTAGGGTTTGAATGATGATGATGATGATTCAATCCAAAGATGTGAGAATTTTGAGAGGTTTGTAAGAGTTTGAGTATCTTATGGAAGAATAAGAAAATGGATGAAAATGGAGATTTTTAACAAATGGGAGCACCAACCCTTGCATGAATCAGCTTGCATGAATATATAGGTTGCATTAGAACCTCCTAGAAACTTGGAGAAGTTTCCCTTACACTTTTCCCTTTTCAATTTGGATTATGTTACTTTCAATTCAAGCAACCATGGATAACTCACAAATTATGACCTAAGCTCAAAATTCCACTTTAGCCAATGTCTTTAGAATGCTTTTTCCATTCAAAATGACCTATAATTTTGCATCATTTGGCCAAGATATGAAAAATACCATTTTTTAAGCCATTTTCCTTCATTAACTTCACCAATTTTGAAACCTTGTGCTATGGACATTTCCAATCTCTCATGGTCACTTTTCTAGACTCAAAATGTCATTTGGAGCAAGTTTGATGTTGTAAGTTTTTCCATTTGAGGCCTCCTTGTATGCGTTTTGGGCATAGGTTAAAATGACCTGTAATTCACAAATGACCAAAATACCCTTTGCTTGCCAAGACCATAAGTTGAGTTCCACACATCATATGAGGGCATACTATACCATTCTAGAAAGCTAAGACAATGAGGAACAATTCTTATGTTGACCAGAAATTCATTTGAAATCTCCTTGAGGGGTAAAAATTGCTTGGAAGTCAAGTCACTTTCACAGACAAAATTTCAGATACCTCAGATGACCTGTAACTTGCAAGGACCATAACTTGAGTTCTATAAATCTCCTTGATGTCTTCCACCACTAAAATTAAAGGTCTTGAGATCCTCTACAAGTTTCATGTTGGCCAAGGATCCATTTGAAGCTTGCATTTTGACTTATCTTGCTTGGAAACTTGACCTAAACTAGGGGATTTTACAGAGAAACCCTAATTTAGAAACTCCTCTTCTCCTTGATTTCTCTTAAGTTCTTATTAGCACAACAACATATCCTTATTCTCCATGTCAAATGATGAATCCCACATCTCTCCAATAGCCCTTAATGCCTTTCAATCAGTCAATTGACCTAGGGTTGACCTAGGGTTGACCAGATGAAACCCTAGTTGACTGTCTTCAACTGCAATTCTTGTGGTCATCTTAACAACTTGTTTTCCTCCCCAAATGACTTTCTAAGCCTCTCATGATGTCTAGATGCTCTCCATGCCTTCCATTCACAGCTCACAACCCCCTTTGCTGACCCTCAGATGCCCTCAGATAGGGGATAGGCTCAAGGCTTGATCTGCTGAACTCTCTGCTCTCAAATTCTTTTCTGATGACTTGAATGAGATGGAATTAGGATAATAACCTCTTGATAGGCCTCTAGAGATGAGAATAATGATTGGTCCCCTGTTGAATGACTTGTTATGCTTATGCTATGCAGATGGTTAGTCTATGTACATGACTCTATATGCAAATGCTAATGATAATGAGACATAAACCAAGTGAATAAGGTTGGGCAAATTTTAGGGTGCAACAGTACGCTACGAGCCTTAAGCTATTTGAGAGAGGGTTGCTGGAGGGTCACACTTCAGTAATCTGACTGCTTGGTGTGTTACCCTTAGGGTGATATACGACGTAGTCACCCTCAAATCATAGTCTCTATTCCCGTCTTTGCGTTGGGTTTACTTCGAGCATTTCCTTTCCCTCTGTTGGGATAAATAACTCACAGTGGCGACTCTTCTGTCATAGTCGGCGCCGATTTTCGCAGTAGCGACAACTGGCGACTCTGCTGGGGACAGGAATATCCCCTATGCGAGTCAATCCTGGCGCTTGTTTTCCCGTCGTGGGTGTTGTATAGATTTACTTTTCTGTCTTTACTTTCCGCATTTTATTATCAGCTTTATATTGTTACTGTTGTTGTGGGAAGGGGATGATTTGCTTAGAGATAAGCCGGACCTGGGCTTGAGGTTACACATAGACTTAGAAGTAGAGAGTAGTGGTTAGCCTGCTTGCTTAGCTCGCACCAGCTAGCCGCGAAATTTATGCTCGGACGAGATTCTCTTTGATGCTTCTTACCTGGCCCGTAGGGCTCGACAAGTTGTCTGACCCGAGGATTGTCGACTCTGGGGACCTATCAATTGGGATTCAACTAAGTGAGGCCGCTTCAAGGGATGATGATGCCACACCTTCTGGGTATCGTATCATCGCTCTTGAAAGTCTATGATGTTGAACCCACATAGGATGCCGTACCTCGTCTGCAAGTTAAGTACACACCTGTGAGGGGTAGGTGGGGCTGTTTGCAGGAAACCTTTGACCTCAGAATACCTGGTTTATCTCTTCCAGTGAGATGTGGTTCATTTGAGTGGTTGGTTTGAAATGAAGATTTGATGGTTCTCAGGCTTCAGTACAGAGCAGCACAGTTCACCAGCATTGCACTTGGTCCCTTGTTTGCATATGCATGTGCATTTTCATGACTGCATTTCATTAACATGTATTTATGTTGCAGGTGTGGTCATTCCCCTCTGATTCTAGTATATCTTCTAGCCAGACATGGAGTCCCTGAAAAGGACAGTTGCTTACCGGTTGCATTTGCCAGATATTAGTTCCTTGCTGGGTTTAGTTGCTCTAGCAGATGAGAGAGTGAAGGCTGAGTTCAGAGTATCTCATGGGAGATTGGTTAGTCTGTTATACAGACCTTCAACATTCGAGGCGACTGGGGTGTATACTTTGATGCAGTTTTATGAGCCGCAGCTGAGGTGTTTCTTATTTCCCGACTATATTCTGGCCCCCACTTTGGAGGAGTATTTTGCGATGTTGGGAGTTCCTGTGTTAGACCAGATGCCCTTCGTACATGTTGATGCTGAGCCTGAGTTAGCTACACTCGCTGAGATTGTCAGTTTAGACGCTTCTGAGTTCCCTGGAGGTTTGGTCAAGCTGAACGGAGCTTATGGTTTTCATCTGTCTGTCCTGGTTGAGAAGGCTACACAGTGCGCGAAGAGTGGATGTTGGGTTGCCTTCAGCGCCATTCTAGCCGTCTGCATCTACGGGATTGTCTTGTTTCCTAATGTGCCGGAATTTGTCGACTCAGATGCCTTCCTGATCCTTGCCTCGAAGAATCCAGTTCCTACTCTCTTGGGCGATGTTTATCATTCTATTCACTACAAGAATGAGAAACGTCGTGGCAAGAATGTTTCCTGCTGTCTTCCTCTCTTGTACAGGTGGTTCCAGGGGCATCTTCCGAAGACAGGGCCTTTTGTTGATGTTGTTGATACTTTGGATTGGGCTTCCCGATTGATGGGGTTGTCTGCTGAGAACATCATTTGGTTTGATCGGAGTAGGCTGGGCACTGACATTATATATAGTTGCAGTGGCTTTTCGAATGTCCCCCTGATTAGACGGAAAGGCAGTATCAACTATAACCCTTCACTGCTGGTAAGACAGTTTGGTTATGCTTTGAGGGACGCTCCTATTGAGAAGGAGATACAGGAATCTTTGTATCTCACGGGCTTATTAGACACGGCTGTTTTGATCAGAATAAGACATGCATGGGCTAACGTCCATAGGAGGGGGAAAGTTTTGCTCGGTAAGAGCAACAGCAGAGCTTATGATCCTTATTTGGCATGGATTCGCGAGAGAGCTAGTACTTCCTTGATGCCTTATCCTGCTGCGGAACCCCTGTATCTTCCGTTGATTGAGGTTCCTGCTTCGGTAGAGAGTGAGAAGTATAACAAATTGTTGGCTGAAAACGAAGAATTGAAGAAAGCCAATGATGAGTTAGAGAAAGAGATCTTTCGGTTACGTCATGAGAAGAATGAAGCTACCTTCACTGTGAGGGAACAAACTGAATTGATTAACAGGTTGGGTTCAGAGCTGACGGAAGAGACGAATAAGAAAGAAAAAGTGGGAATAGCCTTAAACGGTGTCAGCAAGGTGCTTACTTCCAAGAAGAAACTTTTAAGCAAAGCTTATTCCCATCTCAGCAAGTGGGAAGCTTTGTGGAGTGCCACGCTTACCAAGAGGAAGGAGCGTGAAGACGAACTGAAGCTGCAGATTGACACGCTAGAGTCACAGATTAGAGCCCAAGACGCAAAGATTACCGAAGAGACATCACTTAGGAGCGCTGTTGAGCTTAGAGTAAGTGACCTTGACGAGAAGCTGAAAGGTTACGAAGTGAAGGCCGGTTCCAAGAGGTACATACTTGACGAAAGTTTTGGCGAAGGAACCTGCCAGGACGACGCCAAAAAGCTGAGATCCACCACCGAGCGGCATGTCTTACTGATACAGGAGCTGATCTCCCGACTGGGGCATTCGGAGACATTGAGGATATTGGAAGATGTCAGAGCACGCCATTTGGCCTGATTTATCTTTGCCCTGCTTTTGTTATCTATACTTGTATTTTGACCATCGCCAGGCTTGTTGGCCGAGGTCTCTTCAGTTGTATTCAGTTGTACTCTTGTACTCAGCCTCTTGGCATGTGTTTATATATGAGGGTTTTCTGATTCCTTGCTTGCTTGATAGGGACTCCATTGTCATGATGGTCTTCTCTTCGAAACTAGAAAGGGGGGGGGGGAATATAACTTGTAGCATATTTACACAATTGCATCTGCATTCATATTACATGACCGGTATTCTTGAATCTGTATCTTATTTCCTGCATCTGCAGGTTTTTCAGGATTGACGAACAAAAAGTTCACCGCTACTCAACCCGAAACAACTGCAAGAGAATCATGGATCAAGTCCAAGTGGAGATGCAGGAAATTCGTGAGAAGTTGAATCTGTTCATGCAAGCAATGGAGAACATTGCTAAGGGCCAGGAGAGCCTCCAGACTTTGGTACAGCCGCTGCTGACGAGGGCTAATGGGAATGGCAACAATGACCACAACTCTGCGCACGTTGAGACTATTCCGGAGGATGGACCCCCTACGCCTGTGGTTCCACCTGTAGTGACCCCACCGGTTGTGGTTGTAAACAATGACGCTGGCGCTGGCAACGGTAACGCAAGGAATGGAAATGAGACGGTTGTTAACAACGTTGAATTTGGGAACGCCAACCAAGGCGGTGGTAACAACGATGGCGGTAATGGTTTTGGAAACAATGGTTTTGGCTACAATGATCAGGGATTTGATTACGTCAATCAGGACGGGAAATACGGCTTCAACACTCAGGGTTTCGGTTACGACGGTTTTGGTAACGCCAACCAGGGGTATGGTGGATTTGGTAATATGAATGGTGCTGGGGTGATTCCTGTCAACACTGGGTTTGGACCTGTTAGGGCCAACCAGGGTTTCGGTAACGGGGGACGAGGTCCCATGATCAATCAGCAAAGGTTTGGTCGCAACACTGGTTACGACAGATACGAAAATGGAAATGTGAATTGGGGCGAAGACTGCCAGGAGGACGCCTTTTCTGGAAGAGGTGTGGGATTTGAAGGACCTGTTGATCCTGTGCAGAGGATCAAAATGCTTGAAGAACAGATGAAGGGGGTAGTGGATCAGAACTCCACCGGCTTGGATATGACTACAATGGGCTTGGTACCAGGGATGAGGGTGCCGTTGAAATTCAAGGCTCCCACGTTTGACAAGTACAAGGGGGACACCTGCCCTAAAGTCCATGTCCGCTCTTATTACAGAAGGATGTCCGCGTATTCAGATGATGAAAGGATGCTCATGCATTTCTTTCAGGATAGTTTGTCAGGGCCGTTACTTGAATGGTATATGGGGCTGGAGCCCACGCAGATCAAGACTTGGAAGCAATTGGTTGATGCTTCCGTGACACATTACAAATACAACAGCGATCTGGCGCCAAACCGGGTCCAATTGCAGGGTTTGTCACAGAAGAGCGGTGAAAGTTTTAAAGAGTATGCGCAAAGGTGGCGCGATATGGCAGCGAGGGTGCATCCTCCTTTAATTGAAAGGGAGATGAATGATATGTTCATTGGGACAATTACGGGGGTGTTCTATGAAAAATTGTTTAGTGTGTCATTGAGCAGTTTCTCAGATTTGATTCTTATGGGGGAGATGATTGAAAACAGGATTAAAGTTGGAAGGTTCCAAGCAGGTGAGTCTACTTCAACAGGAGGTTCCAGGAAAGCATTTGGTGGTAGACGACAAGGTGATTCTAGTGCCGTGTTTGGTGGCAGGGGCAGGGGCAGAGGAAGAAATCAGTATGTTCAGCCGCAACAGATAGCTAGTGTCACTATCCCGCTTCCTCAACAAAGACAACCACAACAACAACAACAACCACAACAGCAGCAAGGACAGAATCCTGGCCAGAGAAGGGTACAGAACGCGAGAGAGAAAAGAGTGTTTGACACACCTCCTTCCACCTATGCAGAACTCCTCCAGACCTTGCTAGGTTTGAACTTGGTTGAAAAGAGGACCTTGGCACCGCCTACGGGGGTAGTACTTCCTTACGGATATGACGCCAACAAGCACTGCGAATTTCATTCCGGGGCAGTCGGGCATGATATAGAAGCTTGTCAGGCATTTAAACACAAAGTTCAGGATTTATTGGATAGCAAATCTATTAACTTTGGATAGGCGGGTCCAAATATCGTACAACAGCCTATGCCCAGTCATGGGGAAAACGCCATCCTGACAGAGGAGAATTTGAATCTAGTGACGGATGTCAATGAGCTGAAGACACCGTTGGGTGAGATTAAAAGCAGGTTGTTAAGAGGGGGTGTATTCCTGGGGTGTGATGAATTTTGCTTGGATTGTTGGATACAGCCAGAGGGTTGTAACGAGCTGAGGCAGGGTATTCAGGCTATGATGGATGAAGGTACCTTGCAATTCGATAGAACCGCGGCTGAAAAGCCTGTAGAAGCATTGTGTGATGAGCAGAACGATGTTGCAACGGTGACGATTCCGAGGAAAACAATAACGATAACGGCGCCTGCCAGGCGGCCGACGATCACGATTACCAAAGCAGGACCAGTTCCTTTTGAGAGTACTAAAGCAGTGCCATGGACTTATAGATTGGAGGTATATTGCGATGGTGAGAAAATTGAAGTCAATGGACAACCAGTTGGGGTTGTAGATAATGTTGTCGGAACATGGGGTATGACCAGAAGCGGGAGAATCTTCACGTCACCCGAGGTAGAGGCGGAAAGATTAGCCAAGGGTAAAGCCAAGGTAGTTGAGGGTGGTCCTTCTCAGTCGAATGAAAAGGACACGTCACTTAAGGATGTGGAGGAGTTTATGAGGCTCATTCGTAAAAGTGATTACAAAATCATTGAGCACCTCCAGCAAACGCTGTCAAAAATTTCTATCCTATCATTGCTGTTATGTTCAGAGGCCCATCGAAACGCTTTGCTGAAGATTCTAGACACGTTGTTCGTTCCTCAAGAAGTTTCTGTTAATCAGTTAGAAGGGGTGATGGCGCATGTCAATGCGGGGCACAGTTTGGGCTTCACAGACTTCGATTTGACTCTGAGAGGGCGAGAGCACAATATGGCATTGCATGTGTCAGTCGAATGTCGGGGCACGGTCATGTCCCATGTTTTAGTAGACACTGGATATTCCATGAATGTGCTATCGAAGAAAGCCATGATGAAATTGGATATCAGGGGGATTATCTGCACGCCCAGCGATTTAGTGGTGAGAGCGTTCGATGGAACGAGGAGGTCGGTTTTCGGATTAATAACATTACCGTTGCAGGTGGGCCTGAAATATTTGAAACTGAATTCTATATAATGGACATCCAGCCAGCGTATAGTTGTCTTCTTGGGCGCCTATGGATCCATGTTGTCGGGGCAGTCACATCCACATTACACCAAAAGCTGAAGTATATGGTTGGGGATAGTGTTGTCACTTTTTGTGGAGAGGAAGATATTCTAGTTAGCCATTTGTCTTCATTCAAATATGTCGAGGTCGGCAGCGAAATACACGAAACACCCTGTCAAGCCTTCGAGGGGTTGCGAGTTAAAGACAAAGCTCAGGGTTCCGGCAAAATATCAGATATGGCAGTGTCATCCTACAAAGAGGCTCAAGCTCTAGTGCAGGTAGGAAAAACCAAGGGCTGGGGTCAGGTGTTGGAGATTCCCGTGAAGAAGGACAGGTTCGGGCTTGGATATCATCCTTCGTTGTCAACATCCTCTTCAGGAGCGCCCAAGTTCAGAGGGCCGATAACCATTACACCAAATAGGGTGAGCTTCGAGACTATCAATGCTGTTTCTGATGCTGAAGACGGAGATAGCGACTGTGATATGAACGCGTGGATCAAGCCAAGCGTGTCAGGACAAAGTCTCTGCAATTGGTCTATCCGGGAAACTATTCCTGTGACAACTAAACAGTAATGATTTGTTTTCTTAATTGTTGAATAATCCTGTGTCCTACCCGGGGCATAGTGATTTTGCTTAGGGCCATTTGGTTATGTACATTACATTGTTTAATCATGAAATAAAGGCGTTTTTCATATACAAATGTTGTGATCCCTGTTTTTCCTGTTTTTATCTTTTACAATAAAATGGCGACGAGGTTATTCGCTTTGTATGTGTTTTGAAGCATTTAACCATTTTCTTTGCAGGATTACTATTTCAGATAACATCAATGAACCGCCTATGACTCACTTCTACTTCGAGCACCCGGTATTTCAGGCTGAGAAGAGGTTGTTGAAGATGGAGACGTACCAGAAGAGTTGACCTGGTTATTGAAACAAGAAGAAAGAATCATTCTTCCTCATGAGGAAGTCATTGAGATTATCAATTTGGGGTCGGAAGAAGTTGTGAGAAACATCCGTATAGGGGCTGCACTGCAGAGCGACATCAAGCAAATGTTGGTTGAGATGCTCAAAGAGTACAGCGATATATTTGCTTGGTCGTACGAGGATATGCCTGGGTTGGATATGAATATGGTTGTTCACCGTCTGCCACTGCGAGAGGAATGTCCGCCTATTAAGCAGAAACTCCGAAGAACTAGACCGGATATGGCTGTGAAGATCAAGGAGGAAGTTTAAAAACAGTGGGATGCTGGTTTCCTAGCTGTTACCAAATATCCCTCATGGGTTGCTAATATTGTGCCAGTGCCGAAGAAAGACGGTAAAGTGCGAATGTGTGTAGACTACCGTGATTTGAATAGGGGGAGCTCGAAAGATGACTTTCCACTTCCTCACATCGATGTGCTGGTTGATAACACTGCTCAGTTCTCTGTATTTTCCTTCATGGACGGCTTCTCGGGCTATAATCAGATTAAAATGGCGCCAGAAGACATGGAGAAGACTACTTTCATTACTCCTTGGGGAACATTTTGTTACAAAGTGATGCCCTTCGGACTAAAGACCGCTGGGGCAACATATCAATGTGCTATGACGACTCTCTTTCATGACATGATGCATAAAGAGATCGAGGTTTATGTTGATGATATGATTGCCAAATCCCAGACGGAGGAGGAGCATTTGGTTAATCTGCTGAAGTTGTTCAAGAGGCTTAGGAAGTTCAGGTTGAGACTGAACCCTAACAAGTGCACCTTTGGGGTGAGATCGGGTAAACTACTGGGTTTTATCGTGAGCGAAAGAGGAATAGAGGTTGATCCTGCGAAAATAAAAGCAATACAAGAAATGCCGACGCCTAGAACAGAAAAAGAAGTGCGTGGGTTTTTAGGGAGGTTGAACTATATCGCCCGGTTCATATCCCACTTAACTGCGACATGCGAGCCGTTATTCAAGTTGTTGAAAAAGGACCAGGTTGTGACCTGGAATGAAAATTGTCAAAAGGTGTTCGACAAGATAAAAGAATACTTGCAGGAACCTCCTGTTTTGATACCCCCAGTGGCCGGGAGACCGTTGATTATGTATTTGACGGTTCTTGAGGAAAGTATGGGCTGTGTTCTCGGTCAACACGACGAGACTGGACGTAAAGAGCATGCGATCTACTATTTGAGTAAGAAGTTTACTGACTGTGAGTCCAGATACTCAATGCTCAAGAAAACGTGTTGTGCGCTAGCCTGGGCCGCCAAGCGTTTGAGGAAATACATGCTAAATCATACAACCCTGCTAATTTCAAAGATGGATCCAATCAAATACGTGTTTGAGAAGCAAGCACTCTCCGGAAGAATTGTCCGATGGCAGATGGTGTTAACCGAATACGATATACAATATGTCTCGCAAAAGGCTATTAAAGGTAGCGTTCTGTCTGAGTACCTTGCAGAGCAGCCTGTTGAGGACTACTAATCGATGAGGTTTGATTTTCCTGACGAGGATATCATGTACCTGAAGGTGAAATATTGTGAAGAACCGTTGCCGGACGAAGGACCAGAGTTGGGTTCCAAATGGCAGTTGATATTTGACGGAGCTGTAAAATCCTATGGTAGCGGAATAGGTGCAATTATTACTACTCCTCAGGGGTCGCACATCCCCTTTACTGCCTGATTGACCTTTTCTGTTACCAATAATGAGGCTGAATATGAGGCTTGCATCATGGGTCTGGAAGAGGCTATTGATTTGCGAATCAAACATCTGGATGTATACGGAGATTCAGCTCTGGTGGTGAGTCAGATTAAAGGAGAATGGGAGACACGTCCGCCCAATTTGATACCATATATGAATTATGCAAGGAGATTGTTGCCTTTCTTTGACAAGGTGGAATTGCATCATGTGCCGCGAGCAGAAAATCAAATGGCTGACGCCCTGGCGACATTATCCTCGATGTATAAAGTTAACTTCTGGAACGAGGCTCCCCGGATTGTTATCTCTCGGCTTGATAGGCCTGCATTCATATTTGACATTGATGAAGCTCCCGATGGTCAACCCTGGTACTTTGACATCCATAATTTCCTGAAGAACAAGGAGTATCCGGCTGGGGCATCCAGTCGAGATCAGAAGACTCTCAGGAGATTTGCTGGCAGTTTCTATTTGATTCCTGACAGTGTCCTATACAAAAGAAACCACGACTTGGTGTTGCTACGCTGTGTAGATGAGAAAGAAGCGAAGTTGCTGATGGAGGAGACACATGAGGGTACATTTGGTACACATGCGGGTGGGCATGCTATGACGAGAAAACTGTTGCGGGCAGGTTATTACTGGCTAACTATGGAAACAGACTATTTCAAGTTTGCAAAGAGGTGTCATAAATGCCAAGTTTATGCGGACAAGGTCCATGTACCCCAAGTCCTCTGAATGTGATGTCATCACCGTGGCCGTTCTCGATGTGGGGAATTGATATGATCGGGAAGATTGAGCCTACGGAATCAAACGGACACCAGTTCATCTTGGTGGCAATTGATTACTTCACCAAGTGGATGGAAGCAGCGTCATATGCCAATGTCACCAAACAAGTGGTCGCCAGATTTATCAAACGAGATATTATCTGCAGATATGGAATCCCTGAGCGGATTATCACCGACAATGGTTCGAATTTGAATAACAAGATGATGAAAGAGCTGTGCCAGAATTTTAAGATTGAACATCACAACTCTTCTCCTTACCGACCCAAGATGAATGGCGCTGTTGAAGCGGCCAATAAGAACATAAAGAAGATTGTTCAGAAGATGGTTGTGACGTATAAGGACTGACACGAGATGCTACCTTTCGCTTTGCACGGTTATCGTACGACGCTACGTACATCAACCGGGGAAACCCCTTTTTCATTGGTATACGGAATGGAGGTAGTGTTACCGCTGGAAGTCGAGATTCCTTCCTTGAGGGTTTTAAGAGATGTCCAACTTGACGAGGCAGAATGGGTTAAAGATAGACTGAATCAGCTCAGCTTAATGGATGAGAAGAGGATAGCTTCTCTCGCATAAGGTCGGTTGTATCAAAGCCGGATGAAGAAAGCATATGATAAGAAGATACACCCTAGAAGCTTTCAGACGGGCGACCTTGTGCTGAAGAGGATTCTCCCGCCACAAACAGATCATTGGGGCAAGTGGACCCCTAATTACGAAGAGCCATACATTGTCAGAAAAGTCTTCTCTGGAGGAGCCTTGCTACTATCTACCATGGATGGTGAAGACTTTACGGCTCCTGTGAATTCGGACGCAAGTAAAAAATACTTTGCTTGAAAGTGACCCGCTGGGCAGTAAAAAGAGAGTCCAGGCAAAAATGGGGCATCCTGGCGAACCGTAAAAATGAATAAAAGGTTCTGGCAAAAGTTAGGGATAAAATTTAAAAGATGTACACCCGCGAAGTCGAAAACCTGCATTGGGCGACTTCGGCAAAAAAGGGTATCCCGGTGAATTGAAATCCCGCAAAGGGCGATTCACGCAAAAGTTAGGGATCGGAAAAGCAAATGACTGCGGTCCGGATCTGATACATCATTGCTTAGTGGTTTGGGAGTACCTGAGGGTTCGTTTATCCGACACAATCTCTTCCGAAATTTGAATACCGGGGAAGCGCCAGAGTCAGGCAAGTCATAGGAGGATCAGCTCACGATGTTTATCTGCACCACGTTGCTGACATGTGTACAAATATTGTTTTGTATTTTATGCTTTTTGTGCGCATATGTATGTGTGTGTGTGTAACTTCCTATTTTCAGGAGTTGCATCCAGTGTACAAAACTTTGCCTACACAGAGGCCTGTTATTAATAAAACATGTTATTCAGTATTTGATGTTTGTGCTTTACTGTTTGTATGTGGAAAACTCTGATGTTTCGATGAACTCGCATGTGCGTAACTTTGTTGGCCCTTGTCAATCATTGCTAAAACTTCGAATTGACTGAAGTAATGTCGCGGACGCTAACCCGAATAGACTTGGTTGTATAGATTTGTTTTGTCTCGTTTGTGTTTTGCAGGGTTCTCGCCCTTGAAGCAGAACAATCAGAAAATTGTGGCCCCAGCCGGAGGCTCGTGGTGAAAGACTTGATTTTGTGTGGCGTTAATCCCCACGCAGGTCGCACCTCATCCCCAGAGTTTGAGACGATGTTATCCCTTACCGAAGGAAGGATTATTTCCCCAGAAGAGTATCCTCATGGAAGTTGTCCACGGGATATCCCCAGCAAGTCGAGATCAGTATCTCATGCAGAGGTTATACTCCCCAGAGAGTCGAAGGTGTGCGCATGCAATCCCCAGCTGGGAGGATTTCCAGGCATATAACCAAGATAGTAAGTTCAGAAGGATTATCCCCACCGAGGATGGTTTTCGTTCTCCCCGCAAGATGTCATGCCTTTGTCAGGATGATTATCCCCAGCAGAATGGTAGTTCCGAGTTTGTAAACTGTACCCAGACAGTTGTCCCCCAGAAGGGTGATTCACCCCCAGCTGAGTTAATTTTCCCAGCAGGTGTTATTCTTCCCTCCTAGTGGAAACTGATGTGTAATCTCTTCCCGGCAGAGTTGGTTGTATTTCCGGCATTTATTTTGCCGGAATACTTTGTGATACCCGTTCATCCCCAACAGGGTGGTATTTGCTCTCAACAGCCGTGTTGAAGCAAGCTTGTCAGGGCTTCCCCAACAGCCTGAACCTGCATTTGCATTGGCATACATTATCATGTTTGCATCTACCCAGAAAACGCGTAGCATTTCCATGCCGTATGGAGCATTACGCCATTGCCAAACATATGCATTTTGAAACATAAATCAGGTTGGTTAACCTTTTGCTTTCAGGAGTGTTTCTCAGCAGGAGTATGAAGTTATAATTCAGATTTATTACCAGACGATCGAGGTCTCGCCATGAGCCATGTGATGATACAGTTCTTGTTATCATTCCCCACAGAGTTACTGGTTGAAGTTTCTCTTATCCAACCAGCGGAGTGTTTTTCTTCAGGTTTGCTGTCGCGGCAGTATTTCAGGGTTTCATGAATCAAAAATTCAGAAGAGGTCACTCGTTGTCGAAGCGGGTGTCGGGTAGTTATTTTCGGAATATCCCCAGTGGAGTTAGCTACTACCGCGAACAGGCTAAGAAGCTATATCCAAGGTTATATTTTCCCGTATGAAACAGGCGTAAGAACTTTCCTGTATGTATCAGGCAGATGTGTTATCTTTTCCCGTAAGAATCAGGCGGAAGAACTTTCCTGTATGTATCAGGCAGATGTGTTATCTTTTCCCGTAAGAATCAGGCGGAAGAACTTTCCTGTATGTATCAGGCAGATGTGTTATCTTTTCCCGTAAGAATCAGGCGGAAGAACTTTCCTGTATGTATCAGGCAGATGTGTTATCTTTTCCCGTAAGAATCAGGCGGAAGAACTTTCCTGTATGTATCAGGAAGATGTGTTATCTTTTCCCGTAAGAATCAGGCGGAAGAACTTTCCTGTATGTATCAGGCAGATGTGTTGTCTTTTCCCGTAAGAATCAGGCGGATGAACTTTCCTGTAAGTATCAGGCAGATGTGTTATGTTTTCCCGTAAGAATCAGGCAGATGAACTTTCCTGTATGAACCAGGAAGATGTGTTATATTTTCCCGTAAGAATCAGGCGGAAGAACTTTCCTGTATGAACCAGGCAGATGTGTTATGTTTTCCCGTATGAAGCAGGTGGAAGAACTTTCCTGTAAGTATCAGGCAGATGTGTTATATTTTCCCGTAAGAATCAGGCGGAAGAACTTTCCTGTATGAACCAGGAAGATGTGTTATGTTTTCCTGTATGAAGCAGGCGGAAGAACTTTCCTGTAAGTATCAGGCAGATGTGTTATGTTTTCCCGTAAGAAACAGGCGGATGAACTTTCCTGTGTGAACCAGGCAGATGTGTTATATTTTCCCGTATGAAGCAGGCGGATGGATTTTCCTGTAATCAGGCAGATGGCGTTTCCCGTATGAAGCAGGCGGATGAACTTTCCGGTATCCAGATAGATGATGCTCCCGTGATAGACAGAGTATGTGAGTTGTGTTCCGATATGTGACAAAAGTATTTTCCCCAAGGACGTCGCCGTGATTTCCTCGTGTTACTGTCCCCAGTAGAGTCCTCCTCAGAGCCGTTTTTGGGATGTGACCAATAGAGTTAGCTACTGCAGAGGTAGGCAGAAAAACAGTATTCAGATAATTTTCCTGTATGGAACAGGCGGATGAACTTTCCTGTATGGATCAGACAGATGTATTTTCCCGTATGAAGCAGGCGGATGGATTGGGTTTCCTGTGTTCAGACAGATGACGGGCCTGTAGGGATCGGCAGATGAGTTCTTTGTGACGGAAATGTTTCCCCAGCGAAGTCGTCGGGACTTTTCTTGTGTTAACAGAATATAGCATCCTAACGTGGACAAAGTTCTATCCTCGCGATGATAGAGTTTTTTTTCGGGCTGATGAAAATAATCCCCAGCATAGTCGCTAATTGATCAGTTTGTTGTCGTAACAACCGGATCCAGTCAGTTGATGTTGTTTTCTAAGTAGTTTGTGCAGTTTATTTTTGTGGTTGGCAAATTTCCGGGTTCTTGGTATTCAATCGTCTCGTACCTCGATTGTTTGAAGGCCGTTCGCTCTTCACCCAGTCGGGTCCAAGCCGTTTGAATAGGGGCAGCTGTTGCACCCTAAAATTTGCTCAACCTATTTCACCTGGTTTATGTTTCAATTGCATTATCATCTGCATAGATAAATCATGTACATAATCTAATCATTTGCATAGCATAACATAGCAAGGCATCCAACAAGGGATCAAGTTCCATTCTTATCTAAAGAATCACATCAAGGGGCCTTATTCAAGCTGAGGAACATCCAAGTCATCAAGGAATGGGTTGAAGCTTTGAGGAGATTTGAGTGTCAACAGGTGGATTTCTCTCCTAATTTGAGGTGTATTGAGGGTCATCAATGGGGGTATGAGCTATGAATTAAGGGTATGGGATGTGTACAAAGCTTATGAGATGCCTAGAGGGTCATATTGAAGAGGAGACAAGTCATTGATTCAATTACAAGAGCCACAGTTGAAGTGCAGTCAACTAGGGTTTCAGTTGGGTCAACCCTAGGTCAACTGAGTGATTGAAGAGCACCAAGGCTTAATTGGAGGTTGTGGGATTCATGAATTGATATGTTGATACATGTGTGATGTTGTGTCAAGGATAAATCAAAGAGGATTAAGAGGGGGAAGAGTTACCTAATTAGGGTTTCAGTGTAAAATCCCCTAATTTAGGCCTAACTTCCAAGCCAGATAAGTCAAAATGCAAGTTTCAAATGGATGCTTGGCCTACATGAAACTTGTAGAGCTTCTCAATAGATTTAATTTGAGTACTATAAGTCTTCAAGGAGATTGGTGGAACTCAAGTTATGGTTCTTGCAAGTTAGGGGTCATCAGAAGACACTGAAATTTATCTGTGAAAGTCACTTGACTTCCAAGCAACTTTTGCCCATGAAGGAGTTTTTCAAATGGATTCTTGGAAAACATAAGAATTGTAGGGCTTGATCTTATCTTTAATTTGAGTACTAGAAGTCCTCAAGAGGATTTGTAGAACTCAAGTTATGGTCTTGGCAATCCAGGGGTATTTTGGGTGTTGATGATTATAGGTCATTTTTCAACATAGGTCAAAATCTCTATCTTCCACTCCTCAAATGGAAAAACGTTCAGCATGAGATGTGTTTAGAATGGTGTTTTTGGGATAGGTAATAGGTCATGGGTGCTTGGAATGGCTTGTATCACAAAATTGCAAAAATGACCTAAAATAAGGGTGAATTTTAAAGGAACCAAGGAGGAAAATTGGGATTTTTGATCTATAGGTCCAAACCAAGCCATATGACATACCAAATTGATTGGAAAATATATTTTGAAAACAATGACATTGCCACATTTTTGAGTTAAGGGATAATTCCATGACTTCCTTTGTAAAGTGGTTACTTACATCATAAGTAACAAATGATAAACCACTTTTTAGGGCATGACCAAGGCCTTAACCCTTGCTAATCCTTTCAATATGTCATCTAAGGAGAAATTGGGTCAGAATGAGGTGCAAATGAAAGCTTAGAACTCAGCTGCCATGTATGAATTTCTCATGACATTTTCAAATGCAAGAGATGTTGAACTTCTCATTAGATCATTCCTGAAGTTTCTAGAGCCTTCCTACAAGTTCTATATAAGATTTGTGATTGATCCAAGGCATTGGTTGGTGGAGATTGAGGGAGAATTGAGAGATTGCATTCTGAATTTTCATCTTGCAAAACAGAATCGGTTACAACAATTTGATCCATTTCAATCCATTCTTTTGTGTTCAATAGCTTCCTTTGGTGTTGGTGAGTGATTCCAGATACAATTCAAGGCAAGATCATTGCAAAATCGTGAGAGAGCACTTTGAGTTCATAGCCTGCAAGTCAAAATAGGATTCAAGGATTCAAGAGGTTTCAATCCAATTTGTTGCATACTGAAGCTTGGTAATTGATCATAGAACGTGTCTGGAAGATCTTGGAGCTTGATTTGAAGATTTGCTTGCTCTGTTCATCCAAGAATTGCAGGTATGTAAACTTCATTCCATGGCTTGATTCATGTAGAATTGCTAGGTTTTAAGTGGTTAGATTCATTATAGATGATGGCTAGGACGTTTCTGGATTGGTTTGGAGTTGATTGAGGACAATTTAGATAGGTGACCAATTTCTGTTTGAGCTTGGTTCTTGTGATTCTTGGAGGATTAATGGTGTTTAGATGATGGTAATTGATCAGTGTAACATGTAGTTCATGTTAGTACCTTTAATTTTGAGAATCGTGACCATCGAGACTTGGTGATTTCTTTGCAACTTTGATCGGGTTTGGCTTTGGAGGGTGAATCAATGATTTTGGAGGTCATATTCATGATCAGGGTGAAAAAATTAGGTGGGATAGGGTATTTGGTTGCAAAGATTGATGAGGTTTTGAAGTTGTCTCGCCGGAGAAGACGGTGTTTTCCACCATGGACCACCGCCTGAGAATTGTTTCAGGCCACCTGAGATTGTTGGAGAAGATGAATGAGAGACCATTGGATTAGTCTGAGAGGAGACTTTGTATGCTGATCCAAGGGCCACAATTCAAACTGAGAATTGCCTCCAAGCCGTTGAAACGCTGCGTTTCATTTATCCAGTCAGCTGGTGACTGGACTCACACGTGGACGCGCCCCAGCTCTCAGATGCGCTTACCAGTCCATGGATCCAAGGGCTCCCATTTTATTTCAGCTCTTTATTTTCTTTTGTCATTTTAAATTCATTTTAGTTTTATTTTAATTGCTTTTTGATTCTAAAAATCATAATAAATCCAATATTGATCAGAAAAATATTTTAAAAATACCTCCATGATCTTGGATTTATTTGTGATTTTATGAAATTAATAAATCTCATTTTCACCCATTTTTCAATTTAATTTGATTTTCTCTATTTTATTAATTTATTTAATTTTGTACATTTGCTACATGATTTTGTGGATTTTCTTGTGATCAATTGGTGAATGTTTTTGAGTTGATTCTTGTTGGATTGATTAGATTAGAGATACATGCTCCCTTAGAGATTTTTCTCATATTTGTATGATGAAATTTAGGATAGTTTTGAGTAATGAACTTTAGGGTGCTAGGATTAGGGTTTCACAACACTTAGGTGTAGTTTAGGGCATAGTTTGGAGACTTAGGGTTTGATTTGGGCCTTGGGGTTTATGTGGGGTATAGGGTACCTAGTTAGGTTCCCTTAGAAATTAATCTAGGATTTTATAATGAGTTTTACTATTTTAATTGATTTTTGCAATTTGGTTGATATTGGTGTGTTTCCCACTTGGGAGGTTGTTTTGTTTGTTGGGTTTTGGGCATTTCAATTGGGTGTTGGCTTGAGTTTTGCTTGTGGGAGCTCATGAAGACTTGGAGATGATTAAAGACAAAGGATGGAGCTTGATGCATGAAGATTCTTATCCTTGAGGAGTGCTTTTGAAGACTTAGGAGATAGGAGATAGAGGGAGAGCTTTAGAGTAGACTGACTTCTTATGTCAAACATAGAGAGCTTCTTGTGCCTCTATTCCATTCTATGATACAAGGTCCCCCAAAGAAATTCCATCTCTCCTTAGGAGGGATGTAGAGCAAGCTTTGGTTGGGTAGAACCTTGAGGATACCCTTCACTTGTTGTGCTAAGATCTTAGTGATTTCCTTGGGTTATCATTAAGCCTCTTAACATTCCAACTGATCATTGATCATTGAACTTGGATATCTCCAGGCATGCCATATCCAGCTCTTTCTTCTTATGTCTAAGGACATTACCAGTACTCTTCAAATTTTGACCAACTCATTCTCGTACACGAATTTCTTCAGTCAACTCTTTTTCCATCTTGTCCAAGGCTTATGTCTTCATCTTGGCCAAGTAGACAGCTTCATTCTTCTCGCTCTTTAACTTACTAACCTCCTTTTTCAACTCTTCATTCTCCTTGCATAACTCTTCTTTTTTGGCCCACAACTTATTATATCTCTGAATATCAACTTTCGTCAGTTCTTCAATAACCAAAGGGTACGGAGGTTCTCTTACAGGGAATGGTAACAACCTTTTCTCCACCCTATCCCGAATCCAATCCACATAAGGTCCATAAGCTCTACAATCTCCCTTACCCAAACAAAGTTTCCCTCTCTGATGAATTCTTCCCCAAGCTTTCTTTAACCTGGCTAAAGTATCACAGTCAGCTGCTCCTATGAAATACAGAGATTCCTGTATTTCCTCCTCCTTCGGGGGTCCTTTCAAAGCGTATCCAAACTGTCTAATAGCAATAGAAGGATTGTAATTGATACCACCTTTTCTTCTTATCAGAGGAACATTAGGAAAGTTTCCACAGCTAAAGATGATCTCCATGCCGAGCAAATCTCGATTAAACCAGACAATATTCTCAGATGTCAAACCCATAAGTCTTTCTGACCAATCCAATGTATCCGACGTATCAACAAAAGCTCCAATTCGAGGAAGATGCTTCATAAACCATTTGTGGAGGAGTGGCACATAACAAGAAACATTATTCCCTCTTCTCTTCTCATCTTTTAATGTACTGAATGGTACAAGTCTCCCAGAAGAGTAGGCACAGGATTCCTGGAGGCGAAAATATGAAAAGCAGCCATATCAACGAAGTCTGGTATATTGGGAAACAGAACTATGCCATATAAACATAAGGCTAGAATAGTGTTAAAGACCACCCAACAATCCTCCTTAGTAAAATGTTGAGCCTTGCCCACCAAGAAAGATAATGGAAAACCAGAGACCCCATTTCTCCAGACCACATTACCATCTAATTTAGACTTGCTCAAATGAAGAGTGTTGGCCAACTTTTTCAGGTCAGGTTCTTCCTCAGAATGAAAGAAAGGCATATTCTCTAAGACCGGAACTCCAATTAGAAAAGCGAACTCTTCCAAGGTAGGAACTAAGACATAACCGGGGAAAGTGAAACAGCGTAACTGAGGATCGTAGAACTGCAGCAATGTATGGATGGCTCCTAGCTCATATCTTGAGGTTTTACGGACAAAACTCAAAATCTTCCCATGGTCCTTTTTGAAGTCTTCAATGACACCATGATCAACCACAGAAATGAGACCAAATAAAGGTCCTAACTCCGGCATCGGGAACTTGTAGGTGATAGTTCTTTTCAATCCAGGCTCCATGTTAACAACAAATCAAATCACTAGAATCAAATGGAAAATGGGAACCTAAAATCGCACATACATGCAAATGTTAAAATGCAAATGTTAAAATGCAAACAAGGGATCAATACTGATGTGTTGTTGACTGAGTTGAACCAGAACTCTGCTTCGGCAAGAAAATACCAGAATTCCAGAATACTAAAGCACTGAAGTGATAGAAAAGCCACAATATCAAAGATCAAAAGTCTGCACTGACGAGAAAACCAAGTTGGTTGAAGGTCAAGTTTCCTGCAAAACCCTTCCCACTCACAGGTAGAACCTAATCTTTGACAAGGTACATCATCCTATGCAGGTCATCAATATCACGGACTCTCAAGTTGAGAAACGATGATACACTCACCATTTCTGGTTTGGCATCATGGTCAAACGAGGATGCCTGAACTAACTTCCCAATGAACGGTCTCCAGAGTCGTTAATTTTCATATCCAACATCCTTTCAACTATCTGAGACGTAAAGGACAGGATGTCTTCAAATAAAACCTCGTCTGAACGCGAAAATCATGAGGGCTATTGCATGCCAAACATGCAAGCCCGCACTACTCTCTACACTAATGCTAGATGTATACTCAAGCCTGGGTATTGGGCTTATCTCTCGATGGAACACCCCACCCAACAGCACAACAGCAGTATGATAATAATGATAAAGTGAGGAAAATAAAATGCAAATGCAACAATATACAAAATACAACATACATACACACAAATATACACCGACAAAGAAAACACACAAGCGCTAGGATTGACTCGCATAGGGAAACACAGTCCCCAGCAGAGTCGCCAGCTGTCGCAACTGCGAAAAAAAACCGGCGAAAACAAACAGAAGAGTCTCCACCGAACGTTATTTATCCCAAAGAGAGGGAAAGGAAACGATCGAAGAAAACCTAAAAGAACGGGAAAGACAAGGTCATCGCAACCAAATCTTGGGTTCGGGAGTCGGTTACGCAAGAGGAAGGTATGAGCACCCCTCACGTCCGTTGTACTCAACGGGATCCACGCTTGTTGTCTAATCTATGGGTGAAAACTATCAAAAACTACTGCTAAACGGGGGTGAAAAGGAAGAACAGACTCGATAGGACATCGCCGCCCTATGCCTACATATTCCCTCGTGCAATGGGAAAGTCAGAGTCAACGTAGTTTGGAAAACTATGGGTGATGGGGGGAAGGTTGTCCGCCAAGACATCGTCGTCTTGTGCCTACGTATCCTCATCTGGTATGAAAAATCAGAGCAAACGTAGTTCGGGCAACTACGACACAAGGTTAGTTAAGTATTTTTATGAGCAACGCTAAATTTCAATTCCAGCAGTTAGGGACTGTTGCACCCTAATTTTTGACCTTAAGAATCCACCCCTTATTTTTCTTGCATGTTTTATTTTACCTTTCGTACGTATTTTTTTCGCGGATAACTAGATTGCGCAAGTGTAATAACTTCAAGTGCAGGTCCTTACAATCATAGACTGCGAGGTCTAACCGCGGGATTATGAAGATTCCGGGATTATTCTATCAGTTTTCTCCTCAGGAATTCTCAAGTCTCAATGTTCGCCCCAGAGGTTTTAAGTTGTGAAAGACATGGTCCGCGTACTAATTTGCATCACCATTGTGATTTCGTAAGGTTGAGTCATCATAAGAAAGAGCACGGGTTCACGGATAATTCAACACGACCAGTATGGATAGGAATCGTGGATGAGGTTTTATATTGTCAAGGCAAAGTTTAATTTAACTCTTTAATTTGTAAGACCTTAAATCACGTTGGAATGCCTCCAAATATGTATAACGCAAGGGTTTTCAGAGGCAAGTTTATCATCATTTGAGATCAAGATGCTTATTTTCAAAGTCTTAGACTGTATCCATGGTTATCAGAGGGGCCTTGCACTTTTCTTTTGGGCTGATGTGTAAGTTGCACAATAAAAAGTCAAGATATCATGAGGACCACATTCTAGACCAATTATGTCTTTACAATATCCATTTAATCATGAGGAATCATGGGGCATATCATACATTTCATTCAATTCAAAAAAATGTTGAACCGTAAATGGTGCTCCAATGAGCAGAAATCCAAAACAAGTGTGTGCAGCGTCAAGCTTCAAATTATGTTACAATTAAGCTATCCTACAAGCAACCATCTGGCATAAAATTATAAGTACAGTGAAATTATCCAAACTACAATATTAGATTTCTACAACTCAGACTCCATTACTTCAACACTTTGCAAAGGCCTTGGAAAAGCTAAGCTTTCTTTGAGCAACCGTTAACCTTTCTCGATCCCGTAACCGCCACGTACGACAAACTTCTCCTTGCTTATGCGTATGAAACACTACTTGCACCTGAAAAGAAGAGGGTAGAATAAGCTGCAAGATTCAACAATAAACTCCCGGCACCAAGTAACCAAACAGACCAAGGTCAACATAGCAAGGTTTAGGCCGTTAGTCTGTTAGAAAGAAATAAGGAGAATGTCATCGAGGCTATTCACTTTCCAGCATGAATCCTACAAAATCTATAGAAACAAAACAAATTAAGACAAGTTTTTGGCGATTACAATGTACCGTGGTAGCAAAGCAAGGAGTTTATGGATCCTAGTACCAAGAAGCTCCCAGCACAGAATGTGCAGCCTTGCAGACTAGAATGGTAGCACGCCCTTAATCTTCTGCCGCCAATACCAAGAAATCCTTTTCTGCCTGAAACAAAAAACGAAGATATCAAGGTTTTATCCATGAATGAGCAAGTTTAAGACGGAACCGTTCGAATTGTTGTTCACACTGCTATCATTCTTCCTATCCTACAACACGCAGAACCTACAAGAAAACAGGGCAGCAGGTCAGTATCAGCTAAACCGTTAAAGACACGATGACCTGAAAAAGGGACAATCCAACATTTTGCGGAGCGACGTAGTGGCAATCGTGCAGACTGGAATGAAGCATAAATTATTCATCACCATTAATCGCATTCTTAGTGGAAGGAAAAGGTTATTTAAGTCGAAGCCATAGTCTCAATACCTCAGAAACCACGGATATAAATACCGGCATCCTTGTCTTCTCGCTTGAACTTGCTGGAAGTCGGTGAAGGCGACATCGAAGAAACTCTCCAACCGGGTGCTCAATTTTCCCTTGGTTTACTCTAGTACTGCAATTGAAAGAGGAAATTAAGGGCTTTCGTTAGCGCTTTTTGTTCCAACAAATAACAATTTTGAAGGAGATTAAAAAAGGGGCAACTTTAGGCAAACCGGTAGCTACCTATTGAAACTTTCATGCGGAGCTGTTAAAACCACAACCTCTGAAGCTTTGTTCTTCAAGCAATCCAAAGTGGAACTGAAATCGTTTGCAGAACAGATTTTGAAGAAGTACCTGCAAATTCAATAGAAAATAAAAAGAATGTTAGTGTGGTTCATAAATTCTCCAAGTAACCGTTCCTCAACAACAAGCATTTCAGCAAGCATCAGCATTCCAGTATCAGTACAGAGGAGCATAACATCATCAATATCAGCTCAACAACAAGAGCCGCATTTTGCAGCCACCACCAACACTCCCGAGACTATGCCTCGTAGAGTTACCGACGCAGCAGACCGACACTACCTCCTCTTTGTATAACCTGCAAGTTGAGAACAAGGAACCATTAATACCCATCAAGTGTGAGCTTTATAACAGAAGTAAATAGATATTGAAATCCTCTTCATCAATCAGTGAAACACGAGGAAGATCAAATCACCAAGAGAAACTACAACACAAACACAAGTTTCAATTTGAATCACCTCGTGAGTATCAGGTTAAAACGCCCCATCATCCAAGAGAGCTACAAGTTTGAACTATCCAAAGAGATATGGTGCTACATCAATATCAAGTTTGAACTATCCAAAGAGATATGGTGCTACATCAATATCAAGTTGAACTATCTCTCCTTCTAGATTGGCTGCACCAACAAAGAGCAAGAAACATGATGGCTTAGCCAGTAGAGACAACACTTGTATGCTGAGCCTATTAGAGTCTTCCACGCTTGAGTTTTGTTGTATACACTTCTATCCAAGGCCAGCTTTCCGCATATTTGTCTTGTGTAAGAAACCTGGCATCAAAGACATGAGTTTTGGTCAAGACAGGAAATCATTATCATTAAAACAAATTCAGGAAGGAAAGTTGTAGCCATTGATTCCCAAAACAGAAATATATTTCAAATAAGCATGGAAAGCAATAAGTCCGCTCAGGGTCATTCAATTTGTTTCTAAAACACCATTCAACATGTCAACACTAAAATGGCAAGAAATCCCTGTTTATACCATGAGTAAAGGGAAAGAATCAGCACCATTCAATTTGAGAAATCAATTTGGTGATTCAGTTGAGACTATAAAATCACATCCACGGTTCAGGATTAGGGGAGTTCAACAGGTTCACAACAAAAAAAATTCGAGATACAGAAATCCCAAATTAAAAACCCTAACATCCAGATTCTCAGAAACACATAGCAAAATCATTAAAAGAGAGGAAAGCCAAGGAAGCTTATCTTTTAACTCCTCCCGAAACCACATTGAGGTCGACATCGCCGGAAACCGCTTTTCCATCAACCACCGAAGAACACCGCTCCACCGGAAATCGCAAACCATTCTCCAGCCTTCGCGAGTCGCCTTCGGATGCATCGCGAACACTACTACACATGCGAAGAAACCACTGAAACCGTGAGCCTTTTCCTTTTTTCTAATATTGTTGATCTGTTGACTGTTTTTTTGCTTTGTAGAGATCAAAAGAAGAGAACGAATGAAGGAAAGATCGAAGAAGGAGAGGAAGATTGAAGAACGTGAGAAGGAGGAATCGAGGATGGAAGGCGATCGAAAGAAGAGAGATCGCGAATAAGAGACGGAGGGATTTGGGAAGAAGATTAGGAATTAGGGTTTCTTTTGTTTTTTTTCTTTTTTTTATGTTGTAATTGTATGCACACGCACGCACCTTCACTCAACACTCACGGATCTCCAACGGATTCCATCACGCGACTCACATCACGCACGCCTACGATAACCCGTGCACCTGCGCCACGCACGATCCCTCTGTCTCCCCACTAATATCTTAATTAGCCCCATTAACCTTCCGTTTTAATTAATTAATGATGTACCTAATTATTAAATTAATTAACTGTCTTTTTAAAAAACCAATTTTCAAAATAAACTAAATGACTCTTTTAATTAATCACCTTTTTTAATTAATCATTAAACTTAATTATCCTTTTATAAAAACAAAAATTAACTAATAACCTTTTTTTATTTAATTTAATTAGCTAAAAAAAAAGAGGACTGTTGCACCTTAAAATTTGCTCAACCTATTTCACCTGGTTTATGTTTCAATTACATTGTCATTTGCATAATAAGTCATGTACATAGCCCAATCATTTGCATATCACAGCATAACAAGTCATCTAACAAGGGATCAAGTGCCATTCTTATCAGAAAGAGGCCCATCAAGGGGTTTTATTCAAGTTCAAGACCATCCAAGTAATCAAGAAATGAGTTGAAGCTTTGAAAAGTTTGAAGGTCAACCAGTGGATTTCTCTCCTAATTTGAGGTATGTTGAAGATCATCAATGGGAGTATGAGCTATGACTGAGGGTATGGAATGTGCACAAGGATCATGGAAGACCTAGAGGGTCATTTTGAAGATGAGACAAGCCATTAATACAAGTACAAGAGCCACAGTTGAAGTGCAGTCAACTAGGGTTTCATCTGGGTCAACCCTAGGTCCACTGAGTGATTGAAGAGCATCAAGGCTTAGTTGAAGGATGTGGGACTCATGAATTGATATGTGTATACATTTGTGGTGTTGTGCCAAGGATAAATCAAAAAGAATCAAGAAGAAGAGGAGTTACTAAATTAGGGTTTCAGTGTAAAGAACCCTAATTTAGGCCTAACTTCCAAGCCATATACGTCAAAATGCAAGCTTCAAATGAATTCTTGGTCAACACGAAACCTGTAGAGATTCTCAATAGCTTTAATTGGAGTACTAGAAGTCTTCAAGAAGATTTGTGGAACTCAAGTTATGGTTCTTGCAAGTTATGGGTCATCAGAGGACACTGAAATTTATCTGTGAAAGTCACTTGACTTCCAAGCAACTTTTGCCCATCAAGGAATTTTCAAATGGATTATTTTCCAACATAAGAGTTGTAGATCTTGATCTTATATTTAATTTGAGTACTAGAACTCCTCAAGAGGAGTTGTAGAACTCAAGTTATGGTCTTGGCAATCCAGGGGTATTTTGGGAAAGTTGAATTACAGGTCATTTTTCAACATAGGTCCAAATCTCCATCCTCCACTCCTCAAATAAAAAAATTTTCAACATGAGATGTGTTCAAAATGATGTTTTTAGGCTAGATAAGAGGTCATGAGAGCTTGGAATGGCTTTCTTCACAAAGTCACCAAAATGGCCTAAAATGAAGGTGAATTTTAAATGAACCAAAGTTGAAAATTAGGGTTTTTGATCTACAAAACCAAACCAAGCCATATGACATACCAATTTGATTGTAAAATGCATTTTGAGAACATTGGCATTGCCACAATTTTGAATTGAGGTTTATTTCAATGACTTGCTTTGCAAATTGGTTACTTGCATCATAAGGCACAATTGCAAAACCACACTTCAAGGCAAATGCAAGGATCCCTTCCATCCTAACACATCCAATATCTCATTAGAAGACAATTTGGACCAGAATTGAGTGCAAATACAAGCTAAAGCATGAGCTGATATGAACCAAGCATGAGATGAGATTTTCATGACATGAGATGGTGAATTTCTCATTGGATCAATCTAGAACTTTCTAGAGCCTTCATCCACATTCTATATATGCATATGAAGTGGTTCAGATCACTAGTTGGAGAGAATTGAGGGATATTGGAGAGATTGCATTTTCACTTTTCCATTTGCAAACAGAATTCTGTTACACAGTTTCAGCCAAGTTTAATCCATTCTTTTGATCTCAGAAGCTTGCTCTAGCATTGGTGGATGATTCCAGATAGAATCCATAGCAAGAACACTGAAGAATCGAGTGTTAGCATTTGAATTTCATCATCTGCAACTCAGAATCGAATTCAAAGATTCAAGCCATTTCAATCAAGTTCTTTGCATACAGAAGCTTGCTTATACTCCATTGAAGGAATCTGGAAGCTTTTGAGGATTGATTTGAAGGTTTGAGGACTCTGTTCATCTCAAATTTGCAGGTATGAAAACTTCACTCCATGGCTTGATTTAGGTAGTTTCAATAGGCTTTGAATGGTTAGATTCAATGTAGATGATCATGGGGAGCTTTCTGGTAGCATTAGGGTTGGTTTAGAGAAAATTAGTGGAGTGATGCAATTTCTGTTCATGCTCATATCTTGTTGTTCTTGATGATATAATCAAAGTTTTATGGCTAGAAATGATCAGGGTGAAGTGGTGAAGAGATTAGGCTATGTTTATGTTTGGTGAGATTTGGTTCTTGATCAATTTCTGAGATTCCAATCGTGTTTGGAGAAGGAGAGTGATTCAGTGATTTTGATTACCATGGTTGAATTCCTTGTGGAAAATCGAGTGAATTAGGGTGTCTAGTTTTGATTTTTGATGAAGAATTGAGGGAGCACGAGTTGGAGAAGATGAAGCTCATAACTCTATTCTTCCATGGCTTTTCCCTCCAAGAATGTTTAAAGGTTGAAGATGACTTTACAACCATTGGATGTGAGTGAGACCTTTGACCAAAACAACATCCGATGGCCACTAGTGATTCAAGATTTGTGAAGGAGTCTGAAGAGATTACTAATACGCACCGTTTCATTTAAAGTGCCAGCTTGGGCTTAAGTAAGAAACATGATATCCACACCCCCACTTCCAAGGCCCACTGAGAATTACACTGAATTGGCTTGCTTTTCACACCGCATATTTGTCCATTTTCTTACTATTTTTCATTTAATTTATGGTAATATTTTGGGCTTAGGCGCATTGCTAGACGCACCCCCTTTTGGGCCCAGTTGGTTGATTGCATTGTTTTTAATTGCTATTCAACATGCAGGCTTTCTATTTTCATCATATTTTCTTTTATTTCATATAGTTTTTAGGAAAATCATAATAAATTCAAAAATCAATATTTTTGCATGGGAGTTTTTTCCCCATTTTCATAAAGACCTCAAGAAAATTATAGAAAAATAAAAATGTCATTTCATGCATTTTTCTATTTTTGGTTTATTTTTACTTTTAAGTGATTTTATTTCATTTTCATTTGATATTGCAACTTGCTGAATTTAGTATGGTCATTTGATTTGGAATTTTAACTTGATTATTTTTGCTATAGTTAGATTATAGTATTGGGTTCCCCTTGGATTTTTTTCACATTTTTGTGACTTAAATTTAATTGTTTTTGGGAGGTGTGAAGCAAGTATGCTAGAATTAGGGTTTCAACTTGACATAGGTGCATTTCAACACATAGTTTTGGGGTTTTTTAGTTTGATTTAGGCCTTGAGGTTTATGTGGGGTATAGGGTACATAGTTAGGGTCCCTTAGAAATTAATCTAGGATTTTATGATGAGTATTTCCATTTTATTTGATTTTTGCAATTTGGTTGATATTGGTGTGTTCCCTCTTGGGATATTGTGTTGTTTGATGGGTTTTGGGCCTCTTCTTTGGGTGTTGGGGCTTGTGCTTGGCTTGAGGAGTCTATGAAGACCTTGGAGATGATTGAATACAAATAATGATTCTTGGAGCTTGAAGTTGCTTGTGCTTGAAGATTGCTTCTAAAGACTTAGGAGATAGGAGATATAGGGAGAGCTCTAGAGTAGACTGATTTCTTCTGTCAAACATGGAGAGCTTCTTGTGCCTCTATTCCATCCTATGAAACAAGGTCCCCTAAAAGAGTTCCATCTCTCCTTAGGAGGGATGTAGAGCATGCCTTGATTGGGTAGAACCTTAAGGATACCTCTCCTTTGCTATGATAAGATCTTAATGATTTCCCTGGGTTATCATTAAGCCTCTTAACATTCCAATTTCCTCTATTAAGTTGATTCTCTCCTGTGAGTGTCTACATTGAAGTTGAAGACTTATTGAAGATAAGAAGTGCATTGATGACTAGAGAAGATGAAGCTTGTGCCTGTCAAAGCTGGGTATCTGTTGAGATTAGGGTTTTGTTGCTAACTGAAGCTGTCTGCTCATTGGGGTTCAGTGCTTGCTAAAGATGAAGATTACTGAGACAAGAACTTATCTGAAGCTTGAATATCATTGGAAAGTGAAGATGGGATCTTGCTTGAAGATGTTACTGTCGACCCTTTGTTGTTAATCAACTGTAGCTGCCAGAGCTGGTGCTGTTTGAACTACTTGCTGTAGGAGCTACTTTTGCTGTCTGAGCTGGTGTTGGGTGTGGGTTTCTTTGCTGTATTATTTGTTAACTTTTCCCATAGGTTTGAGGTGAAGCTGGTTCACTTTGCCCATTGTTTTTTCAGGTTCGAGGTTGAGTGGGTCTCCCTTGCCTCGCTTGTATTACTGCATCTCATGCATATTTACTGTTTACTGTATATCTGCTGTTTCTTTTCCGTTTATCCCCTAGGATCTCTGTTTCTCTCTGTGCAAGAGAGAAATATGATAGACATTAGGTTGTAACCCATGCATGACAACATTAGGGTAGTTTTGATTCCCTTTCAAACCCTAGGTTTTTTAGAATTCCTTTCTCTTCTATCTCAGAACAATTCAAAACACAGTAATAAGGATAATCGATGTCGTATGCTACGTGCCTTAAGCTATTTGAGAAAGGTTGCTGGAGGGTCACTCTTCAGTAATCTGATTACTTAGTGTGTTACCCTTAGGGTGACATACGACGTAGTCGCCCTCAAATCATAGTCTTTAGTGCGTCAGAGATTGCAAACATCATAAAAGACAGTTCTTGCATAAAGGACTGAAAACAAACATCAAAGTGTCATTTTTTGTCCGCTTGGACCCTTAATCAGGAAAAACCTTTTCTTAAGGAGATAAAAAAAACATTCAGACAAGCTTGTGTCTTCCGTGGCCCGAACTACGTTTGCTCTGATCTTTCATGCTGTATGAAAGTACGTAGCCATAGGATGCGATATCCTAGCGAGCAACCTTCACCTCCTTTCCCGTAGGTAGGCGAACTACGTTGACTCTGATTTCTCGTTCTAGACGAGAATACGTAGGCATAAAGTGCGATACT
Organism: Lathyrus sativus; assembly: GCA_963859935.3. NCBI lineage: Eukaryota > Viridiplantae > Streptophyta > Magnoliopsida > Fabales > Fabaceae > Lathyrus > Lathyrus sativus. Next base: position 442,915,478 of record OZ012737.1, read on the forward strand.
TTGTCGAGTCATTTTATTTTCTTTTAACCTCAGACCTGTAGAATAGATAGAATAACAATTCGTACTAGAAAACAAGCGTGGATCCCGTCGAGTACGACGGACGTGAGGGGTGCTAATACCTTCCCCTTGCGTAACCGACTCCCGAATCCAAGATTTGGTTGTGATGACCATTCTTTTACCGTCTTTGAGTTAGGTTTAGTTCGAGCGTTTCCTTTCCCTCCTTTAGGATAAATAACGCACGGTGGCGACTCTTCTGTTCAGCCGGCACCGATTTTCGCAGTAGCGACAGCTGGCGACTCTGCTGGGGACAGGAATATCCCATATGCGAGTCAATCCTAGCGCTTGTTTTCTCGTCATGGGTGTTGTATAGATTTACTTTTCTGTCTTTACTTCCCGCATTTTATTATCAGCTTTATACTGTTATTGCTGCTATGGGAAAGGGGTAATTTGTTGAGAGATAAGTCGGACCTGGGCTTGAGGTTACACATAGACTTAGAAGTAGAGAGTAGTGGTTAGCCTGGTTGCTTAGCTCGCACCAGCTAGCCGCGAAATTTACGCTCGGACGAGATTCTCTTTGATGCTTCTTGCCTGGCCCTTAGGGCTCGACAAGTTGTCTGACCCGAGGATTGTCGACTCTGGGGACCTATCAATTGGATTCAACTAAGTGAGGCTGCTTCAAGGGATGATGATGCCACACCTTCTGGGTATCGTATCATCGCTCTTGAAAGTCTGTGACGTTGAACCCGCATAGGATGTCGTACCTCGTCTGCGAGTTAAGTACATACCTGTGAGGGGTAGGTGGGTCTGTTTGCAGGAAACCTTTGACCTCAGAAAACCTGGTTTATCTCTGTCAGTGAGATGTTGTTACAAGGTTCATTTGAGTGGTTGGTTTGGTTTGAGATGAAGATTGGATGGTTCTCAGGCTTCAGTATAGAGCAACAGTCTATCAGCATTGCACTTGGTCCCTTGTTTGCATATGCATGTGCATTTTCATGATTGCATTTCATTAACATGTATTTATGTTGCAGGTGATCATTCCCCTCTGATTCTAGTATATCTTCTAGCCAGACATGGAGTCCCTGAAGAAGATAGTGGCTTACCGGTTGCATTCGCCAGATATCAGTTCCTTGCTAGGGTTGGTTGCTCTGGCAGATGAGAGTGTGAGGGTTGAGTTCAGAGTATCTTATGGGAGATTACTCAGTTTGTTATACAGACCTTCAGCATTTGAGACGACTGGGGTGTATACTTTGATGCAGTTTTATGAGCCGCAGTTGAGATGTTTCTTATTTCCCGACTATATTCTGGAACCCACTTTGGAGGAGTATTCTGCGATGTTGGGAGTTCCTGTGTTGGACCAGATGCCCTTTGTACATGTTGATGTTGAGCCCGAGTTGGCTACACTTGCTGAGATTGTCAGTTTAGACGCTTCTGAGTTCCCGGGAGGCTTGATCAAGCTGAATGGAGCTTATGGTTTTCACCTGTCTGTCCTGGTTGAGAAGGCTACACAGTGCGCGAAGAGTGGATGTTGGGTTGCCTTCAGTGCCATTCTAGCTGTTTGCATCTACGGGATTGTCTTGTTTCCTAACGTGCCAGATTTTGTCGACTCAGACGCCTTCTCGATTCTTGCCTCGAAGAATCCAGTTCCTACTCTCTTGGGCGATGTTTATCATTCTATTCACTACAAGAATGAGAAACGTCGTGGCAAGAATGTTTCCTGTTATCTTCCTCTCTTGTACAGGTGGTTCCAGGGGGACCTACCGAAGACAGGGCCTTTTGTGGATGCTGTTGATACTTTGGATTGGTCTTCCCGGTTGATGGGGCTTTCTGCTGAGAATATCATTTGGTTTGATCGGAGTATGCTTGGTACTGATATTATATATAGTTGCAGTGGCTTTCCGAATGTCCCCCTTGTCGCTTGCGCGAAAATAAGGTGTCGGCACAACAGAAGAGTCGCCACCTTTCGTTATTTATCCCTCAGAGCGGGAAAGGAAATGATCGGAAAAACTTGACGAAAAAGGGTAAGACAAGGTCATCGCAACCGTTGTCTGGATCCGGGAGTCAGTTATGCAAGGGGAAGGTATTAGCACCCCTCACGTCCGTCGTACTCGACGGGATCCTCGCTTATTGTGTTTACTTGGACAGGTTGGTTTTATTCTATCTACCTATCAAGGCTGGCTTAAACAGAAAACAAAAATGACTCGGCAAAGCGTCGCACTTTATGCCTACGTATTCTCATCAGAGAACTAGAAATCAGAGTCAACGTAGTTCGGACTACGACGGGTTATGGGGGAAGGTAGCTCGCCAATACATCAGTATTGTGCCTACATACTCTCAACAGGTATGAGAGATCAGAGCTTACGTAGTTCGGGAAACTACGGTTTATTTCCTGTCTTTTACGAAAGAAGTGTTTTTTATTGTGTTTGCGATTTCAATCGCACTAGAGACTATGACCTGGGAGTGAATGCGTCGCATGTCACCCAAAGGGTACCATACTAAACATCCAGACTGTGGAAAAGAAGCTCTCCCACAATCCTTTCTCAGAGAGCTTAAGGCTCGTAATGTACGAAAGAAATCATCCATGATTACTGTATCTTAAACTGCTTTGAGATGAGAAGAGACCAGGCCCAACTAGGAGGGAGACTATCAAGTCCTACTGTTGTCATGCCAAGGATTCATCCTATGGTTGAGGTTTGAACAGGGAACTCCTAGAAGTTGTCATGCATAGGTTTCAACCTAAAGCTCTATCATCAATTCCTTATCAAAGGAAATGAGAGTCCTAAGGGATCATGTCAATGATACACCAAAACAGACAAAGCATCAGCTTAACAGTAAAATGCATGCAATGCAAGTGAGGGAGGAAATGTGTGTGGGGCTTCAGCCTCCACAAGCTCATCTCGACCTCAAGCCAGAATGGATAACAGTAATCATACTGAAAGATAAAACATCATGCTATCAAGCAAAAACAGTAAACTGCAATCATACAGGAAAATGAAATGAAATGCCACCAGGAAAACAAACCACATGGGCAAGGGAGCTGGGCTCTACCGAATACCCGCAAGCAAAGCCACACAGTAACAATACAAGCAGAGGGAGCAACTCAACCTCTAGTGCAATCATGCTCCTAGATTCTACCTATTCTAGATATTAACTTATTCTAATGCATCAAGCAAGTCAAACAAAACACATCAATACAGCAAAAGAAAATGAAAAGAAACAGATCAACTCCTCTCTCAACTCCAAGCTTCAGCTCTTCCAATAGCAACTCAGTCTTCAGACTTCAATCACTCTTGACAAATATCAATTGCTTTTCCAGGTTTCAACCCTTCAACATAAGTTTCAACTTATCTTCTCCCTTAGGCTTCAGCTTCTTGATCAGCTCCACCTTCAGGCTTAATTATCAATCATAAGTAACAACTTGGCTCCTTCAGGATCTCCAGGTATCAAAGTAAGTGTCAACTTCCTTTGTTCTTCAAGCTCCAGCTCTTCAGAATCAATCTCAATCACTTAGAAGAGTCAACTTCATCCTTCAGTCTTTACTTCATCTTCAGGGGTCTTCAAGTACCAACTTGCTCTTGCTGCTCTTCAAGCTTCAGCTGGAATGGCAATACTCAAGGATTCATCCTCTTCTACACTCTTCATTGAAGTCTTCATCTTCAAGCTCAAGCTCAACATCTCTCAAGACAATCAAACCAGAGGAAATCACTTACTGGATGAGCTGGGGGATATTGAACTACTTATTGACCACCAAAGGTGACCTATAAGGGTTCAACATCAAAGGAATGGTTCCCTCAGAAGTTCTACTTCCTAGGTATAATCACTTATCCCTCCAAATAAGAGAGGTGTATACCATGGAAGGACTTTGAATCATAGGGAGGAATGGAGGTGAACGATACCATCCATGTTTGAGAAAGAAATTATCTAAGTCTAAACTCTTCCTAATCCTTAACCCTAACACAATCAACAAAACAAGCAAGATCAAGCTCTCAAGCTCATCAATCAATCTTCAAGTCTTCTACTATGCTCCTCAATGCTCCTTAGAACAATACCAAGCTCTCCAAACCCACAAAGCAAAGCAGATGAAAATTCAAGCCCACAAGGACAACACAAACAATCATCAACTACAAAAATCATCTAAAAATAGTATACTACTATATTAAAACCTAATATAATTTCTAAGGGATCCTACATACCTACCCTTAATACCCTTATATGCCTCAATGTCTAACTTGACATAGAAACCCAAAATTCTAATGTTATTGTGGACCTATGTTGAAGTTTGACCTAATTCTACACAACCTAATGTCATCTAATCAAAACTAACCTAAAATTCATCACAAAATTATGGAATAAATCCAGGGGGAAGCTAAAACTTCTATCTAACTGTCCTAAAAAGAATGGCCTAAAAATGCTAAGGGAGCTACCTAAACAAAATTCTAAATATTCATGGGTCAACATAAAAGAATATAAAAGCAATAAAAGTAGAAAATATACAAAAAATATTAAAAATGCATGAAATGAAAATATTTTTATTTGACACTTTTCTAGACATGAATATGAAATGGGAGCAAAAATTCCCATAAAAAAATCTTTAATTTTCCATTTGTTATGATTTTTCAAAGATTGAAATAAAATGGAAGAAAATAAAATGGAAGAAAATAAAATGAAAATATGGAGAGATGGGGTGCAGCTAGCAAACAGATGCAATTCAATACGCGCATGGGCCCAGAATGGGGGGTTCAGATAGTAAGTGCTCTAGGCCCATTTATTAATCAGAAATTAAATCAAAAAACATAAAGAAAAAGAAAAAAACCACGATGAGAATAGCAATGATTTTCAGTTCAAGATCCAATGGGCCTCGTGAAGGGGGTGTGGACATCAAAAGATCACTTAAGCCCAAGCCAGGACTTAAGTGATACGCTGCGTTTCGCCTCTCAGATTTCCCTCTCAAATGAAATTAAATCGTGGCCAATGGATCGTTTCTCAGTCAACCGGTCAGCTCCTCATCCAACGGCCCTGAACCCGTCTTCAACCTCCAGCTAGGGTTCTTGGAACCTCCATGGAAATGCATAATGCTGAGCTTCATCTTCCTCACACACGAACTCCATTAATACCTCACCAAATGCAGCAATTAAAAACCCTAGATTACTCCAAATTTCATCAGGAATCTAGCCATGGCATCGAATTTATTGAAACCCTCTCAAACCTAGAACCCGATAGCAACTTCAAATAACTGATCAAGAACCAATCTTAACAATTCTCAAAATTAAGGGTCCTAATCTCATCCTCATGCTGCCCTGAACATTTCTTGCTATTAAACTAAGCTTATTGCTCAAGATTCAGCAAGATACAAGGTCAAACAGAAATGGTGTCATCATGTTGATCATCACTAAATCTCTTCAAACTCTCCAAAATCCATCACCTATGTGTCTCTAACCTTTCTACACTAACAAACTAACCTAATTATACATAAAACATCGTGTAATGAAGAATTTGCAAACCTGGTTAATCTTGATGAACAGATGATGAAATCCTCCAATTCAGACCTTGAAACTCTTCAGAAAGTTTCCTTAGATGCCAATCTTGCTACTGTTTGCAACAAATTTGATGGAGGAAGCCTCAATCTCAGAATTCGATTCTGACTTGCTACCTTGAAAGTTCAATCACCAACTCTTCAATTCACCATGGATTTGCTCTCAAATCAATCTGCACAGTTTCACTATGATCTATGGAATGTGTTTGTGTAGAAAAAAGAAATGGAAATGAAGAAGAATGAAGAAATGAAACTTGACTTGCAATGGAAGATTCTTGATCTCACTCTCTCTTCTCTGCACCAATTCTCACCAACCTTGCATCTGAGCAAGTTATACATGTTATATAGAGTGGTTTAGAATCATCTAGAACCATCTAGGACCATCCAATGAGTATTTGAACTTCTCATGTCATGACATTTTGATTTCAATTCTCCTTATGTGCTATCTCATGCCAAGCCTCTTGTGACCTTTGTAACTGACTTGAAATTCTCCCCACATGAGATTTATGATGTGTTACAATGCATAACCAACTTGTTTATTGAGTTTTCTTGAGTTTTGCTTTGGTACCTTAAGATGCAAGTAAGTCATTTCCAAAGCAGCCCTAAGATCTAAGCCTCAAATCAAAATTGTGGCTGAACCATTGTTCTTAGAATTTCCTTTGGAGTCAAAATGACCTATTATATGACATGGTTTGGATGTATAACTTGTGATTTCCAATTTTCAATTTCAACTTATTTAACTTATGCCTCCATTTTAGGCCATTTTTATCACTTTTTGATACAAGCCTTTTCAACATCTCATGACCTCCCTAATAGCCTTAAAACATCATTCTAAGAAAGTTTGATGTTGAAGATTTTTCCATTTGAAGCTTGGAAATAGGAGATATGGCCTTATGCTTGAAATGACCTATAACCTCCAAATGACCAAAATGCCCTTGACTTGCCAAAGCCATAAGTTGAGTTCTACAAATTCTATCAAGGACTTCTAGTACTCTCTAGAAAGCTAAGAAGATGATATACAACATTCATGTTGACCAAGAGTTCATAGGAATCATCCTACTAGGGAAAAAGTTGGATGCAAGTTGGGTGACTTTCAAGGACCCAGATTCACATACCCCAGATGACCTGTAATTTGTCAAAACCATAACTTGAGCTCTACAAATCCTATCAAGGACTTCTAGTACTCAAATTAAATCTAAGAACAAGCTCTACAACATTAATGTTTTGCGGAAGATTAGATGACAATCACATCTTGAGCTAAATTGCCTTGAAGATAGGAATCAAACTAGGGGATTTTACACTGTCAATCCTTAGAAACCCTAGCTTAAAACTTCTCAAACTCCTCAATCATGATGGGTTGGCCTAGGAATCTTAATTATAGCATCTCAATGCATCATTCCATGATCACATGGCTCTTGGATTAGGTCTCAACCCTCTCCAAATCTTCAGTTGACCTAGGGTTGACCCAGTCAAACCCTAATTCCACCACTCATGGCTGAATCTTCTGAATTCTTGTACAATGACCTCTCTAGGCTTCATGATGGCTTTCAAGACATCTCATAAGATTTCTCAAAGCTTCAAGTCCATTATCATAGTCCCAGAATCATCTGAGGAGCTCCCACAACTCTCAAGTTATGAGACACACAACCTTGGTTTCAACCAAGCTCTCTGAGGATCTCTTGAGTTCTCTGACAAAGGTATCAACCTCTGAACACTTGAACAAACTTCTTGGCTTTCTTCATAGCCTCATATAACTCTTGCTAGGTAATCATACCTCTTGATCTATTGCCCACATATCAATGAGATGCAGATGATGAATACAATGAACCACAAACTTGGTAAATAAATGTTGGTTAAATTTTGGGGTGCAACAGCTGCCCCTATTCAAACGGCTTGAACCTGACTGGGTAAGGAGCGAACGGCTCTCAGCCAATCAAGGTGCGAGACGGTTGAATACCGATAAACCCGGAAATTTGCCAACTGCACAAGCGCCCGGTACTCTGGCGGGAACAAATCTTCGAACACTGAAATAATAGCTGCACGGCAACTAGCTGGAGGCATACTGATCTGAACCTTGTCGTCAATTATCCACATTAAATTCCTCTGACATTGTCATCAGGCGCCGGACCTCGCCGTCAGGCATTCATGAAAATAAAGTGTCTGACATCGTCGTCGGATAACCAAAACACCCAACATCGCCGCTGGAAAGCTAAATCACCTGACATCGCCGCCAGAAACAAACATCCAACATCGCCGCTGGAGAACTAAATCACCTGACATCGCCGCCAGAAACAAACATCCAACATCGCCGCTGGAGAATGGGTCACACGGTAACCGGTAATACATAGTCGATCATTCCATCAGGCATTCAAAGAGCTTGTCGGGCATCAGCCGGACTTCAACCATCAGGTTGATCATGCCATCAGGCATTCAAAGAAACTGTTGGGCATCAGCCGGACTTCAACCATCAGGTTGATCATGCCATCGGGCATTCAAAGAAATTGTCGGGCATCAGCCGGACTTTCATCAGCAAGTCGGGAATAGAATTCTTGGTCAATCATGAGCCAACTGGGAATATCTAAACCACTGCCATCAGGCACTCTGCATCAGCTGAGAGAACTGCTTCATTAACACGGTCAGACTTCGATCGTGGAGTCTTCAAGGGAGGTTTCAACTTCGCCGTTAGAAACCTGCTGGGGATGACGCATCACCGCTGGGGATTCTGGAGAACTATCAAGTAACTCCGCTCCGGGGGTCCAGAAATCATTCTGGATGAATCAACTCTGCTGAGGACTTCAAGAATCATCTTGGACAAATAACTCCGTCGAGGACCTCCAAGAATCATCTTGAACTGGTAACCATTCTGGAGATTTCAGGAATCACCCTGGGCGAACATTCTGTTAGGGGTTTCAGGAATCATCCTGGGCAACCTTTATTGGGGACTCTAAGCATCAGCTTGAGCAACCAACTCTGGAGACTGCACTGGGTACTTAAGAATCATCTTAAGCAAACGACCCTGATGGGGAATTCAAGAATCATCTTGAACCGAAGACTTCGCTGGGGATCTTAAGAATCATCTTGAGCAAGCGACTTCGTTGGGGAGAATGTCAGGAGTCATCCTGAGCAATCAATTCTGCGGCGGAACACCTGCAAAACAAGAACGGTAGCAACCTAGATCATGTTTATTATGCATATGCTTCGGCAATGGCACAATGCTCCACACGGTGGAAATGCTATGCGTTTATGATAAATGCTATGCAATCATGCACAATGATGCGACTCCGTCAGCAAAATGAATGCCGAAGGGGAATCCTCCTGTCAAGGAGAAAGAACTACTCAGATAGAGGAATCATCCTGCTGAGGAGAACATGGTCCCGCCAATATCAATTGGACTCCGCAGGGGACGCAACTTCAGTTGACTGCTGCGGGGGAAACAACCTCAGTTGATTGCTGCAGGGGAACGAAGCTCTACGAGAACCAAGACCTGCTGAGGGAAAGCGATGTCAATCGCGGGAATAAGCTGCATGGCCTTCATGGCTACTTCTCCGGAGATAACGGCTATATGGGGAAACAACTTCAGTTGATCAACACTCCACTGGGGAAAACCAATCACGGCTTGAGCAGCTTCCAAGGATTCGGCTCTCTTGGGGTATGTGCAAACTCGGCAGAGGAAGGAGAAATCATTCTACTTCACTGGAGAGAGTACGACTCTGCGGGGGAATCTCAATTCCGCTGGAGACTTCAGTCTGGCACCATCAGTTGCTGCACACTTCAGTGAACGAACATTTCTATGAACCCTGCACTTGTGACCCGGTGCTGGGGGACGAACACGCGCTTCAGCGCCTGACTCAGCTGAGGAGGTGACGTTCCTTCAGGATACATCGGATTGGGGAGAGAATTATCTCTGCCTGGGGAGACATATCAATGCTCACGATCTCGCGTTCAGACTCTGCGGGGAGAGGCTACTGAACTCTGCTGGAGAAGGAGGAATCATCCTGCTTCAGGGATGCGCACGGCGCACTGTCTGGAATATGCTACACCTGTAACAACACAAACAACAGACAAGATACCCTTCTCAAAGGGACATATCAAGGTTATTATCTCGTGACAATGTTCAAGTATTTAATTGTTTCAACAATCAGTGGCCTAGGCCAGTAAGTTTATGTATGCGCATTTTATCAAAAACATCGGCGTTCTTTTTCGCAAACAAAACAGATAAATGCTAAACAGGCCAACAGAATTGCTGAATAGTATGCATTTTATTGATAACGAACCCCTGAATGGGTAAAAAATGTTTTACAACAGATGCAAGCTCCTGGGATGAGGAAGCCGCACAAAAATAAAACATACATATACATCAGTATATACAAATGTCGGCAACGAAGTTGTAGACGAGCACCATGAGTTGATCCCTCTATGACCCACTCGACTTCGATACTTCTCCGACGCTTCAGCTTCGGAAGAGATTGATTCAGATAAACGGCCCTCTGGTCTTCCAAACCACTAAACAAAGAAAGTCCACACGCGGAACGCAGTCATTTGCTTTTTCAAATCCCTAACTTTTGCGTGAACCGCCCTTTGCGGGTTTTCAGTTCACCGGGATACCCTTTTTTTCCGAAGCCGCCCAATGTAGGTTTTCGACTTCGCGGGTGTACCTTTTTCAATTTATATCCCTACTTTTTGCCCGAACCTTTTTATTCTGTTTTTGGTTCGCCGGGATGCCCTTTTTTTGCCTAGACTCTCTTTTTTTTTGTCCAGCGGGTCGCTTTCAAGCAAAGTATTTTTTAACTGCGTCCGCGTTCACCGGGGATGCAAAATCTTCACCATCCATCGTGGATAACAACAAAGCTCCTCCCGAGAAGACCTTGCTGACGACGTACGAACCTTCGTAATTCTGAGTCCACTTGCCCCGGTGATCGGAGTGTGGAGGAAGAATCTTCTTCAGGACGAGATCACCCGTCTGAAAGCTTCTAGGACGCACCTTCTTATCATAAGCTTTCTTCATTCGGATTTGGTACAGACGACCAAACGCAATCGATGCTAACCTCTTCTCGTCCATCAGGCTTAGTTGGTTCAGTCGATTCGTAATCCATTCTGCCTCGTCGAGCTTCACATCAACCAAAACTCGCAAAGAAGGGATCTCCACTTCTTACGGTAGGACAGCTTCCATACCGTACACTAAGGAGAAAGGAGTTGCCCCGGTCGACGTACGTACCGTCGTACGATAACCGTGCAATGCAAACGGCAGCATCTCGTGCCAATCTTTGTAGGTCACAACCATCTTCTGAACAATCTTCTTTATGTTCTTATTGGCTGCTTCAACGGCGCCATTCATCTTCGGCCGGTAAGGAGATGAGTTGTGGTGTTCAATCTTGAAACTCTGGCACAGCTCCTTCATCATCTTGTTATTCAGGTTCGAACCATTATCAGTAATGATCCGCTCGGGAATTCCGTAACGACAGATGATATCCCTCTTAATGAATTTAGCCACCACCTGCTTGGTCACATTAGCATACGAGGCTGCCTCCACCAACTTGGTGAAGTAGTCGATAGCTACCAGAATGAAGCGATGATTGTTAGATGCAGTAGGCTCGATCTTGCCTATCATGTCGATGCCCCACATGGAGAACGGCCACGGGGAGGACATGACATTCAACGGGCACGGTGGCACATGAACTTTATCAGCATAAATCTGGCCCCTATGGCATCTCTTCGCGAATCTGAAGCAATCCGACTCCATCGTCAGCCAGTAGTATCCTGCTCTCAGGATCTTTCTCGTCATAGCATGCCCACCGGCGTGCGTACCAAATGCACCTTCATGGACTTCTTCCATGAGCATACTCGCCTCTTTCTTATCTACACATCTGAGTAGCACGAGATCGTGGTTTCTCTTATACAGAACTCCATCAGGATTGAGATAAAAGTTTCCAGACAGCCTCCTTAGAGTCTTCTTATCCTGGGTTGACGCACCCGCGGGATACTCCTTAGTCATAAGGAAAGTCTGGATGTCATGGAACCATGGCTTGCCGTCGGCGGCTTCCTCGATTGCAAAGACGAATGCCGGTCTATCAAGACGCGAAAGGACAATTCTTGGAGCCTCATTCCAAAAATTGACTTTATACATTAAAGCCAACATGGCTAAGGCATCAGCCATTTGATTCTCTGCTCTGGGCACATGATGGAGTTCCACTCGATCAAAGAACGGAAGTAGCCTTCTGGCGTAATTCATGTACGGCACCAAATTCGATTGACGAGTCTCCCACTCCCCTTTAATTTGGTTGATTACAAGCGCTGAGTCACCATATACGTCTAGGTTCTTGATTCTCAAATCAATTGCCTCTTCTAGACCCATGATGCATGCTTCGTACTCCGCCTCATTGTTGGTGACTGGAAACGTCAGTCTCGCAGTAAACGGGATGTGGGATCCGTCGGGAGTCGTGATGATAGCCCCGATGCCACTTCCATAGGAATTAACCGCTCCATCGAATATCAATTTCCACTGGGATTTCCTATCTGGCCCCTCGTCGGGCAACGACTCATCGCAATCCTTCGCTTTGAGAAACATAATATCTTCGTCAGGGAATTCAAATTTCATCGGCTGGTAATCCTCGATCGGCTGTTCGGCAAGGTAATCAGACAATACGCTTCCCTTAATGGCCTTCTGGGACATGTACTGAATATCATATTCCGTTAACACCATTTGCCATATGGCAATCATGCCCGAAAGAGCCTGCTTCTCGAAGACGTACTTGATTTAATCCATCTTCGAAATTAGCATAGTGGTGTGATTGAGCATGTACTGTCGTAGACGTTTGGCAGCCCAAGCTAGTGCGCAACACGTCTTCTCCAGCGTCGAGTATCGAGATTCACAGTCAGTGAACTTTTTACTCAAGTAATAAATGGCATGCTCCTTTCAGCCCGTCTCGTCGTGCTGACCGAGAACACACCCCATACTATTCTCAAGAACTGTCAAGTACATGATTAAAGGCCGTCCAGCCACTAGGGGTATCAAGATTGGAGGTTCTTGAAGATACTGCTTTATCTTGTCGAATGCCTTCTGGCAATCCTCATTCCAAGTAATCGCCTGATCTTTCTTTAAAAGCTTGAACATCGGTTCACAAGTGGCCGTGAGTTGAGAAATAAACCTTGCAATGTAGTTTATTCGGCCCAAGAAACCACGAACTTCTTTTTCTGTTTTCGGCGCTGGCATTTCTTGAATGGCTTTTATTTTTGCAGGATCAAGCTCGATGCCTTGTTCGCTTACGATAAACCCCAGTAACTTTCCGGACCGCACTCCGAAAGTACATTTGTTAGGATTCAGCCTCAACCTGAACTTCCTAAGCCTCTCAAAAAGCTTCAATAAGTTGACCAGATGCTCTTCCTCCGTTTGGGACTTCGCAATCATGTCATCAACATAGACTTCGATCTCATGATGAATCATGTCATGAAACAAAGTTACCATTGCTCGTTGGTAAGTGGCCCCTGCGTTCTTCAGACCGAAGGGCATTACCTTATAGCAAAATGTTCCCCAGGGGGTGATAAACGTCGTTTTCTCCATGTCCTCCGACGCCATCTTGATCTGATTGTAACCGGAGAAGCCATCCATGAACGAAAACACGGAGAACTGGGCTGTGTTGTCGACCAACACATCGATATGAGGCAACGGGAAATCATCTTTTGGGCTCGCCCTATTCAAATCCTGATAATCGACGCACATGCGTACCTTACCGTCCTTCTTCGGTATAGGCACTATGTTGGCGACCCACGGAGGGTAAGTGGTGACCGCTAAGAAGCCAGCATCAAGCTGTTCTGCACTTCTTCTTTGATCTTAACGGCCATATCTGGTCTCGTCCTCCTAAGCTTCTGCTTAACGGGAGGGCAATCTTCTCGCAGCTGCAAGTGGTGGACCACGATGTCCGTGTCAAGTCCGGGCATATCTACGTATGACCAAGCAAAGACGTCACTATACTCTCGAAGCATCTCGACCAATCTCTGTTTGACATCATTCTGCAACGCAGCCCCTATCCTGACATTTCTGACGAGCTCCTCAGAACCCAGGTTCATGATTTCAATCTCCTCCTCGTGAGGCAGAATAACCTTCTCCTCTTGTTTCAACAAGCGGGCCAACTCTTCAGGGAGGACTTCGTCTTTATCAATCTCTTCTTCGGCTTGATAGATCGGGCAATCAAAGTCGAAGTGAGCCGTAGAAGGTCCAGAGTCGATGTCATCTATTATGCGGATCCTGCGATAACAAGGGTTAAGTTTAAAACAAGGATGCGTAGGTTAGCACAAACCCCATTGCCATTTTACTGTTTTTCAAAACAAATATAAAAATAGGAATAACAGAGATCACAATATTTGAATACGAAGAAAACGCCTTTGATTTATTAACAAAATGCATGTACATAATCCAACAAGGCCCTGACAATAAAACCACTATGCCCCGGGTAGGACATAGGGTTGTACAATGATTGGAAAAAGTAAATCATTACTCTTCACTTGTCAGCTGGATGACATCCTTGATGGTCCAATTGTTGAGGCCCTCGCCTGGCTTGCTTGGCTGAATCCAAGAGTCGAGATCACAATCGCTATCCCCGCTGTCTTCAGACGCCGCGTTGATGCTTTCGAAGATCACTCCGCCACTGGTAAATAGGATCGGCCCCTTACCCCGTGACGCGCTGCTAGACGAAGAAGAAGAAGCTTCAGCTCCGGGAGAATACCCCAATCCAAACTTATCCTGCTTGTTGGGTATCTCAAAAATACGCCCCCAGCCTGGGGTGGATCCAGCTTCGACGACGGCCCGAGCTTCTTTGAATGAGGAGAGATTCATCTCTGGCTTTTCTGTGACCACAGGAGCTACGTCTTTCACCTTGACAGCTTCGAATGCTTGACAAAGAGTTTCATGGATTTCGCCATCCATTTCCACATACTTGAAGGATGACAAATGGCTCACCATTATGTCCTCCTCACCGCACACGGTTACTGTGCTTCCCCCGACAGCATATTTGAGCTTTTGGTGCAACGTGGAGGTCACGGCACCAGCAGCATGGATCCATGGCCGGCCCAAGAGGCAACTGTAGGCAGGCGTGATGTCCATGATATAAAAGACCGCGTCGAACGTTTCCGGCCCGACTTGGATCGGCAGGGTCACCTCCCCGAAAATGTGGCGTTTAGTTCCGTCAAACGCCTTCACCACCAGATCACTGGGTGTGCAGAGCAACCCGCGAGTGTCCAACTTCATTAATGCCTTTTTCGGAAGAACATTCAGCGACGAACCCGTGTCTACCAGCACGTGCGACATGATTGTGCCCTTACACTCTATCGAGATGTGCAGGGCGCTATTGTGATTTCTCCCTTTCGGCGTCAGCTCTAAGTCTGTGAAACCTAGCCCATTCCCAGCATTAACGTGGGCTACCACCTCTTCTAGCTGATTCACCGATATCTCTTGCGGTACGTAGGCAGCGTTCAATACCTTCAGTAGCGCGTTGTGGTGTGCTTCAGAACACAGCAACAGGTTGAGAATAGAAATCTTCGAGGGCGTCTGATGGAGATGGTCTACAATCTTGTAGTCGCTCTTTTTGATCAACCGCATAAACTCCTCGGCATCTTTAACAAGCAAATCTTTCTCTACCCCACACGGGGCCTCTTCGAAGACTTTGCTTTTACCCTTATCGGCTGCATCAACCCTGACCGCTTTATCCGCCACAACCTCTGGCGGTGCAAACACTCTTCCGCTACGGGTAATACCACTGATTCCTGCGAGATTCTCCATAGTCGACCCATACGGCTCCAACTCCAACCTCTATCCGTTGCAATAGACTTCAGCTCCATAGTGCCACGGAACGGTGTTAGTGCTCTCGAATGGTATCGGCCCAGCTTTGGTGATAGTGATGGTGGGCGGTCTGGGCGCAGAAATGGTTATTGGCTGGCGAGGGATGGTGATGGTGGCGACTTCATCGGCCTGCTTCAACACTACCTCTCCTGATACACCTTCAGCCTTCCGGCTAAACTGCAGAATCCCCTCAGTCATCAGACTTTGGATTCCTTCTACCAACTGCTCACATCCATCAGAATGTGTGGCACAGTCCATGCATAGTTCTCCGCACCCTGGAAAGAACCCTTTTTTCCAGCAACTTAGCTTTAACGAAGCTAAGCGGCGTCTTTAGGTCTTTGACATCAGTCAACAGATCTGCACTCTCTTCTTCGATAATGGCGTTCACTCCGCCTCCCCTATGATTCGGCATAGGATTCTTCATGACATTGGGCACATTATCGAAGAAGTTGATGATTTTGGCATCTACCAGGTCCTGCACCTTGTGCTTAAAGGCTTTGCAGTTTTCGATTGTGTGGCCTGGTGCCCCTGAGTGGAAGTCGCAAGTGGCATTTGCATCGTACCCTGGTGGAGGTGCCCCTGTCAAGGGAGCCATCGTCCTCTTCTGGACCAACTGAAGTTGAAGCAAAGTCTGCAAGAGTTGCGCGTACGACATGGGCGGTGCCTCGAAGTGACGGTTTTCCAAGGGTGCCCGATTCTGGTACTTTCTATATCCCTGCTGATTCGGTTGCTGCGGTTGCGGAGCCGCTGGGATATTTATACTGGCTACCTGCTGCTGAGGGCCCTTGCCCTTCCTTCGAGCGTTGGTCACAGTGCTCGCATCTCCTTCTCGCCTTTTACCAGCATAAGGTTTCTTTCCACCTCCTCCAGCTGAGGATGACTCACCTTGAATTTTCCCGATCTTGATACCATTCTCGACGTGCTCGCCCATGATAATGAGAGCTGAGAACGTCCCAGACATACCGCTGACTAACTTTTCATAGTAAACTTCTGGGAGGGTAGCCACAAACATCTGCACGAGCTCTCGTTCAACCATCGGCGGCTGAACCCGAGATGCCAACTCACGCCACCGCTAGGCGTACTCCTTAAATCCTTCATTATTCCTCTGCGACAGGTTCTGGAGCTGGACTCGATTCAGGGCCAAGTCGCTATTGTACTGGTAATGGTGCACAAACGCTTCAGTGAGATCCTTCCATGTATGCACGCTAGTGGGCTCCAGACCCATGTACCACTCGAGGGATGGCCCAGAAAGACTATCTTGGAAGAAGTGCATCAGCAACTTCTCGTCTTCGAAATAAGCAGACATCTTCCTATAGTACGATCTCAGGTGGACGTGAGGGCAAGTGGTGCCTTTATATTTCTCAAAGTCAGGTACTCTGAATTTAGGAGGTACCTTGAAATCAGCAATTAACCCCAGCTTGGACATATCAACGCCCAAAGTATTCTGATTCTCGATATCCCTCATTTTATCTTCAAGTGCTTTGAATCTGAGCCGCGCTTCAGCATTCAGCTCCCCTTCAGCACCTCTTTGAGAGAACACATCATCCTGACGATCCTCAAGCCATGGTTGAGGCACCAACAGATTCCCTACGCCTGCATTGTTGTTGCTCGGCCCGATATTGACATTAGCTCCCAGACTCCCATTACCGACGCCCGTCGTATTGAGTCTGATGTTGGCCATCACATTGCCATTAGCACTGTCGTTGCCCCAGGCCACGTGGTCACCATTCTGCGGAGTATCAACTGGTGGAGGAGTAGGCACGGTCCCACCGTGGAGTATGCCGTTGCTATCAACCCTGGAGATCAAAGGCTGAACCAAAGTCCTGAGCTGGTCCTGGCCATTGGCGACCACTTGCATAAGTTCCATGAAGCGATCCATCCTCTCGCGGAGCTCCTGAACATCTGTTTGCACTTGATCCATAATCCTGGTCTGATTAGCTCTAGTCGGATAACGGTGAATTAGTCTCTGATCAATCCTGGAACCACCGGAAACAGCCTGGGACCTGTAAACCTGAAAAACCTGTAAACACTAAAGGATTAGGAAAAACAACAAAATGCTCGTCATGCAAATGCATGCGTGTGTCTGTGTGTTTGGGAGATTTCCCCCGATCCTAGTGCCCGAGTGCCAGTGCTGATAATAATAAGGAGAAGAAGTCCGAGCCCAATCATGGAAACAACAATCTCATATATAAAGAAAGCCTATCAAGGCAGTACATAGCATCAGCGAGTACAAGATGAATCAACAGCGTGACCTCAGCCAACAAGCCTGGTGATGGTCAGCATACAACAATGATCACAACAAAAGGAATACAAATAGTCAAGTACGGCCACGGGCGCGATACTCTTCTAACAACTCCTTCGTCTCTGGATGACCTGGCAGAGTGAGCAACCCTTCGACGAGTAATTCCCTTTGTACAATGGTATACTGAAGTCCTTCAACCGAACCTTCCCATGCTCCTTCGTCGAAGCAATCTTCTAATTTCCGCTTCTTGGACTCAAACGTCAGCTTGCGCTCCTTCAGGTTAGCGAGAGCTTTGTTGAGCTGGCCTTCGGCGGCGTATCTGCGGGCGGTTTCTTCATCAAACCTCTTTTCACTGTCCTTCACCTGGGCTTCCAGCTTGGAGATCTGTAGCATCAGCTTATCCTCTTGCTCTTTTCTGGTGGCCAGGGAAGCCTTCCAGTGCTGGTTGAACTTGGATATCCTCCGATATGCCTCGTCCAAGTGCCGCTTCTTCGTAGCCAGTACGTCATTGACAGCTTTGAAGTCTCGACCCATGCGTTCACGCTCGGCTATCTGCTTAGTCAGGTCCGTACCTAGCTGGTTCACCAACTCTGTCTGCCTCTTGGAGGAATAAACGGCTTCGTTCCTCTCGCTTCGGAGCTGAGCTAATTCCTTCTCCAGTTCTTCGTTCGCCCGCTTCAGTTCATCCCGCTCAGCCAACACCTGATTATGCTGCTGAATAGGCACAGTAGTAGGCTCTTCGATTGTTGGAGGGCTTTTTGGCTTGGCATGAGGAAACAGCATCCCTATAGTTTTGGCCCTGGCTCTGATCCAAGTCACGTACGGAGGGTAGGCTTGACTGTTGCTTTTTCCCAGCAAAGGCTTTCCTCGCTTACTGATACCATTCCACGCATGCTGAAGCTTGGACAACAGATCCTCCTATAGAAGACCAGTGAGGTACAGAGATTCCTGTACCTCTTCATCCTTCGACGGGGTCCTCAAGGCATACGTGAACTGTCGAACCAGCAATGATGGGTTGTAGTTTATACAGCCCTTCCTACCTATCAAAGTTACATTTGGAAACCCGCTGCAACTGAAGATCACCTCAGTACCCAACCTATCTCTGTCGAACCAGTCAATATCCTCTGCAGATAAACTCATCAGACGCTCAGGCCACTCAGCTGTGGCTGCAGACAAGACAAAAGGACCCCTCTTGGGCAAATGACTATCAAGCCATTTGTACAGCAAGGGTACCCAGCACGAGACATTCTTCCCCCTCCGGTTCTCGTTTTTGTAGTGGACTGAGTGATAGACATCTCCTATCAAGGTAGGGACTGGATTCCATGAAGCAAAGATGTGAAATGCATCAAAGTCTACAAAATCGGGCATATTGGGGAACAGGATGATGCCATATATGCATAGAGCGAGGATGGCATTGAACGCGCCCCAACATCTGTCCTTGGCACACTGCTGCGCCTTACCCACCAGAAACTGCAAGGAGAACCCAGGAACCTTGTTCCAACTAGTCAATACTAACTCGGAGGCATCCAAATGAAGTGAAGGAGCTAAACCAGCCATATCAGGCTCGGCATCTGCCTCTTGATATGCACACCTAGCAAATCAGCATACTCTTCCAGCGTAGGTGCGAGAACGAAGTCCTGAAAAGTGAAACATCTCAGCGGAGGGTCGTAGAACTGCAGCAGAGCATGCAACCCATTCAACTCGAACACAGAAGGCTTACAAACCAAACTGAGCAACCTGCCATAAGATTTTCTGAACTCATCCCTTACAGAATCATCTGCTAGAGCTATCAAACCAGTCAACTTAACCACATCGGGGGCAGGGAACTTGTAAGCCACGGTCTTCCTCAGAGAGCCCATAACAATACAGTAGGAGGCAAGAAATCCTGGATCGGGGAAAACGGTACCTGCAACACAGACACACGTTAATGAAATGCAAATGAATATGCAAACTAATGCAAATATGCAATCGTGCAATAAGAGGCCAAGGCAACTGGTGCTGTGGAGATTTTGTATCAACAAAACCATAATCTTGCTCTATCAAGAACAACCACTACATCTGATGATAAGAGAACCCCGATGTAGGACCACAAATCTGATCTGTCAAGACCAACCATCTAATAGGACCATATACATAGGATCATAATTCTGCTCTGTCAAGAACAAATGTCTGATAATAAGGACCTCTGATGTAGGATCAAGAAATATCTGCTGATGAGGTCTTCAGACCCCAATCAAAAACTCTGCCCTATCAAGAACAAACATACAGTTGCTGATGAGATCTTCAGACCCCAATCAAAAATCTGCTCTATCAAGAACAAACAACATCTGCTGATAAGATCCTATGATCAAAACCTGCTCTATCAAGAACAGACATACACCTGATGATAAAATCCTCTGATCAAAACCTGCTCTATCAAGAACAAACATACACCTGATGATAAGATCCTCTTATCAAAATCTGCTCTATCAAGAACAGACAAATCTGCAACTGAGAAACCCTGGTACCAACAAAACTGATTCACTGTCAAGAAAACCAGGTAGTCTGAAGGTCAAGGTTTCCTGCAATAAACCCAACCCTGCTCACAGGTATGGACCTAAACTGACTCAAATTCGGCATCCTATGCGTTCATCAGCGTCACAGACATTCAAGAGGGGTGATACGATACCCAGAAGGTGTGGCATCACTAGCTCATGAAGTGGCCTCACTCGGCTGTATCACAAATGATCGGTCCCCAGAGTCGACAATCCACCAAACCAGCAACCGTCTCAACCCAAAGGGTTGAAAGAGAAGCCAACCGGATGAACCTCGTCTGAGCGTGGATTTCATGAGACACTAGTGCCTGCAAAGCAAGCACGCGCCCACTAATTTCCACTCTAAGTCTATGGTGCACTCAAGCCTGGGTCTGGCTTCTCACTCATCAGAACTCCCATCCCACAACAGCACAGATAATCATATCATACTGGAAATAAAATGCGGGAAATAAAGTGCGAGAAGTAAAATGCGATAAATAACCACAACCCAACAAGTAAACATACAAGCGTTAGGATTGACTCGCGTAGGGAACCGTTGGAGTCCCCAGCAGAGTCGCCAGCTGTCGCTTGCGCAAAAATAAGGTGCCGACACAATAGAAGAGTCGCCACTTTTCGTTATTTATCCCTCAGAGCGGGAAAGGAAACGATCGGAAAAACCTGACGAAAAAGGGTAAGACAAGGTCATCGCAACCGTTGTCTGGATTCGGGAGTCGGTTACGCAAGGGGAAGGTATTAGCACCCCTCACGTCCGTCGTACTCGACGGGATCCTCGCTTATTGTGTTTACTTGGACAGGTTGGTTTTATTCTATCTACCTATAAAGGCTGGCTTAAACAGAAAAGAAAAATGACTCGGCAAAGCGTCGCACTTTATGCCTACGTATTCTCATCAGAGAACGAGAAATCAGAGTCAACGTAGTTCGGCCTACGACGGGTTATGGGGGAAGGTAGCTCGCCAATACATCAGTATTGTGCCTACGTACTCTCGACAGGTATGAGAGATCAGAGCTCACGTAGTTCGGGAAACTACGGTTTATTTCCTGTCTTTTACGAAAGAAGTGTTTTTTATTGTGTTTGCGATTTCAATCGCACTAGAGACTATGACCTGGGAGTGAATGCGTCGCATGTCACCCAAAGGGTACCATACTAAACATCCAGACTGTGGAAAAGAAGCTCTCCCACAATCCTTTCTCAGATAGCTTAAGGCTCGTAACGTACGAAAGAAATCATCCATGATTACTGTATCTTAAACTGCTTTGAGATGAGAAGAGACCAGGCCCAACTAGGAGGGAGACTATCAAGTCCTACTGTTGCCATGCCAAGGATTCATCCTATGGTTGAGGTTTGAACAGGGAACTCCTAGAAGTTGTCATGCATAGGTTTCAACCTAAAGTTCTATCATCAATTCCTTATCAAAGGAAATGAGAGTCCTAAGGGATCATGTCAATGATGCACCAAAACAGACAAAGCATCAGCTTAACAGTAAAATGCATGCAATGCAAGTGAGGGAGGAAATGTGTGTGGGGCTTCAGCCTCCACAAGCTCATCTCGACCTCAAGCGAGAATGGATAACAGTAATCATACTGAAAGATAAAACATCATGCTATCAAGCAAAAACAGTAAACTGCAATCATACAGGAAAATGAAATGAAATGCCACCAGGCAAACAAACCACATGGGCAAGGGAGTTGGGCTCTACCGAATACCCGCAAGCAAAGCCACACAGTAACAATACAAGCAGAGGGAGCAACTCAACCTCTAGTGCAATCATGCTCCTAGATTCTACCTATTCTAGATATGAACTTATTCTAATGCATCAAGCAAGTCAAACAAAACACATCAATACAGCAAAAGAAAAAGAAAAGAAACAGATCAACTCCTCTCTCAACTCCAAGCTTCAGCTCTTCCAACAGCAACTCATTCTTCAGACTTCAATCACTCTTGACAAATATCAATTGCTTTTCCAGGTTTCAACCCTTCAACATAAGTTTCAACTTATCTTCTCCCTTAGGCTTCAGCTTCTTGATCAGCTCCACCTTCAGGCTTCACTGTCAATCATAAGTAACAACTTGGCTCCTTCAGGATCTCCAGGTATCAAAGTAAGTGTCAACTTCCTTTGTTCTTCAAGATCCAGCTCTTCAGAATCAATCTCAATCACTTAGAAGTGTCAACTTCATCCTTCAGTCTTTACTTCATCTTCAGGGGTCTTCAAGTACCAACTTGCTCTTGCTGCTCTTCAAGCTTCAGCTGGAATGGCAATACTCAAGGATTCATCCTCTTCTACACTCTTCATTGAAGTCTTCATCTTCAAGCTCAAGCTCAACATCTCTCAAGACAATCAAACCAGAGGAAATCACTTACTGGATGAGCTGGGGGATATTGAACTACTTATTGACCACCAAAGGTGACCTATAAGGGTTCAACATCAAAGGAATGGTTCCCTCAGAAGTTCTACTTCCTAGGTATAATCACTTATCCCTCCAAAGGAGAGAGGTGTATACCATGGAAGGACTTTGAATCATAGGGAGGAATGGAGGTGAACGATACCATCCATGTTTGAGAAAGAAGTTATCTAAGTCTAAACTCTTCCTAATCCTTAACCCTAACACAATCAACAAAACAAGCAAGATCAAGCTCTCAAGCTCATCAATCAATCTTCAAGTCTTCTACTATGCTCCTCAATGCTCCTTAGAACAATACCAAGCTCTCCAAACCGACAAAGCAAAGCAGATGAAAATTCAAGCCCACAAGGGCAACACAAACAATCATCAATTACAAAAATCATCTAAAAATAGTATACTACTATATTAAAACCTAATATAATTTCTAAGGGATCCTACATACCTACCCTTAATACCCTTATATTCCCCAATGTCTAACTTGACCTAGAAACCCAAAATTCTAATGTTATTGTGGACCTATGTTGAAGTTTGACCTAATTCTGCACAACCTAATGTCATCTAATCAAAACTAACCTAAAATTCATCACAAAATTATGGAATAAATCCAGGGGTAAGCTAAAATTTATATCTAACTATCCTAAAAAGAATGGCCTAAAAATGCTAATGGAGCTACCTAAACAAAATTCTACAAATTCATGGGTCAACATAAAAGAATATAAAAGCAATAAAAGTAGAAAATATACAAAAAATATTAAAAATGCATGAAATGAAAATATTTTTATTTGAAAATTTTCTAGACATGAATATGAAATGGGAGCAAAAATTCCCATAAAAAAATCTTTAATTTTCCATTAGTTATGATTTTTCAAAGATTGAAATAAAATGGAAGAAAATAAAATGAAAATATGGAGAGATGGGGTGCAGCTAGCAAACAGATGCAGTTCAATACGCGCATGGGCCCAGAATGGGGGGTTCAGATAGTAAGTGCGCTAGGCCCATTTATTAATCAGAAATTAAATCAAAAAATATAAAGAAAAAGAAAAAAACCACAGTGAGAATAACAATGATTTCCAGTTTAAGATCCAATGGGCCTCGTGAAGGGGGTGTGGACATCAAAAGATCACTTAAGCCCAAGCCAGGACTTAAGTGATACGCTGCGTTTCGCCTCTCAGATTTCCCTCTCAAATGAAATTAAATCGTGGCCAATGGATCGTTTCTCAGTCAACCGGTCAGCTCCTCATCCAACGGCCCTGAACCCGTCTTCAACCTCCAGCTAGGGTTCTTGGAACCTCCATGGAAATGCAGAATGCTGAGCTTCATCTTCCTCACACACGAACTCCATTAATACCTCACCAAATGCAGCAATTAAAAACCCTAGATTACTCCAAATTTCATCAGGAATCTAGCCATGGCATCAGAATTTATTGAAACCCTCTCAAACCTAGAACCCGATAGCAACTTCAAATAACTGATCAAGAACCAATCTTAACAATTCTCAAAATTAAGGGTCCTAATCTCATCCTCATGCTGCCCTGAACATTTCTTGCTATTAAACTAAGCTTATCTCTCAAGATTCAGCAAGATACAAGGTCAAACAGAAATGGTGTCATCATGTTGATCATCACTAAATCTCTTCAAACTCTCCAAAATCCATCACCTATGTGTCTGTAACCTTTCTACACTAACAAACTAACCTAATTATGCATAAAACATGGTGTAATGAAGAATTTGCAAACCTGGTTAATCTTGATGAACAAATGATGAAATCCTCCAATTCAGACCTTGAAACTCTTCAGAAAGTTTCCTTAGATGCCAATCTTGCTACTGTTTGCAACAAATTTGATGGAGGAAGCCTCAATCTCAGAATTCGATTCTGACTTGCTACCTTGAAAGTTCAATCACCAACTCTTCAATTCACCATGGATTTTCTCTAAAATCAATCTGCACAGCTTCACTATGATCTATGGAATGTGTTTGTGTAGAAAAAAGGAATGGAAATGAAGAAGAATGAAGAAATGAAACTTGACTTGCAATGGAAGATTCTTGATCTCACTCTCTCTTCTCAGCACCAATTCTCACCAACCTTGCATCTGAGCAAGTTATACATGTTATATAGAGTGGTTTAGAATCATCTAGAACCATCTAGGACCATCCAATGAGTATTTGAACTTCTCATGTCATGACATTTTAATTTCAATTCTCCTTATGTGCTATCTCATGCCAAGCCTCTTGTGACCTTTGTAACTGACTTGAAATTCTCCCCACATGAGATTTATGATGTGTTACAATGCATAACCAACTTGTTTATTGAGTTTTCTTGAGTTTTGCTTTGGTACCTTAAGATGCAAGTAAGCCATTTCCAAAGCATCCCTAAGATCTAAGACTCAAATCAAAATTGTGGCTGAACCATTGTTCTTAGAATGTCCTTTGGAGTCAAAATGACCTATTATATGACATGGTTTGGATGTATAACTTGTGATTTCCAATTTTCAATTTCAACTTATTTAACTTATGCCTCCATTTTAGGCCATTTTTATCACTTTTTGATAAAAGCCTTTTAAACATCTCATGACCTCCCTAATAGCCTTAAAACATCATTCTAAGCAAGTTTGATGTTGAAGATTTTTCCATTTGAAGCTTGGAAATAGGAGATATGGCCTTATGCTTGAAATGACCTATAACCTCCAAATGACCAAAATGCCCTTGACTTGCCAAAGCCATACGTTGAGTTCTACAAATCCTATTAAGGACTTCTAGTACTATATAGAACGCTAAGAAGATGCTCTACAACATTCATGTTGACCAAGAGTTCATAGGAATCATCCTACTAGGGCAAACGTTGGATGCAAGTTGGGTGACTTTCAAGGACCCAGATTCACATACCCCAGATGACCTGTAATTTGTCAAAGCCATAACTTGAGCTCTACAAATCCTATCAAGGACTTCTAGTACTCAAATTAAAGCTAAGAACAAGCTCTACAACATTCATGTAATGGGGAAGATGAGATGACAATCACATCTTGAGCTAAACTGCCTTGAAGATAGGAATCAAACTAGGGGATTTTACACTGTCAATCCTTAGAAACCCTAGCTTAAAACTTCTCAAACTCCTCAATCATGATGGGTTGGCCTAGGAATCATCCTTATAGCATCTCAATGCATCATTACATGATCACATGGCTCTTGGATTAGGTCTCAACCCTCTCCAAATCTTTAGTTGACCTAGGGTTGACCCAGTCAAACCCTAATTCCACCACTCATGGCTGAATCTTCTGAATTCTTGTACAATGACCTCTTTAGGCTTCATGATGGCTTTCAAGACATCTCATAAGCTTTCTCAAAGCTTCAAGTCCATTCTCATAGTCCCAGAATCATCTGAGGAGCTCCTACAACTCTCAAGTTATGAGACACACAACCTTGGTTTCAACCAAGCTCTCTGAGGATCTCTTGAGTTCTCTGACAAAGGTATCAACCTTTGAACACTTGAAAAAACTTCTTGGCTTTCTTCATAGCCTCATATAACTCTTGCTAGGTAATCATACCTCTTGATCTATTGCCCACATATCAATGAGATGCAGATGATGAATACAATGAACCACAAACTTGGTAAATAAATGTTGGTCAAATTTTGGGGTGCAACACCCCTGATTGGACGGAAAGGCTGTATTAACTATAACCCTTCATTGCTAGTACGACAGTTCGGTTACGCTTTGAGGGACACTCCTATTGAGAAGGAGATACAGGAATCTCTGTATCTCACGGGCTTATTGGACACAACTGTTTTGATCAGATTGAGACATGCATGGGCTAACATCCATAGGAGGGGGAAAGCTCTGCTCGGTAAGAGCAACAGCAGAGCTTATGATATTTATTTGGCTTGGATCCGCGAGAGAGCTAATACTTCCTTGATGCCCTATCCTGCTGTAGAACCCCTGTATCTTCCATTGATTGAAGTACCTCCTGCGGAAGAGAGTGAGAAGTATAACAAATTGTTGGCTGAAAATGAAGAATTGAAGAAAGTCAATGAGGAGTTAGAGAAGGAGATCTTCCAGTTACGTCGCGAGAAGAAGGAAGCCACCTTCACTGTGAAGGAACAAACTGAATTGATTAACAGGTTGGGATCAGAGCTGACGGATGAGACCAACAAGAAAGAAAAGGTGGGAATAGCCTTGAACGGTGTCAGTAAGGTGCTTACTTCCAAGAAGGAACTTTTAAGCAAAACTTATGCTCGTATCAGCAATTAGGAAGCTTTGTGGAATGCCACGCTTGCCAAGAGGAAGGAGCGCGAAGACAAACTGAAGCTGCAAATTCCCACGCTAGAGGCCCAGATTAGAGCCCAAGACACAAAGATTGCTGAAGAGACATCACTTAGGAGCGCTGCTGAACTCAGAGTAAGTGACATTGACAGGAAGCCGAGAGGTTATGAAGAGAAGGTTGGTTCCAAAAGGTACAGACTTGACGAGAGTTCTGGCGAAGGAACCTACCAGGACGATGCCAAAAAGCTGAGATCCACTACCGAGCGGCATGCTTTACTGATTCAGGAGTTGATCTCCCGACTAGGGCACACGGAGACGATGGGGATATTAGAGGACGTCAGAGCACGCCATTTAGCCTGATTTGTCTTTGCCTTGTCTTTGCTATTTGTGCTTGTAGTTGGGCCATCGCCAGGCTTGTTGGTTGAGGTCTCTTTATTTGTATTCAGTTGTACTCTTATACTCCGCCTCTTGGCATGTGTTTATATATGAGGGTTTTCTGATTCCTTGCTTGCGGGATAGGGACTCCATTGTCATGATGGCATTCTCTCCGAAACTAGAATCGGGGGGGAATATAACCTGTAGCATATCTACACAATTGCATCTGCATTCATATTGCATAACCGGTATTCTTGAATCTGTGTCTTATTTCCTGCATCTGCAAGTTTCCAGGATTGACGAACAAAGAGTTCACCGCTACTCAACCCGAAACAACTGCAAGAGAATCATGGATCAAGTCCAAGTGGAGATGCAGGAAATTCGCGAGAAGTTGAACCTGTTCATGCAGGCCATGGAGAGTATTGCTAAAGGCCAGGAGAATCTACAGACTTTGGTGCAGCCGCTGCTGATGCGGGCTAATGGGAACGGCAACAATGACCACCACTCTGCGCATGTCGAGACTATTCCGGAAGATGGTCCCCCTACGCCTGTGGTTCCTCCTGTGGTGACCCCACCTGTGGTGGTTGTGAACAATGACGCTGGCGCTGGCAATGGTAACGCAGGGAATGGAAATGAGACCGTTGTTAACAATGTTGGATTTGGAGATGCCAATCTGGGCGGTGGTAACTTCAATGGCGGTAATGGTTTTGGTAACAATGGGTTCGGCTATAATGACCAGGGGTTTGAGTACGACAATCAGGGCGGAAAGTTCGGCTTCAACACTCAGGGTTTCAGCCATGACGGTTTCGGTAACGCTAACCAGGGTTATGTTGGAAATGGTGTTGGATTGATTCCTGTCAACACTGGTTTCGGGTATGTCGGGGTCAATCAAGGTGATGTTAATGGGGGACGAGGTCCCATGACTAATCAACAAGGGTTTAGTCGCAACACTGGTTATAACGGGTACGGAAATGAAAACGTGAAGTGGGGCGAAGACTGTCAAGAGGACGCCTTTTCTGGAAGAGGTATGGGATTTGAGGGACCTGTTGATAATACTCAGAGGATCAAAATGCTTGAAGAGCAGGTGAAGGGTATGGATAATCAGAATTCTACTGGACTAGACATGACTACTATGGGCTTGGTGCCTGGGCTGAAGGTACCGCTGAAATTCAAGGCTCCCACTTTCGACAAATATAAGGGGGACACCTGCCCTAAAGTGCATGTCCGCGCTTATTACAGAAGGATATCCGCGTATTCAGATGACGAAAGGATGCTTATGCATTTCTTTCAAGACAGCCTATCAGGACCGTCACTCGAGTGGTACATGGGGTTGGAGCCTGCTCAAATCAAAACCTGGAAGCAATTGGCGGATGCTTTCGTCCTGCATTATAAATATAATAGTGATCTGGCACCGAACCGAGTTCAATTGCAAGGGTTGTCGCAGAAGAACGGGGAAAACTTTAAAGAGTATGCGCAAAGATGGCGCGATTTGGCAGCAAGAGTACATCCTCCGTTAGCTGAAAGAGAAATGAATAGTATGTTTATTGGGACGTTTACGGGCATATATTACGAAAAAAATTGTAATGTTTCGTTAAGCAGTTTTTCAGATTTGATTCTTATGGGTGAGATGGTCGAAGACGGTATTAAGGTTGGAAGATTCCACGCAGGAGAGTCTGCCCTCGCAGGAGGTACAAGAAAAGCATTCGGTGGTAGACGTCAAGGTGATTCTAGCGCCGTGTTTGGTGGCAGGGGCCGGGGCCGAGGACGAAGTCAGTATGCTCAGCATCAGCAGGTTGCTAGTGTTACCATCCCTTTTCCACAACAACAACAACAACAACAACAACAACAGCCGCAGCAGCAGCAACAACAAAGGCAACACCCCGCCCAACGCAGAATCCTAGAGGGCAAGCCAAGGAGAGTATTTGAAACGCCTCCTTCAACATACGCCGAACTGCTTCAAACACTTCTAGGATTAAAATTGGTCGAGAAAAGGACCATGGCGCCATTAACGGGCACTCCTCCGTTTGGCTATGATGCTGGTAAGCACTGTGAGTTTCACTCCGGGGCGCCCGGACATGATATTGAAGGTTGTCATGCGTTTAAACATAAAGTCCGAGACTTGTTGGACAGCAAGGCTATCAACTTTGGACAGGCGGGTCCAAATATAGTACAACAGCCTATGCCCAACCACGGGGCAAATGCCATCCTAACCGAGGAGAATTTAAATCTAGTGACGGATGTCAATGAGCTGAAGACACCGTTGGGTGAGATCAAAAGCAGGTTGTTAAAAGGGGGTGTATTCCCGGGGTGTGACGAATTTTGCTTGGATTGTTGGATACAGCCGGAGGGTTGTAATGAGTTGAAACAGGGTCTTCAGGCTATGATGAATGAAGGAATATTGCAGTTTGACCGAACCACGACTGAAGAGCCTGTAGAGGCATTGTGCGATGAGCAGAACGATGTTGCGACGATAACGATTCCAAGGAAAACAATAACAATAACGGCGCCTTCCAGGCGGCCGACAATCACTATTACTAAAGCAAGACCGATTCCTTTCGAGAACACTAAAGCAGTGCCGTAGACTTACGGGTTGGAGGTATATTACGATGGTGAGAAAATTGAAGTCAATGGACAACCAGCTGGGGTTGTAGATAACGTTGTCGGAACAGGAGGTATGACCAGAAGCGGGAGAATCATCACGTCTCCTGAGGTAGAGGCAGAAAGATTGGCAAAGGGGAAAGCCAAGGTAGACGAGAGTGGCCCCTCGCAGATAAAGGAAAAGGAAACGTCGGTTAAGGACGTAGAGGAATTTATGAGACTCATCCGTAAAAGTGATTACAAAATCGTTGAGCATCTCCAGCAAATGCCATCAAAGATCTCGATCTTGTCACTGCTATTATGTTCCGAGGCCCATCGGAACGCTTTATTGAAAATTCTAGACACGTCGTTTGTACCCCAAGATGTTTCTGTGAATCAGTTAGAGTGGGTGATGGCGCACGTGAATGCAGGGCACAGTTTGGGCTTTACCGATTTTGATTTGACTCCAAGGGGAAGAGAGCATAATATGGCGTTGCACGTCTTAGTTGAATGCAGGGGCACGGTTATGTCCCATGTGTTGGTGGATACAGGGTCTTCCTTGAATGTGCTTCCGAAGAAAGCAATGATGAAATTGGATATCAGGGGGATTCTCTGCACACCCAGTGACTTAGTGGTGAGGGCGTTCGATGGAACGAGGAGGTTAGTTTTCGGATCGACAACATTACCATTGCAGGTGGGACGTGAAATTTTTGAAACTGAAATCTATATAATGGACATCCAGCCAGCGTATAGTTGCCTTCTCGGACGCCCATGGATTCATGCTGCTGGGGCCGTCACATCCACGTTGCACCAAAAATTGAAGTATATGGTGGGGGATAGTGTCGTTATTGTTTGTGGAGAAGAAGATATTCTGGTCAGCCATCTGTCTTCATTCAGATATGTGGAAGTCGATGGCGAAATCCATGAAACACCCTGTCAAGCATTTGAAGGGCTAAAGATTAAAGACAAAGCTCCAGTACCCCAGGTATCAGATGGGGCAGTGTCATCATACAAAGAGGCTCAGGCTCTAGTGCAGGCAGGCGAGACCAAGGGCTGGGGTCAGGTGTTGGAGATTCCCGTGAAGAATGACAGGTTCAGGCTTGGATATCATCCGTCGTCATCAGCATCCTCTTCAGGAGCGCCCAAGTTCAGAGGGCCAATAACCATCACACCCGGCGGGTGAGATTTGAGACTATCAATGTTGTTTCTGATTCTGAGGAAGGAGACAGCGACTGTGATATGGACGCATGGATCAAGCCAGGCGTGCCAGGACAAGGGCTTTGCAATTGGTCTATTCAGGAGACTGTTCCTGTGACAACGAAACAGTAATGCTTTGTTTTATTAATTGTTGAATAATCCGGTGTCCTACCCGGGGCATCGTGATTTTGCTTAGGGCCATTCTGTTATGTACATTGCACTGTTTAATCATTAAATAAAAGGCGTTTTTTCATATACAAATATTGTGATCTCTATTTTTCCTGTTTTTGTTTTGACAATAAAATGGCAATGTGGTTATTCGCTTTATACACGTTTTGAAGCATTTAACCATTTCCTTTGCAGGATTACATTTTCAGATGACATCTATGAACTGCCTATGACTCGCTTCGACTTCGAGCACCCGGTATTTCAGGCTGAGGAGGAGATTGTGGAAGATGGCGATGTACCAGAAGAGTTGACATGGTTGTTGAAACAAGAAGAAAGAATCATTCTGCCTCATGAGGAAGTTATTGAGATTATCAATCTGGGGACAGAAGGGGTCGAGAAAAACATTTGTATAGGGGCCGCACTGCAAAGCGACGTCAAGCAGAGGTTGGTTGAGATGCTCAAAGAGTACAGTGATATATTTGCTTGGTCGTACGAGGACATGCCGGGGTTGGATACAAATAGGGTCGTTCACCGTCTGCCATTAAAAGAAGAGTGCCCGCCGGTTAAGCAGAAACTTCGAAGAACTAGACCGGACATGGCTGTGAAGATCAAGGAGGAAGTTCAAAAACAGTGGGATGCTGGTTTCCTAGCTGTTACAAAATATCCCTCATGGGTCGCTAATATTGTGCCAGTGCCAAAGAAAGACGGTAAAGTGCGAATGTGCGTAGACTACCGTGACTTGAATAAAGCGAGCCCGAAAGACGACTTTCCACTTCCTCACATTGATGTGCTGGTTGATAACACTGCTCAATTCTCCGTATTCTCCTTCATGGATGGCTTCTCGGGCTATAATCAGATCAAAATGGCGCCCGAAGACATGGAGAAGACTACTTTCATTACTCCCTGCGGAACATTTTGTTACAAAGTGATGCCCTTCGGATTGAAGAATGTTGGCGCAACATATGAACGTGCTATGACGACTCTCTTTCATGACATGATGCATAAAGAGATCGAGGTTTATGTTGATGATATGATTGCCAAATCCCAGACAGAGGAGGAGCATTTGGTTAATCTGCTAAAATTGTTCAAGAGGCTTAGGAAGTTCAGGTTGAGACAGAACCCTAACAAGTGCACCTTCGGGGTGAGGTCGGGTAAACTACTGGGGTTTATTGTGAGCGAAAAAGGAATAGAGGTTGATCCAGCGAAAATAAAAGCAATACAAGAAATGCCGACGCCTAAAACAGAAAAAGAAGTGCGTCGGTTTTTAGGGAGATTGAACTATATCGCCCGGTTCATATCTCACCTAACGGCCACGTGCGAGCCGTTATTCAAGCTGTTGAAGAAGGACCAGGTTGTGACCTAGAATGAAAATTGTCAAAAGGCGTTCGACAAGATAAAAGAATACTTGCAGGAACCTCCTGTTTTGATACCCCCAGTGGCCGGGAGACCTTTGATTATGTATTTGACAGTTCTTGAGGAAAGTATGGGTTGTCTTCTCGGTCAACACGAAGAGACAGGACGTAAGGAGCATGCGATCTACTATTTGAGTATGAAGTTTACCGAATGTGAGTCCAGATACTCAATGCTCGAGAAAACGTGTTGTGCGCTAGCCTGGGCCGCCAAACGTTTGAGGCAATACATGCTAAATCATACAACCCTGCTAATTTCAAAGATGGATCCAATCAAATACGTGTTTAAGAAGCAAGCACTCTCCGGAAGAATTGCCCGATGGCAGATGGTGTTAACCGAATATGATATTCAGTATGTTTCTCAGAAGGCTATTAAAGGTAGCGTCTTGTCAGAATACCTTGTGGAGCAGCCTATTGAGGACTACCAATTGATGAGGTTTGATTTTCCTGACGAGGATATCATGTACCTAAAGATGAAAGATTGTGAAGAATCGTTGTCGGACGAAGGACCAGAATTGGGTTCCAAATGGCAGTTAATATTTGATGGAGCTGTGAATTCCTATGGTAGCGGAATAGGGGCAATCATTACCACTCCTCATGGATCGCACATCCCATTTACTGCTCGATTGACCTTTCCGGTTACCAATAATGAGGCTGAATATGAGGCTTGCATCATGGGTCTGGAAGAAGCTATTGATTTGCGAATCAAATATCTGGATGTATACGGAGACTCAGCTCTAGTGGTGAACCAGATTAAAGGAGAGTGGGAGACACGTCAGCCCAATTTGATACCATATATGAATTATGCAAGGAGATTGTTGCCTTTCTTTGACAAGGTGGAATTGCACCATGTGCCGCGAGCGGAAAATCAAATGGCTGACGCCCTGGCGATATTGTTTTCAATGTATAAAGTTAATTTCTGGAACGAGGCTCCCCGGATTGTTATCTCTCGGCTCGATAGGTCTGCCTTCATATTTGCTATTGACAAAGCATTTGATGATAAACCCTGGTACTTTGACATCCAGAATTTCCTGAAGAACAAGGAGTATCCGGCTGGGGCATCCAGTTGAGATCAGAAGACTCTCAGGAGATTGGCTGGCAATTTCTATTTGAACCCAGACGGTGTACTATACAAAAGAAACCACGACTTGGTGTTGCTACGCTGTGTAGATGAGAAAGAGGCAAAGTTGCTCATGGAAGAGATATATGAAGGTACATTTGGTACACATGCTGGTGGGCATGCTATGACGAAAAAACTGCTGCGGGCAGGTTATTACTGGCTAACTATGGAAACGGACTGTTTCAAGTTTGCAAAAAGATGTCATAAATGCCAAATTTATGCGGACAAAGTCCATGTGCCCCCAAGTCCTCTGAATGTGATGTCATCATCGTGGCCGTTCTCGATGTGGGGAATTGATATGATTGGTAAGATTGAGCCTACGACATCAAACGGACACCGGTTCATTTTGGTGGCAATCGATTACTTCACCAAGTGGGTGGAAGCAGCATCATATGCCAATGTCACCAAACAAGTGGTCGCCAGATTTATCAAACGAGATATTATCTGCAGATATGGAATCCCTGAGCGGATCATCACCGACAACGGTTCGAATTTGAATAACAAGATGATGAAAGAGCTGTGCCAGAATTTCAAGATCGAACATCACAACTCTTCTCCTTACCGACCCAAGATGGATGGCGCTGTTGAAGCGGCCAATAAGAACATAAAGAAGATCGTTCAGAAGATGGTTGTGACATATAAGGACTGGCACGAGATGCTACCTTTCGCTTTGCACGGTTATCGTACGACGGTACGGACATCAACCGGGGCAACCCCTTTTTCATTAGTATACGGCATGGAGGCAGTATTGCCGTTGGAAGTGGAGATTCCTTCCTTGAGGGTTTTACGAGATGTCCAACTTGACGAGGCAGAATGGGTTAAAGATAGATTGAATCAGCTGAGCTTAATGGATGAGAAGAGGCTAGCTTCTCTCGCATACGGTCAGTTGTATCAAAGCCAGATGAAGAAATCATACGATAAGAAGATATGTCCGTGAAGCTTTCAGACGGGCGACCTTGTGCTGAAAAGGATTCTCCCACCACAAACAGATCACAGGGGCAAGTGGATCCCTAATTATGAAGGGCCCTACGTTGTCAGGAAAGACTTCTCTGGAGGAGCTTTGCTACTATCTACCATGGATGGTGAAGACTTTTCGTCTCCTGTGAATTCGGACGCAGTTAAAAAATACTTTGCTTGAAAGTGACCCGCTGGACAATAAAAAGAGAGTCCAGGCAAAAATGGGGCATCCTGGCGAACCAAAAACAGAATAAAAGGTTCGGGCAAAAGTTAGGGATAAAATTGAAAAGATGTACACCCGCGAAGTCGAAAACCTGCATTGGGCGACTTCGGCAAAAAAGGGTATCCCGGTGAATTGAAAACCCGCAAAGGGCGATTCACGCAAAAGTTAGGGATTGAAAAAGCAAATGACTGCGGTCCGAATTCGATAACTGCACTGCTTAGTGGTTTGGGAGCACCTGAGGGTTCGTTTATTCAACACAATCTCTTCCGAAAACTAAATACCGGGAAAGCACCAGAGTCAGGCGAGTCATAGGAGGATCAGCTCACGATGTTTGTCTGCACCACGTTGCCGACATGTGTACAAATTCGAGTTGTATTTATATTTTTATGCTTTTTGCGCATATATGTATGTGTGTGTACGTAGCTTCCTCTTTTCAGGAGTTGCATCCGATGTACAAAACTTTGCCTATTCAGAGGCTTGTTATTAATAAAACATGTTATTCATTACTTGATGATTGTGCTTTATTGTTTTGTATGTGGAAAACGCCCATGTTCCTATGAACTTGCATGTGCATAACATTGCTGGCCCTTGCCAATAATTGCTAAAACTTCGAATTGACTGAAGTAATGTCATGGACACTAACTCGAATAGATTTGGTTGTATAGATTTGTCTTGTCTCGTTTGTGTTTTGCAGGGCTCTCGCCTTGAAAGCGGACAATCAGAACTTGTGGCCCCAGACGAAGGTTCGTGGTGAAAGACCTGACTTTGTGCAACGCCAATCCCCATGCAGGTCGCACATCATCTTCAAAAGTTAGGATGATTTTTGTCCCTTACCGAAGAGATCAATTGCCCCAGCTAGTCGCAGCTTATCCCCAGCGGATATCCCCAGCCAGTCAAAGTCAGTATCCCCTGCAGAGGTTGCACTCCCCAGAGGGTCGAGTATGTGAATCCCCAGCTAGGAGGATTCCCGCAGCATTTAACCAAGTCATAGTTGGTTCAGCAGGATGTTTATCCTCAGCAGAGTTGATAGTTCCGAATGTGTAAACTGGGTTCAGACAGCATCGTTTCCTCCAGAAGGATTTCCTCGTTCCCCAACTGAGTCGTTTCTGGCTCAGTCAGTTTACTTTCCCCAAGAGAGTTGATTCTTCCCCAGCGGAGTTACTCTCCCCCAACCGAGGATGTTCGTTCCTCCCAGTGGAAATCGAAGTTTAATCTCTCCCCATGGAGTTGGTTGTATGTCCGGCATTTATTTTGCCAGAGGACTTTATGATACTCGTTCACCCCCAACATGGTGGTAATTGCTCTCAACAGCTGTGTTGAAGCAAGCTCGTCAAAGTTTCTCCAGCAGCTTGAGCCTGCATTCGCATTTGCATATAGTTTCATATTTGCATCTACCCAAAAAACGCGTAGCATATCCATGTTGTATGGAGCATTACGCCATTGTCAAACATGCACATTTTGAAACATAAGCCAGGTTGATTAACCTTTGGTTTTCAAGTGTTGTTTCCCTTGCAGGTGGAGGGAGCTCTTGCTCAGATCAATTACCAAATATTAAAAGTATCAGCATAAGACGTGTGATGATAATGTTCGTTTTATCATTATTCCCCTCAGAGTTGCTTGGTTAAGTTTCTCTTACCCCTCCAACGGAGTGTTTCTTCAAAATTGTTGTTATGTCAGTATCAAAAAGATTTCGTGAATCAATTTTTGGAAGTTGCCGCCTATGTCGAAGCAGGTGTCTGGAAGTTTGGGTTCAGAAAATTCCCAGTAGAGTCCTTCTCAGATTTGCTGATGTGTCCACGCTAAAAGTTTGAAGATTGGACCAGTATTTGTTACCCATTTAATTGATGGAGTTAGCTACCGTAAAGATAGGCGGAGAAGCTGTAACCAGAGTATTACCCGTAGCGATGGCGGTGTTATTTTCCCGTAGTGATGGCGGCGTATTACCCATAGTGATGGCGGAGTATTACCCGTAGCGATGGCGGTGTTATTTTCCCGTAGTGATGGCGGAGTATTACCCGTAGTGATGGCGGAGTATTACCCGTAGCGATGGTGGTGTTATTTTCCCGTAGTGATGGCGGAGTATTACCCGTAGCGATGACGGTGTTATTTTCCCGTAGTGATGGCGGAGTATTACCCGTAGCGATGGCGGTGTTATTTTCCCGTAGTGATGGCGGAGTATTACCCGTAGTGATGGCGGAGTATTACCCGTAGCGATGGCGGTGTTATTTTCCCGTAGTGATGGTGGAGTATTACCCGTAGCGATGACGGTGTTATTTTCCCGTAGTGATGGCGGAGTATTACCCGTAGCGATGGCGGTGTTATTTTCCCGTAGTGATGGCGGAGTATTACCCATAGCGATGGCGGTGTTATTTTCCCATAGTGATGGCAGAGTATTACCCGTAGTGATGGCGGAGTATTGCCCGTAGCGATGGCGGTGTTATTTTCCTGTAGTGATGGCAGAGTATTACTCGTAGCGATGGCGGTGTTATTTTCCCGTAGTGATGGCGGAGTATTACCCGTAGCGATGGCGGTGTTATTTTCCCGTAGTGATGGCGGAGTATTACCCGTAGTGATGGCGGAGTATTACCCGTAGCAATGGCGGTGTTATTTTCCCGTAGTGATGGCGGAGTATTACCCGTAGTGATGGCGGAGTATTACCCGTAGCAATGGCGGTGTTATTTTCCTGTAGTGATGGCAGAGTATTACCCGTAGCAATGGCGGTGTTATTTTCCTGAAGTGGTGATAGATTATTTCCCGTAGTGGTGGCGGAGTTATTTCCCATGGTGGTGGCGGAGTTATTTCCCGTAGTGATGGCGGAATTATTTTCCTGTATCGTTGGCAGAGTCATATGTTGTTGACAGAAGTATTTCCCTAGTGGAGTCGTCCAGGTTATTCCTATATTGACAAGTTTGATGTTGCACAGGCGGTTAGTGTTGAAATCAGATCTGTATCAGGTGGTTGATCAGTTGTTATCATAACAATCAGGTTCAATTGATGGATAGGGTTCCCCAAGCAGTTGTGCAGTTTATTTCGGCGGTTGGCAAATTTCTGGGTTCTTGGTATTCAACCGTCTCGTACCTCAAATGTTTGAAGGTCGTTCGCTCTTCACCCAGTCGGGTCCAAGCCGTTTGAATAGGGGCAGCTGTTGCACCCTAAAATTTGCTCAACCTATTTCACCTGGTTTATGTTTCAATTACATTGTCATTTGCATAATAAGTCATGTACATAGCCGAATCATTTACATATCACAGCATAACAAGTCATCTAACAAGGGATCAAGTGCCATTCTTATCAGAAAGAGGACCATCAAGGGGTTTTATTCAAGTTCAAGACCATCCAAGTAATCAAGAAATGAGTTGAAGCTTTGAAAAGTTTGAAGGTCAACCAGTGGATTTCTCTCCTAATTTGAGGTATGTTGAAGATCATCAATGGGAGTATGAGCTATGACTGAGGGTATGGAATGTGCACAAGGATCATGGAAGACCTAGAGGTTCATTTTGAAGATGAGACAAGCCATTAATACAAGTACAAGAGCCACAGTTGAAGTGCAGTCAACTAGGGTTACATCTGGGTCAACCCTAGGTCAACCCTAGGTCCACTGAGTGATTGAAGAGCATCAAGGCTTAGTTGAAGGATGTGGGATTCATGAATTGATATGTGTATACATGTGTGGTGTTGTGCCAAGGAGAAATCAAAAAGAATCAAGAAGAAGAGGAGTTACTAAATTAGGGTTTCAGTGTAAAGAATCCTAATTTAGGCCTAACTTCCAAGCCAGATAAGTCAAAATTCAAGCTTCAAATGAATTCTTGGTCAACATGAAACTTGTAGAGCTTCTCAATAGATTTAATTTTAGTACTATAATTCTTCAAGAATATTTGTGGAACTCAAATTATGGTTCTTGCAAGTTATGGGTCATCAGAGGACACTGAAATTTATCTGTGAAAGTCACTTGACTTCCAAGCAACTTTTTCCCATCAAGGAGTTTTCAAATGGATTCTTTGCCAACATAAGAGTTGTATATATTGATCTTAGCTTTAATTTGAGTACTAGAAGTCCTCAAGAGGAGTTGTATAACTCAAGTTATGGTCTTGGCAATCCAGGGGTATTTTGGGAAAGTTGAATTACAGGTCATTTTTCAACATAGGTCCAAATCTCCATCCTCCACTCCTCAAATGAAGAAATGTTCAACATGAGATGTGTTCAAAATGATGTTTTTAGGCTAGATAAGAGGTCATGAGAGCTTGGAATGGCTTGCTTCACAAAGTCACCAAAATGGCCTAAAATGAAGGTGAATTTTAAATGAACCAAAGTTGAAAATTAGGGTTTTTGATCTACAAAACCAAACCAAGCCATATGACATACCAATTTGATTGTAAAATGCATTTTGAGAACATTGACATTGCCACAATTTTGAATTGAGGGTTATTTCAATGACTTGCTTTGCAAATTGGTTACTTGCATCATAAGGCACAATTGCAAAACCACACTTCAAGGCAAATGCAAGGATCCCTTCCATCCTAACACATCCAATATCTCATTAGAAGACAATTTGGACCAGAATTGAGTGCAAATACAAGCTAAAGCATGAGCTGATATGAACCAAGCATGAGATGAGATTTTCATGACATGAGATGGTGAATTTCTCATTGGATCAATCTAGAACTTTCTAGAGCCTTCATCCACATTCTATATATGCATATGAAGTGGTTCAGATCACTAGTTGGAGAGAATTGAGGGAGATTGGAGAGATTGCATTTTCACTTTTCCATTTGCAAACAGAATTCTGTTACACAGTTTCAGCCAAGTTCAATCCATTCTTTTGATCTCAGAAGCTTGCTCTAGCATTGGTGGATGATATCCAGATAGAATCCATAGCAAGAACACTGAAGAATCGAGTGTTAGCATTTGAATTTCATCATCTGCAACTCAGAATCGAATTCAAAGATTCAAGCCATTTCAATCAAGTTCTTTGTATACAGAAGCTTGCTTATACTCCATTGAAGGAATCTGGAAGCTTTTGAGGATTGATTTGAAGGTTTGAGGACTCTGTTCATCTCAAATTTGCAGGTATGAAAACTTCACTCCATGGCTTGATTTAGGTAGTTTCAATAGGCTTTGAATGGTTAGATTCAATGTAGATGATCATGGGGAGCTTTCTGGTAGCATTAGGGTTGGTTTAGAGACAATTAGTGGAGTGATGCAATTTTTTTTCATGCTCATATCTTGTTGTTCTTGATGATATAATCATAGTTTGATGGCTAGAAATGATCAGGGTGAAGTGGTGAAGAGATTAGGCTATCCAATTTTATGTTTGGTGAGATTTGGTTCTTGATCAATTTCTGAGATTCCAATCGTGTTTGGAGAAGGAGAGTGATTCAGTGATTTTGATTACCATGGTTGAATTCCTTGTGGAAAATCGAGTGAATTAGGGTGTCTAGTTTTGATTTTTGATGAAGAATTGAGGGAGCACGAGTTGGAGAAGATGAAGCTGATAACTCTGTTCTTACATGGCTTTTCCCTCCAAGAATGTTTAAAGGTTGAAGATGACTTTACAACCATTGGATGTGAGTGAGACCTTTAACCAAAACAACATCCGATGGCCACGCGTGATTCAAGATTTTTGGAGGAATCTGAAGAGAT
Source organism: Lathyrus sativus (assembly GCA_963859935.3). Classification (NCBI taxonomy): domain Eukaryota; kingdom Viridiplantae; phylum Streptophyta; class Magnoliopsida; order Fabales; family Fabaceae; genus Lathyrus; species Lathyrus sativus. Next base: position 442,955,938 of record OZ012737.1, read on the forward strand.
TACTAATATGCACCGTTTCATTTAAAGTTCCAGCTTGGGCTTAAGTGAGAAACATGATATCCACACCCCCACTTCCAATGCCCACTGAGAATTACACTGAATTGGCTTGCTTTTCACACCGCATATATTTCCATTTTCTTACTATTTTTCATTTAATTTCTGGTAATATTTTGGGCTTAGGCGCATTGCTAGACGCACCCCCTTTTGGGCCCAGTTGGCTGATTGCATTGTTTTTAATTGCTATTCAACACGCAGGCTTTCTATTTTCATCATATTTTCTTTTATTTCATATAGTTTTTAGGAAAATCATAATAAATTCAAAAATCAATATTTTTGCATGGGAGTTTTTTCCCCATTTTCATAAAGACCTCAAGAAAATTATAGAGAAATAAAAATGTCATTTCATGCATTTTTCTATTTTTGGTTTATTTTTACTTTTAAGTGCTTTTATTTCATTTTCATTTGATATTGCAACTTGCTGAATTTAGTATGGTCATTTAATTTGGAATTTTAACTTGATTCCATTTGCTATAGCTATATTATAGTATTAGGTTCCCCATGGATTTTTGTCACATTTTTGTGAATTAAATTTAATTGTTTTTAGGAGGTGTGAAGCAAGTATGCTAGAATTAGGGTTTCAACTTGACATAGGTGCATTTCAACACATAGTTTTGGGGTTTTTTAGTTTGATTTAGGCCTTGGGGTTTATGTGGGGTATAGGATACATAGTTAGGGTCCCTTAAAAATTAATCTAGGATTTTATGATGAGTATTTCCATTTTATTTGATTTTTGCAATTTGGTTGATATTGGTGTGTTCCCTCTTGGGATATTGTGTTGTTTGATGGGTTTTGGGCCTCTTCTTTGGGTGTTGGGGCTTGTGCTTGGATTGAGGAGTCTATGAAGACCTTGGAGATGATTGAATACAAATAATGATGCTTGGAGCTTGAAGTTGCTTGTGCTTGAAGATTGCTTCTGAAGACTTAGGAGATAGGAGATATAGGGAGAGCTCTAGAGTAGACTGATTTCTTCTGCCAAACATAGAGAGCTTCTTGTGCCTCTATTCCATCCTATGAAACAAGGTCCCCTAAAAGAGTTCCATCTCTCCTTAGGAGGGATGTAGAGCATGCCTTGATTGGGTAGAACCTTGAGGATACCTCTCCTTTGCTATGATAAGATCTTAATGATTTCCCTGGGTTATCATTAAGCCTCTTAACATTCCAATTTCCTCTATTAAGTTGATTCTCTCCTGTGAGTGTCTGCATTGAAGTTGAAGACTTATTGAATATAAGAAGTGCATTGATGACTAGAGAGGATGAAGCTTGTGCCTGTAAAAGCTGGGTATCTGTTGAGATTAGGGTTTTGCTGCTAACTGAAGTTGTCTGCTCATTGGGGTTCAGTGCTTGCTAAAGATGAAGATTACTGAGACAAGAACTTATCTGAAGCTTGAATATCATTGGAAAGTGAAGATGGGATCTTTCTTGAAGATGTTATTGTCGACCCTTTGCTGTTAATCAACTGTAGCTGCCAGAGCTGGTGTTGTTTGAACTACTTGTTGTAGGAGTTGTTGTTGCTGTCTGAGCTGGTGTTGGGTGTGGGTTTCTTTGTTGTATTGTTTGTTAACTTTTCCCATAGGTTTGAGGTGAAGCTGGTTCACTTTGCCCATTGTTTTTTCAGGTTCGAGGTTGAGTGGGACTCCCTTGCCTCGCTTGTATTGCTGCATCTCATGCATATTTACTATTTACTGTATATCTGCTGTTTCTTTTCCATTTATCCCCTAGGATCTCTGTTTCTCTCTGTGCAAGAGAGAAATATGATAGGCATTAGGTTGTAACCCATGCATGACAACATTAGGGTAGTTTTGATTCCCTTTCAAACCTTAGGTTTTTTAGAATTCCTTTCTCTTCTATCTCAGAACAATTCAAAACACAGTAATAAGGATAATCGATGTCGTACGCTACGAGCCTTAAGCTATTTGAGAAAGGTTGCTGGAGGGTCACTCTTCAGTAATCTGATTACTTAGTGTGTTACCCTTAGGGTGACATACGACGTAGTCGCCCTCAAATTATAGTCTCTAGTGCGTCATAGATTGCAAACATCATAAAAGGCAGTTCTTGCGTAAAGGACTGAAAACAAACATCAAAGTGTCATTTTTTGTCCGCTTGGACTCTTAATTAGGAAAAACCTTTTCTTAAGGAGATAAAAAAACATTTAGACAAGCTTGTGTCTTCCGTGGCCCGAACTACGTTTGCTCCGATCTTTCATGCTGTATGAAAGTACGTAGGCATAGGATGCGATATCCTAGCGAGCAACCTTCCCCTCCTTTCCCGTAGGTAGGCGAACTACGTTGACTCTGATTTCTCGTTCCAGACGAGAATACGTAGGCATAAAGTGCGATACTTTGCCGAGTCATTTTCTTTTCTTTTAACCTCAGACCTGTAGAATAGATAGAATAACAATCCGTACTAGAAAACAAGCGTGGATCCCGTCGAGTACGACGGACGTGAGGGGTGTTAATACCTTCCCCTAGCGTAACCGACTCCCGAATCCAGGATTTGGTTGCGATGACCATTCCTTTCCCATCTTTGCGTTAGGTTTACTTCGAGCGTTTCCTTTCCCTCCTTTGGGATAAATAACGCACGGTGGCGACTCTTCTGTTCAGCCGGCGCCGATTTTCGCAGTAGCGACAAGGACAACCATTTTTATTTTTAATAACCCTCAAACAATTTTATTTTCTTAATGAATAAACTCATAATTTAGGTTTTTTTATAGTGTTAATTTGAAAACTTTTAAGAAAACTATTATTAAACCAAATTTATAATAATTATGAAAGATTTTTTTTTCTTAAGCCCACTTTATTTAACCAACTCTATTCATCTCATACTTTAAAATAATTTTATTTAGTAAAAATAAATAATAACCAAGACCACTTATTTAATATATTAACCCTTTTATTCAAACTCTTTTCTTTTAAAAAAAAAATCTAATTAATATAATCTAACACAATTTTCCTCTTAAAATTAATTCAATCCTCTTATTAAAATCAATTAGTAAAAATTCGACTCTTCCTAAAATCAAATCTCACCAAAATATCGTTTTTTTCTCAAAAATCAATTCAACCACGTCTAAATTAATCAACTAAAATCAATTCACACCGTAAAATGTAATCAATCAAGCACACTTACACCTCGATTCACGATTCACTCTCACATCCACAATTTACACACTTGTGCACTTAGCGCTTTCATGCGTGCGTATGTTTACTTTATCCGCTTTATTTTCTTTCCGTAATTTACAATTATCGCATTTACTTTTCTCGCATCGCATTCCGTCCAAAGGAAAAACCTACACATGAGTCAACACTTGTGTGTAGTGCATATCATTTACATCATTCTCCCCATGATCCTTGATCCCATTCAAGTTGATCTTTATAAGTTAGATCCTACCCCATAGGAAGGACCATTGTCTTTTACCTTTTACAACTTAGAACAAACAAAACAATACAACTCAATACAACAATATTCAAACACATTAGAGAAATATGCCAAATCATCTTAAGCGAGATAGAATCTCCACCCCCACATCAATACAATCAATACCGTAGGGACTTTGCCTTAAGAGAGAGATAGAGGCGTACATCGTCGATCTATATCCGAGTACTTGAGCCCTTCTCTTAAGACGATGCAAAGACTATTTTCCTACAATTTGTGGTGGTTAAATCTCCCATAAAATGATAACTCGTCTTTTCTCCTAAAATCAATCAAAACAACTACCATAAACCCGTAGGAACTTTGACCATAGTCAAAGAACTCCTCATACCCTTTAGGGGAACTACAAATACTCTGATTCCACTCTCGTAAGGATATGTAGGAATAAGATACGACATCTTTTCGAGTATACTTAGATATAAACCCCTAGGGTCTTTCAACCATTAAGCAGATAAACCTTAGCAATAAACAAACATAAAACAAGAGGTTCCTGTAGAGTACTACAGAAACTTAGGATGCTAGCACCTTCCCTAAGTTTAACCGACCCCTAAACCTAAAACTCTCTAGCTTGCATTTGCATTGCATTGTGGGAATTTCGATCTTTATCCCTTCCTTTGGACAAATCAAAGTTCGGTTGCAAAATGAATTAAAGATTCCAACTAATCAATAGTTTGGTATCCGATTTTCACCGCGACAGAAATGGCGACTTCACTGGGGACTCCTCAGTGGGTTTCTCTATCTTGTTTTATCTTGCTTCTTTATTGTTTTATATCTGCTTATTTGCTTACTTGTATATTTGTTCTTTATTTCTTTGGGTTGATACCTTTGAGTGGTGAGACAAAGTTCTACACCCGGACTTGAGTGAACTTAAGATAGGATAGTGATATGTTCGATGAGGCTTATAGGGAGTGAGTCTCGACTAAGTTGACTTAAAAATCACGCTCAGTTGAGACCCTTTCAAAAATGGTTCGGTTGAACGAGTAATCGTGAAGACTTTTACTATTTTCGATTGGAGTCTATGATATTGAGGACCGTAGTTACCTTAACCCCACTTTGGCCTTTATTAGGATGTAGCGCGGGACTATGAGGGAGTACACCCGAAATAGTGCTACGCGATGCTACACTCAAAAGAAGTTCTCTTGATAATATTATTAACCCCCGAGTTAGTTGGGAAGTTGATAATATCTAATAGATGGGCTAATGACTTTGAGAACCTCTTTAGAACCTTGTTCTGCAGGTACTATCCACCTTTAGTCCATGTCCGTTGGGAATGGGTATACCTTTGGCTCCATGCTCGTTGCAAACCTAGGACCTTCTTGTTTGTTTACATTTGTGTCCTTATGTGCTTACTCGTGTTTGTTGCATTCATATAGCATCATATTACGATAGGTTTCATGGAATCCAGTTTTATTTATAAACATTACAGAAACCAATAGGGATTACAAAAGAAAATATTTTGGAACATTATTTTAAGAGTTCTAACTTGGATGTCCTAAGGAAGTTAAGGGCACTAATTGAAGAATCAAGAAGAAACTCAAAGGATAAATACGAGAGGCTTCCCCTATCATGGAGGATCATTAGAAGTACAAAGGACTCTCATTATCATTGGAGATCCAAATAAACAAGGGATTCATTTCTCACCTTCCAACAAGAACAAAAAAAGAGATGGAGAATTTATTTTCCTCTATCAAACTAATCTTTAAATGTTGATCATGGACGAATCATATTCAAGAAGATCCAAGTGGAAGAAAAGATCAACAAGCAAGATTAAGGACTTACTTAAGACTTTTTCTAGCTTTTATTTAGCTATTATGTTAGGACTCTTATGAGAATATTCACTTGTAATCCAATAAAAATAAATTTTCTTTGGATACTCCGTGACGTTTATAAATACTTGAGTTCCATGAAACATTTCATTTTTCATTTTTTTCATTTCGCATTTTGCATCAGCATAGCATCCTTTGCATTCCGGGGGGTCTCACTCTTGCTTCATCTTCACAGACAAGTTGAATCACCAGTATAACACTCGAGCCAGTCAACGTCAAAAGATGGATCAATTGGAACAACAAAACAGAGTGCTCCGTGACGAGGTTGCAAGCCTGAAGGAAAATTTGGAAAGGTTGAATGGTTTAGTTGAAGCTCTGTCTAACCAGTCTACACTCAACAATCAAGAAGTTCAAGGGACCGTTATCTCCGAAGTAGTATTAACACCTATCCCAGTGGTGTCTACTGTCGCTGAAGTGACCTACAACATACCGCCAGGTTTCCCGTGGGGGATGCCTCCTTATTTCACTCCGGCCGGTTATCGTTCACATGTTCCCGAGGTCCCTGCCGTGACCACCGTTCAAGCTATTCCTGCAACTACTGCTGTAATGACTAGTGCACCTCCGCGTGTGAATATTACTCCACATATCCTAGATGAACCAATTTTCCATAGGGTACCCAGCGAAACTGTGGGTTTGGAAGAAAGGATGGATGCATTTCAAGGCCAATTTTCTGAGATGCAAAAAGAATTGAGAGCCCTTCGCGGGAAAGATATGTTTGGAAAAAGTGCTTCTGACTTATGTTTGGTCCCAAATGTCAAGGTTCCGCCGAAATTCAAGGTTCCTGGTTTTGAGAAGTATAAAGGAAACACTTGTCCTCAGAGTCATCTCATCATGTATGCCAGGAAAATGTCTGCACAAACCGATAATGACCAATTGCTCATTCATTATTTCCAAGGCAGTCTAACAGGCGCTGCGCTCAGGTGGTATATGGGATTGGATAGTGCGAAGATTCAGACTTTCAATGATCTAGGAGGAGCCTTTGTTAAACAGTATAAGTATAATATGGACATGGTTCCTGACCGTGATCAGTTGAGAGCCATGGCTTAGAAAGACAAAGAGAATTTCAAGGAATATGCTCAGTGTTGGCGCGAGTTAGCCGTTCAAGTCATACCGCCATTAGAAGAAAAGGAAATGACCAAGATTTTTCTAAAGACTCTCAGTCCATTATTTTATGAGAAAATGGTAGCAAGTGCACCCAGTGACTTCACTGAAATGGTTAATATGGGAATGCGTTTAGAAGAAGTTGTTCGCGAAGGAAGACTAGTCAAGGAAGGGAGTACCTCTAATAATGCTCGAAAGTATGGGAGTGGTTTTATGAAAAAGAGAGAACATGAAGTAAGTGTTGTGCAGCAGGGACGATCCAAGAGAGGGTATCCACAACCTCAACATCAACAAAATCAACAAAATTAGAGTCGTGTAGATAGAAGATTGGACTTTGATCCCATCCCGATGACATACGCTGACTTGCTCCCATCTTTGATTCAAAAGGGTCACATCCAGACGAGAGCTCCACCTAAGGTACCCAAGAAACTTCTGTATTGGTACAAAGCTGACAGGTTTTGCCTATACCATCAAGGTGCTCCAGGCCACGATACTGAGAACTGTTACGGTTTGAAGGCAGACGTTCCAAGGTTGGTTAAGGACGAAATTTTATCCTTTAAGGGTTCCATTCCTAATGTGCAAGATAATCCGCCACCTCAGCATGGTTCGTCCTCCGCGAACATGGTTCAAGGTTATTCGGGAAGCTCATATCAATATAGTGCCTGAAGATGAATCTGAAAGCGGCATAGCAGACGATTCTGCAACCTTCTCCATTCTATACAAAGACTGAGTAAAATCCTGAGAGGGGCTCATCAGGGTGTTTTCTTTTCATTTGCTTATGCGTATTTTATTTCTTTGATTAAAAAGCGTGATTGGCTTGTAAGAACTTGTTATTTTGAATAATAAGTGCAATAAAATGTTTGTCTTGAAGAAATTCATTCGTTTCATTCATAAAATGTTTTTCATAATTTATAATGCCAACTTTATCCAATCTTCTTTTCACTTTGGTGAATAATTGGAAGGAGGATGATGAAGTAAAACGCAGGATCTCTCGTTGTATGCTTTTGTATAAAAATCCTACTGATGATATAAGGCATTGTTCCAAACCTCCTAAAAACACCAGAAATATTACAACCTTTTGAGCCTTGATAAAGGATCTTTTTTTTTCTCCCAAACCAAAAACCTCGTTTGAACTTGGGGCAGGGTATCAAAAAAATATCTTTCAAATTTTAGGTGGGCACAAATATATTTTGACTCTTTATTCCTCTGTTTTACAAATCACAAACTAAACCCAGATACAACCCTCAAAAGTCTTAATTGAAGTAAGGTTTAGTTCGAAAGCGTACTTGGGGAGATATCATTTCCTGACTCCTATGAGCCATGCTCAATCTGGTTGGCATTATAAAATTAATTTATATCCTAACCAGTGATTTCGGTCACTAGTTATTGGGATACCTTTTTTTCAAAAAAACAAACAAACCTCAAGACAAACGTATGTTGCATTGATAAATTCAGAATTAACATTTCTGACTTGCTAACCTTGTTTGATATCTTAGAAAGATTACACATGAGCATCAATAATAAGTTTATTTTATTGGAACTTGAAGACTCTGCTGACCTGGGGCAAGTTTGTTTCCCAGTGTTTTGTTCTAATGCAAATTTGACTTTCTAAAGAACCATCTTCGAAGACTCAGTTATACCGTCAATCAGGGGCAGTTACGTCGAGCTTCTGCGAATCTCTCCAAGAGTTTGAAAACAGTGGGGAATTTGGACGCCATGTTTTCTGTAAAATCCTCCCAAGATGACCCTTCTATCGTGAACCATGTGACTTGGGGCATTTGAAAATCAAGGGTGGTTGTGACGAACATCTTCCATGCAAGAAAACCCTGGTTGGTGACCTGATAATTCCCTGGGGACTGATTGGCTTCACCTTTCCAGCGAAGCGGATGTTTATTTCTTCCTCATGAAGCCCCGACTCCAACATATTCAACAGCTTTGTTAACCCAAGTTTCCCCCTTTGAAGTGGATATTTATTTTTATCCCCTGTGGAACTCCAGGTCGGGTATCTCCGTCTACAACTCTAGCAGGAATCTCTCCAGGGAAGTGGATATTTATTAAGGGATGGATCCATTTCCATCAGAATATTTTCTATTCCCCATATAGGAAGTTTTGAAGCCTTGAAGCAAGATTGTGATCCCATATATGGTTCTCCACCTATCAGTAGTAACGCTTCTGTCTTTGAAGATTGGTCCGATATTTGTTCCCCAGGAGGATTCTAAAAGTAAGTGTACATTCTCCAAGCAACATTTGATCTGTGAAGATTTGGTTTGAGTACACTCCGCCTGAGATGTTTTCCATCTCTGTTTGGTTAGCATACGTATAGCATATAGATAGATAGCATGGCATGTGCATTTTGCATCTTTGTGTTTGTTTGTTTTGTCACTCTGGTTGTGTTGTCACCAAGTGACTGGGTGTGTCTTCTCCTTCAAGTAGAGTTGTCAGCCCCAGGCAAAAAGAGCGCAATATTTCTAATTCCCCACGAAGTTCGGCCCTCGTGGAAGACGTTTGTTTTAGTACATCCCATTTGAGTTCACACCTCAATGGTCGAGTCTTGCTTGACAGTTTCTCTTCAGTTATTTCCTGAATTGAACTTCAGTCCTTGGCAATCGCATTATGGACATCTCCAACTCTTGAATAAGGATTAAGTGTGCATTTATTTTGCACTCGGCTCCCCAAGAAGTTCTTTCTGAAGATCACTATTGAAGTCAGATATTTCTCCAACAGTGTTATCCAAGCTGCTCAACAATTTACACTGGGACTACAAGCACTTCTCTTTATTTGAGCAACTCATTTTGATCAGGATCTCCTTCAAAACGACAAATGGCAGTCTCCTCAAGACAGTTTGTCCATCCCCAGTGAACTTATCAAGATTATCAGCTCATCAAATGGCATTTCTTCGGAAATCCACCTGAGAAGTTCGTCGGAGACATTACAAGACACTTCTCTTTATTAGAGAGTTCACAACAGAATATTTTACAACTACGGTAAAGATGCTCCCCAGCGAGTCTATCACACAAGCTAATTCCATCAAATGGCATCACTCCCGAGAGATTTGATGAAGTTTATTACAATGGATCTCTCTTTATTTGAGAGGACATATTTTGCTGATCAACAGGCTTACATCTCTTGAAGATCCCCATTGAATCTTTATAATCTCTAGTACATTTTGATTTTGGTCAAACACCTTGGCTTAGGCTATCATACATTTGATAGTAGGTAATATACCATATTCTTCTTGGTCAGATACCTTTTCTTAGGCTGCCATATGTTTGGTGGAAAGTCATCTTTCCTTTGGCGTGTTCACCTTTTCTTAGGCTGCCATATGTCTGGTAGCAGGTGATCTCTCCGTCTTTTGGTTATTACCTTTTCTTAGGCTATCATACATTTGATAGTGGGTAATATACCTTTCTTTTGGTCAGATACCTTTTCTTAGGCTACCATATGTTTGGTAGTAGGTGATCTTTCCTTCTTTTTGTGTTTACCTTTTCTTAGGCTATCATATGTTTGATAGTAGGTAACACACATCATTTTGGTTATTACCTTTTTCTTAGGCTATCATATGTTTGATAGTAGGTAATACACTTGGCTAATTACCTTGTTTTAGGCTATCATATGTTTGATAGTAGGTAATATACTATCCTTTTTGGTCAGATGCCTTGGCTTAGGCTACCGTGTTCGGTAGTAGGTTATCTTGCCTCTTCATGTTGTCGTCGTTTAGGCTATCATATGTTTGATAGTAGGTAACATGTGTTTCTTGTTTCAACCGGATATCTTTGTTTAGGCTGCCGCACGCTGGTAGTGGGCCACTCTTCACTTTCAAGATCCCGTTTCACTATCCAAGTTACGGTACTCCTGGTGGTATTATTATATCTTATCTCCATTTTGGAGAATCCCCAATGTTGATTGTTGTCTCTCCTCGCGGTGTCTCGTGTGGTCGAGTTTGCTCTCCGCGTGTTATGTCCAGTTATTCCCCTGTGGCATCATTTCCTTACAGGACCCCTTGTTTTGCATTTCATATCATTGCATATCATATGCATTCGGTGGCTTCTTAGGGCCAAAAATCCGTGCAATGTTTGTATTTAAGTCCCTCATATCTCGTTGAGACGAAGATTTCAATCTCCATATCTCCGGATAGGAGAAACTTAAATAGGGGCATCTGTTGCACCCTAACTTTTAACCTTAAGAATCCACCCCTTATTTTTCTTGCATGTTTTATTTTACCTTTCGTATGTATGTTTATCACGGCTAACTAGATTGCGCAAGTGTAATAACTTCAAGTGCAGGTCCTTACAATCATAGACTGCGAGGTGTAACCGCAGGATTATGAAGATTCCGGGATTATTTTATCAGTTGTCTCCTCAGGAATTCTCAAGTCTCAATGTTCGCCCCAGAGGTTTTAAGTTGTGAAAGACATGGTCCGCGTACTAATTTGCATCACCATTGTGATTTCGTAAGGTTGAGTCATCATAAGAAAGAGCACGGGTTCACGGATAATTCAACACGACCAGTATGGATAGGAATCGTGGATGAGGTTTTATATTGTCAAGGCAAAGTTTAATTTAACTCTTTAATTTGTAAGACCTTAAATTATGTTGGAATGCCTCCAAAGATGTATAACGCAAGGGTTTTCATAGGCAAGTTTATCATCATTTGAGATCAAGATGCTTATTTTCAAAGCCTTAGACTGTATCCATGGTTATTGGAGGGGCATTGCACTTTTCTTTTGGGCTGATGTGTAAGTTGCACAATAAAAAGTCAAGATATCACGAGGACCACATTCTAGACCAATTATGTCTTTACAATATCCATTTAATCATGAGGAATCATGGGGTATATCATACATTTCATTCAATTCAAAAAACGTTGAACCGTAAATGGTGCTCCAATGAGCAGAAATCCAAAACAAGTGTGTGCAGCGTCAAGCTTCAAATTATGTTACAATTAAGCTATCCTACAAGCAACCATCTGGCATAAAATTCTAAGTACAGTGAAATTATCCAAACTACAATCTTAGATTTCTACAACTCAGACTCCATTACTTCAACACTTTGCAAAGGCCTTGGAAAAGCTAAGCTTTCTTTGAGCAACCGTTAACCTTTCTCGATCCCGCAACCGCCACGTACGACAAACTTCGCCTTGCTTATACGTATGGAACACTACTTGCACCTGAAAAGAAGAGGGTAGAATAAGCTGCAAGATTCAACAATAAACTCCCGGCACCAAGTAACCAAACAGACCAAGGTCAACATAGCAAGGTTTAGGCCATTAGTCTGTTAGAAAGAAATAAGGATAATGTCATCGAGGCCATTCACTTTTCAGCATGAATCCTACAAAATATATAGAAACACAACAAATTAAGACAAGTTTTTGGCGATTACAATGTACCATGGTAGCAAAGCAAGGAGTTTATAGATCCTAGTACTAAGAAGCTCCCAGCACAGAATGTGCATCCTTGCAGACTAGAGCGGTAGCATACCCTTAATCTTCCGTCGCCAATACCAAGAAATCCTTTTCTGCCTGAAACAAAAAACGAAGATATCAAGGTTTTATCCATGAATGAGCAAGTTTAAGACGGCGTCGTTCGAATTGTTGTTCACACCGTTATCATTCTTCCTATCCTACGACACGCAGAACCTACAAGAAAACAGGGCAGCAGGTCAGTATCAGCTAAACCGTTAAAGACACGATGACCTGAAAAGGGGAGAATCCAACATTTTGCAGAGCGACGTAGTGGCAATCGTGCAGACTGAAATGAAGCAGAAATTATTCATCACCATTAATCGCATTCTTAATGCAAGGCAAAGGTTGTTTAAGTCGAAGCCATAGTCTCAATACCTCAGAAACCACGGATATAAATACCGGCATCCTTGTCTTCTCGCTTGAACTTGTTGGAAGTCGGCGAAGGCGACATCGAAGAAACTCTCCAATCGGGTGCTCAATTTTCCCTTGATTTACTCCAATACTGCAATTGAAAGAGGAAATTAAGGGCTTCCGTTAGCGCTTTTTGTTCCAACAAATAAAAATTTTGAAGGAGATTAAAAAAGGGGCAACTTTAGGCAAACCGGTAGCTACCTATTGAAACTCTCATGCGGAGCTGTTAAAACCACAACCTCTGAAGCTTTGTTCTTCAAGCAATCCAAAGTGGAACTGAAATCGTTTGCAGAACAGATTTTGAAGAAGTACCTGCAAATTCAACAGAAAAGAAAAAGAATGTTAGTATGGTTCATAAATTCTCCAAGTAACCGTTCCTCAACAACAAGAATTTTAGCAAGCATTAGCATTCCAGTATCGGTACAGAGGAGCATAACATCATCAATATCAGCTCAACAACAAGAGCTGCATTTTGCAGCCACCACCAACACTCCCGAGACTATGCCTCGTAGAGTTACCGACGCAGCAGACCGACACTACCTCCCCTTTGTATAACCTGCAAGTTGAGAACAAGGAACCATTAATATCCATCAAGTGTGAGCTTTATAATAGAAGTAAATAGATATTGAAATCCTCTTCATCAATCAGTGAAACAAGAGGAAGATCAAATCACCAAGAGAAACTACAACACAACACAAGTTTCAATTTGAATCACCTCATGAGTATCAGGTTAAAACGCCCCATCATCTAAGAGAGCTACAAGTTTGAACTATCCAAAGAGATATGGTGCTACATCAATATCAAGTTTGAACTATCCAAAGAGATATGGTGCTACATCAATATCAAGTTGAACTATCTCTCCTTCTAGATTGGCTGCACCAAGAAAGAGCAAGAAACATGATGGCTTAGCCAGCAGAGACAACACTTGTATGTTGAGCCTATTAGACTCCTCCACGCTTGAGTTTTGTTGTATACACTTCTATCCACGGCCAGCTTTCAGCATATTTGTCACGTGTAAGAAACCTGGCATCAAAGACATGAGTTTTGGTCAAGACAGGAAATCATTATCATTAAAACGAATTCAAGAAGGAAAGTTGTAGCCATTGATTCCCAAAACAGAAATATATTTCAAATAAGCATGTAAAGCAATAAGTCCGCTCAGGGTCATTCAATTTGTTTCTAAAACACCATTCAACATGTCAACACTAAAATGGCAAGAAATCCCTGTTTGTACCATGAGTAAAGGGAAAGAATCAGCACCATTCAATTTGAGAAATCAATTTGCTTATTCAGTTGAGACTATAAAATCACATCCATGGTTCAGGATTAGGGGAGTTCAACAGGTTCACAACAAAAAAAATCGAGATACAGAAATCCCAAATTAAAAAACCCTAACATCCAGATTCGCAGAAACACAGAGCAAAATCATTAAAAGAGAGGAAAGCCAAGGAAGCTTATCTTTTAACTCCTCCCGAAACCACCTTAAGGTCGACATCACCGAAAACCGCTTTGCCATCAACCACCGACGAACACCACTCCACCGGAAATCGCGAACCATTCTCCAGCCTTCGCGAGTCGCCTTCGGATGCATCGCGAACACTACCACACTTGCGAAGAAACCACTGAAACCGTGAGCCTTTTCCTTTTTTTCTAATATTGTTGATCTGTTGACTGTTTGTTTGCTTTATAGAGATCAAAAGAAGAAAATGAATGAAGGAAAGATCGAAGAAGGAGAGGAAGATTGAAGAACGTAAGAAGGAGGAATCGAGGATGGAAGGCGATCGAAAGAAGAGAGATCACGAATAAGAGACGGAGGGATTTGGGAAGAAGATTAGGAATTAGGGTTTCTTTTGTTTTTTTCTTTTTTTTTATGTTGTAATTGTATGCGCACGCACGCACCTTCACTACCATGCACCTTCACTCAACACTCACGGATCTCCAACGGATTCCATCACGCGACTCACATCACGCAAGCCTACGATAACCCGTGCACCTGCGCCACGCACGATCCCTATGTCTCCCTACTAATCTCTTAATTAGCCCCCTTAACCTTCCGTTTTAATTAATTAATGATGTACCTAATTATTAAATTAATTAACTGTCTTTTTAAAACCAATTTTCAAAATAAACTAAATGACTCTTTTAATTAATCAGCTTTTTTAATTAATCATTAAACTTAATTATCCTTTTATAAAAACAAAAATTAACTAATAACCTTTTTTTTATTTAATTTAATTAGCTAAAAAAAAGAGGACAACCATTTTTATTTTTAATAACCCTCAAACAATTTTATTTTCTTAATGAATAAACTCATAATTTAGGTTTTTTTATAGTGTTAATTTGAAAACTTTTAAGAAAACTATTATTAAACCAAATTTATAATAATTATGAAATTTTTTTTTCTTAAGCCCACTTTATTTAACCAACTCTATTCATCTCATACTTTAAAATAATTTTATTTAGTAAAACTAAATAATAACCAAAACCACTTATTTAATATATTAACCCTTTTATTCAAACTATTTTCTTTAAAAAAGGAAAAATCTAATTAATATAATCTAACACAATTTTCCTCTTAAAATTAATTCAATCCTCTTATTAAAATCAATTAGTAAAAATTCAACTCTTTCTAAAATCAAATCTCACCAAAATATCGTTTTTTTCTCAAAAATCAATTCAACCACGTCTAAATTAATCAACTAAAATCAATTCACACCGTAAAATATAATCAATCAAGCACACTTACACCTCGATTCACGATTCACTCTCACATCCACAATTTACACACTTGTGCACTTAGCGCTTTCATGCGTGCGTATGTTTACTTTATCCGCTTTATTTTCTTTCTGCAATTTACAATTATCGCATTTACTTTTCTCGCATCGCATTCCGTCCAAAGGAAAAACCTACACATGAGTCAACACTTGCGTGTAGTGCATATCATTTACATCATTCTCCCCATGATCCTTGATCCCATTCAAGTTGATCTTTATAAGTTAGATCCTACCCCATAGGAAGGACCGTTGTCTTTTACCTTTTACAACTTAGAACAAACAAAATAATACAACTCAATACAACAATATTCAAACACATTAGAGAAAGATGCCAAATCATCTTAAGCGAGATAGAATCTCCACCCCCACATCAATACAATCAATACCGTAGAGACTTTGTCTTAAGAGAGAGATAGAGGCGTACATCGTCGATCTATATCCGAGTACTTGAGCCGTTCTCTTAAGACGATGCAAAGACTATTTTCCTACAATTTGTGGTGGTTAAATCTCCCTTAAAATGATAACTCGTCTTTTCTCCTAAAATCAATCAAAACAACTACCCTAAACTCGTAGGAACTTTGACCATAGTCAAAGAACTCCTCATACCCTTTAGGGGAACTACAAATACTCTGATTCCACTCCCGTAAGGATATGTAGGCATAAGATGCGACATCTTATTGAGTATACTTAGATATAAACCCCTAGGGTCTTTCAACCATTAAGCATATAAACCTTAGCAATAAACAAACATAAAACAAGAGGTTCTTGTAGAGTACTACAGAAACTTAGGATGCTAGCACCTTCCCTAAGTTTAACCGACCCCCGAACCTAAAACTCTCTAGCTTGCATTTGCATTGCATTGTGGGAATTTCAATCTTTATCCATTCCTTTGGACAAATCAAATTTCGGTTGCAAAATGAATTAAAGATTCCAACTAATCAATAGTTTGGTATCCGATTTTCACCGCGACAGGGACGATGCCTGTTTGCGATGGAACGGAAAAATAACACACTCTTTCTGAAAATGAAGTTTAAAACAATCCCGAAGGATGAAAAGGTTTGGGTTTTGTTTGTGAGTTTTTAGAGAAGTGAATTGAGTTAGTTTGAGACTCATGTTTCACTAAAGACTATGACACAAGAGCGAATGCGTCGCATATCTCCCAAAGGGAATACGTTAAACACTCTAGACACGTGAAGAGAGACCTCCCCACTTATCGTTTCTCATGTACTTAAGGCTCGTAGTGTACAACACTTGTCATTATTTATTAAGTGTCTTAGAGGAGTTTGAGATGAGAAGAGAAGACACAAGGTCACTAAAGGGAGCTAAGAACCCTAATGTTGTCATGCAAAGTGGTCCTAAAGTTGGGATGGTAGGGTACTACCTAATGTTATCATACATAGGATTGAAAGTTTAATGTCTCTCCTACTCCCATCTTAAACAGAGGGACTAGGAATCCTAATGGATCATGTGAGCAAACACAAGTAAACCCATCACTAATCAATCACAAATAAAGATAGAAAGAAAGACTTAAACAAGTCATGAAAGATGAAAAGAGCTGAGAGAATCAAACACTTAAACAACAATGATCATGCAAACATGAGACACATTATCAATGACACACACATGTCATATCCAAGTCAACAAGATGGAAGATCAAAACACAAAGACAAACAAAGTAACCATACAAGATCGCATGCCTTCAACATCTTAGGAAGAAAGATGTCAAACATTAAACCATAAACAAAGAAATGAGGGGAGAGATAGAGTGGGGCATCAAACACATCATGATTATTAAAATCAAGCATTCATTCATGATCATTCAAAGGAAAACATCCAAACACCTCAAAACAAGTTCATGCATTCAAATCATTCTCAAAGAAAGACACATATCACAAAAGGCACCAAGATTAGGTATCAACTCAACAAGATCAGAAGTAACTTCAAATGATATGCATCAAGTTCAAATTCAAATTATCAAACAAGATCAAGAAGGATCACACTCAAGTTGAAGCAACAAAGTCATGCAAACATCTCACAAGTCAACCACACAAGGAATACATGATCATACAAAAGCACATGAGATGAAACAAATATTAAATGGACCTTTAATTCTAAAAAATAGAAACTCAAACATGTGCACTCATGTGATCACACAAGAAACCACCTCAAAGATTAGGTCAAGACATGCACACACACATGGTTAAAACAACAAGATCTTGATGCATCAACCAAAAATAGAAACAAGACCAAATAAAATCCAAATAAATTTACAAACTCAAGTTAAGTCAATCCAAAATCAGTATGCAAAAGATCACAACAAGAATGGCATCAAAACAACCTCAATTGTATCAAACAAGGCAAGGTACTCAATTTATCGAGCATACATCGAAGGTCAAATAAAATCCAATGAAAAACAACCAAGAAATGATCACCAAGGCATCAAACCAGCCCTCAAATAACCCTCAATCAAACACCCAAGTGTGAGAGGAAAATTGGTCAAAGGGGGTATACAAATGATGTCAAAGATCAAGTCTAAATCACAAAGACAAGCAAGAAAACCTCCTCTCAAAATAAGTTAAATAAAAATAATATAATAAAATGAAAAATAAAATAAAAATTGTGAAAAATATCTCAACACATTGAACAATCAGAAGCATATTTTTAAGGATTTTTAAAATGATTAGAACTATTAAAAATAAAATGAAAATGGGAGTTGAATAAAAATAAAATAGAAATAGAAAAAGAGTGCAAGGGGGTTCAATAGCAAAAACCAGAATGAACTGGAACCAGTTGTATGTGCGCATGGCCCAAAAAAAAGGGGTGTGTGGATATCAAAATGGCCTATGCCCAATCCAACATCAAACAAAGCCTTCAAATTAATGAAACGCGGCGTTTCATTAACGGATGTGGCATGACACATCAGGTTTTCAACGTACGCGCAAGCAGGTCAACACCCTATCATCATCCACCTCAGCAACATACCTCAGACACCGGAGCCCTAGCTCCGGTCGTCTTCTCCGGTGAGCCTCACCGGTGATGACTGCAAAACTCAATAAAAATGAAAACTCTGAGCACCATCTCAAAGGAAATTTCACGTAGATCACGAATCTACCATTAGTTTTTCATAAAGCCTCTTCTATCATGGTGAAAATGCAACACAAAATTTTTTCACACAAACTAAAGTTGGTTCAAACAGACACAACACACAATCAAACATTGCCTAAACATGGTAGGGCTTCAGATGCAGCCAATATGGACCTATATTGATGCCTAGAATGAGAGTTTCAGATGAAGGAAAATTACCTAACGGAGCAACTCCGTTGGTCCTTCAAATGTTGTGCAAGCTTCAATCCAAAGCTACCAAACTCTTCCTTGTGCTTCAGTAATGTAAGAAAGTCAAATTAGATCCATAATCCATGTTTTCATATTCATCACTCCTTATTTGTCTCACAAATCCTCAAAGGCCATGGAATTTGAGATCATGATGAAGTTAAGGTCTTGACATACAAGTTTCATGTTGCAAGAATTTTGATTTGAGGTCTTGAAGTTTATGAATTTGGTCCTTGAAATGAATGACCTAAAACTAGGTTTCCAAAAATGACCTTGACTTAGGATGATCATAACTAGAGCTCCATACATGGGAATGATGAGTTCTAGCACTTTTTAGAAAGCTTAGACAATAAGGAACAGCCCTCATGTTTGTTGAAAAATGAGGAAGAGCTTGATTACATATGAAAAATGCTTTAGAAGTGAGTTACCCTTGAGTGCCTCTAAATTCTATTCATTTTGTAACACCAACTTGTGAATATCATAACTTGAGATGTATGAATCCAATGAAAGAGTTCTTGTACTCAAAATAAAGCTTGAAAGATGAGGAACAAGTCTCATGTTTGATGGAAAATGAGATAGGACTTATACCATAGTGAAAATTATCCTTGAAGTTAAATACCAAAAGAGGGGATTTTACACTTAGAATCCTCTAAAACCATAATTTAGCAACTTCTTGAACTCTTGAATCTCCTTGACCTAGCTTCAACATAACATTTGAGATGACCTAGGATGATTTCTCATGGCTTAAATGATCAAGAATCAAGCCTTGAGCTCTTTCAAATCCACAATTGACTTTCTGTTGACCAGATGAAACCCTAACACCTTATCCATTGATTGAGATTCTTGCAAATGGTTTGTGGAGTCATATAACTTCCATAGAGGACCCTCAGGGTGTACATTGAGCTCTTGTCCCATGTCTTATCCAAGGAGATAGCCACATGTGCCTCTAATCACCCTCAAGATAGAAGGATATGACCAACACCTGCCTTCTCACTTCAAAAGGCTTTGAGACCAACTCTGATGATAATGAAGATTTGGTGACTTGAAATTGTACCCTTGCCTGAGCTTTGAACATGAAGCTTCTCTCTTGAGTAGTAAATAAAACATCTTGATCCCCTGTCTAGAACCCATGCTATGCACAAATGCTAATGCAAGATGCTATGAAACATAAGCCAAGATAGAAGAAAAGGTTGGATAAATTTTGGAATGCTACACTTATAAATCGGGAAATTCTCACTTACAAACAATTTTCTTAAAATAAGTTAGGTTGGACCACAATTTTTTAACATCTATACAAGTAAAAAACATGTATGAGTCACAAACTCAACCTTATTCTCCATGACTATATTTTGGTAGACTTGTAGTCAAGAAAGTAAAAATTAAACGACATTTATTCTAAGTAAGCTCAATTTAAGTTACATGATTAAACACCCCCAAATACTTATGGATAGCTAAGATAACGAGCTCAAGACTCTTCAACAGAGAGGTATAAAACTCCCATGAAATATAATCATGTAGTAAAGCAAGATGTTGCCTAGTATGATTGTCACTTCTTTGAATGGTAAGTGGAAAAGATGGTCTCTTTGTGCCATCTTTCCACCAACAGAAATTTTTGGTAAATGTCGTACTTCATCGAGAACAACTTACTAGAGATACAGACCTGCATTATAAACGATTCTTAAAACAAGTGCATGCATTTCAAACATGGAGAAATTCTTCAATTATACCCATGAATGAACACCGTCACCTAAAGAAGTAAGTAATAAATAAGATTAATAAAATTACAATTATTTAAATTATTATAATTCTATTAAAATAATTATATACATGTACTTCCTATAACCTAATCATGTGTTATATGGTTCCACGCCTCATGATGTATGTATGTTACATTTTATCTGTATTATTAGCTTAAAGATGAAGAAAAATCACCTCAAATATGTTTGTTATTGTATTTTTACAATTTTTTATATAAAAAAATCATTAAAATGCATTTGTAAATTTCAAATACATATAATGCAGGAAAATTTAAGAAAAAAAAAAAAGAATATTTGTATTTCTTGATTTTGTTGCATGAAATATGTGGAATTTTAAATAAAAAAATTACAGTGAAAAATGTCTCAATGAGTATTTTTTTAAATCTTTTAATTAATTTTTAAAAGGATAGAAAATTCCTTTCATAAAAATTCGGGGGTGCATGTTAAAAATATGAAGGTGAAGTAGGAGAGAGAGAGAGAGAGAGAGAGAGAGAGAGAGAGAGAGAGAGAGAGAGAGAGAGAGAGAGAGAGAGAGAGAGAGAGAGAGAGAGAGAGAGAGAGAGAGAGAGAAGTTGTCCTATTTCATTTGGTTATGAACTAGGGGTGGACGGCGGTCGGTTATAGGTGGGTTCGGATTCAAAATAGTTAATCCGAACTAATCCAAGGTTGAAAAAGTTGAACCCAATTTCACCCAAGACTAAGTTCGGTTTTATCGGTTGGCGGATTATCGGTTTAAACGGTTTATTCGGTTGGGTTGAATCGGTTTGTCAAAACAAATACAAACAAGTTTTTAGCATGAAAAACCAAATTTTGACAGCAATAGATAGCGAAATGCAGTACTATGCAGTACTTCAAAAAATTTACAGTACTATTCATACATACCACTTTTACTCATTTCACTACCCCTACTTACAATTCCGGTAGCGAAATGCAGTGTCAACAAAGAACATAATGGAAACTTCAAAGCCATTTTTAGGCAGGAATGTGTAAGCAAGCTGACAATATATAACGAATATCCTGCCATGGATATGAAATATGTAGTTTTAACTAACAATATTGAACAGACACTCAGTAACTTTGCAATCAAATGGAAAATGAATACATTCAGCTTAATCTAAGATCAATAATAGCTAACTAAGACTAGTCAGTCATCAATTCCTTTTTACATGATTGCCTTCTCCGGTTGCTGATGCAGATGTTTTGCGAAATAAAAGATTAAGTTGATCAAGGAAAAACAAACTCTTCACTTGCTTCAATTGTTGGCGTTCTTTTTCCATTAGCAGGTCTAAATCTTCAAAATTCATAAGCTTGTCCTGGATATTTTTCATCTATACAGCGCAACATCCAATGCATTAGCAAGGATTATCAAACAAATAAGTAAAAACATCTTCAAACAAAATGATAGCTCACTAATATATGACAGACCTGAACTTCTACAATCTCAGAAATTGCTTTTTCTACATTTGACTCTTCCTTCTCACACTCTAAATTTGCCCGTAGTAGAGATCCTTGGATAGAATTTGAAGCATTAACGCCGTTTGATGCAACACCATCATCTGCAAGAAACATACAAACACCATTTTTACCAAGAAAATTGAGTTTAAAAATTTCAGAAAACCGCTCCAATTAGTACATTGTATAAAATTCCAACAACATAGAAAATTCCTACAGCAAATTTTTTCAAGATTACCTTGGTGAGATGTGGATAATCCAGCCTACCTCCAACTTCTGAAAGTTTTTCACCAATATCCTGCCAAAAAAATTAAGCTCTTCATGAATTAAGAAAACTTTGACAAAGCGAGATAGATCCTTTCAGATTAAGCACAAAAACACAGTAACGACATACAAGAACATAAACTACTCAACCATTATTAACAAACCATAAGTAAGAGATAAAGGAGGCTTAGTAGTGGAGTACCTTTCTCTCATCGGATATAACATACTTTGCAGAATTAAGATCGTTTTGAGCCAACTCTTTTGCCCCATCATGCAGAACCTATTTAAACACATCAAGTAAAAACTAAGGATACCAGTTTTTCAACTAGTTCCATCACTATTACTCAACTCATGCAGAACCTATTTAAATACATCAAGTAAAAACTAATATCAGTACAGGTCTTAGCTGGCTAAGCAGCCTAAGCATAATTCTAACAGAAACAACAACTTCTGCATAATTCTAACAGCATTAAGGCAATTATAGTTCTGCATAATTCTGCATAATTCAAGTTAACTTCTTGATGACTTCTATTTTTCTGTGTAACTTCTATTTTCTGTTTAAGTGTGTAATTGTGCTCCTCTATGATTTGAGGACTTTCCTCCATAGATTATCTATAATAAATAGTGGTCATTCATTTATATATTCAATTGGTGCTAGTTTCTATCAAAGTCTTACCGAATTAAAGTACCCTCTAGCAGTCCCAAGTTACTGATATTTTGTAAAGTACACTACTGCACCTCCCTGAGGTGGCATCATGACACAAATTTCTAAAAGCAGTTGGTCAAATGCACCCTTGATAGACATTAGCTATCATATTTTCTTAATCCATAAGTGGCACATATAATAAAAATACATTTATTCAATACACATAAAACTCACCTCTTGGATGACATCGGGTTTCTCCATCTGAGAAAAAACTTTTGACCCTTGCCTTTTAATACTGGGCTTCTTCAATAATGGAAGAGATTTTTTTCTGAAATCGTTTCAAGAAGAATAGAGGACTTTTTCCACTTCCGGTCGACAATACTTGATCGATGTAATAAGCAACAAAAAGCACTACTATCCACTCAGCAACCATGATAAAAGCTGAATTGAGAAAACTTGAGGTAAAAACTTATTTTTCAAGTCATTATAACATAGGACTATAACTGAAGAACATTATTTTTCAAGTCATTATTTTGCAGAGAAAATGAAGAACAAAATAGCATTACTTCACAAGAAAGCCGAAGAAAAGAGAGTTGTGATTGAGGCCAAGAAAGGAGAAGAGTTACTCAAACAGCAATGACATTAACTTGACATTAACTTAACAGCATAAACAGCAATGACAACATAAACTTAACAACATAAACAGCAATGACATAAACAGCATAAACTGAAGAACATTAACTTGACAGCATAAATAGCAATGACATTAACTTGAAGTTAACAGCATAAACAGCAATGACATAAACAGCAAAATACATACATATGAACTTCCACACACAACAACCAAATAATATCATGATTTGTAGAACAACCAAATCATCCATTTCTCATAAAACAATTTTGTGGATTAAGTAAATTAAAATAGCAATGACTCACCTAGGGTAAAACAGCTGAACTATCACAACTAGATTTTGATCCACTAACAGATTTTGCTGCTGCAGAAAAAACAGGACCACCAAAACAAAACAGGACGAAACAGCAGATGCCACCAAAAAGAAACAGGACCACCAAAAAACAACTACATTTTGCTGCTGCAGATGCCACGAGAACGAAACAGGACCACCAAAACAAGTTGCACGATACAGCAGCACCAAAAAAGTGAGTCATTGCTGATCTATATATACAAATGACTCCAAAAAACAAACTGAAATGAAACAAAAAATATATTAATACATTTCATAAACATAAATATAAGTAAAGCAGTATTAATGTACAAACCACTGCCAGCATTAAGTATGTGTTTGAGATGAACCAGCAACTGGTTCTTTTCCTCTTCCAACAACATTAGAATCACAACCAGATGTTGATCCACTAACAGATGAACCACCAAATTCTACAAAACAGTAAATAAAAACCAAACAATTAAATTAAAATCAAACCCAATATATTAGTAGACTAAATACACAATTTTATATACCTGATACAGTAGTGAAAGACACCTCAAAATCTTCATTTATATTCAGATCCTTGAATTGACTAAGTGTAGGTTTTAACCAGTTTTGTGCACAAATCAAAGCCTCTACCATTTCAGGGCTTAACGAGCTTCTATATGTGTCTAGAACTCTTCCCCCAGTACTAAACGTGCTTTCAGAAGCGACAGTTGACACAGGACTAGCTAAAACATCTTTCACCATTTTTGCTAAAACAGGGTATCTACAAGAGTTTTGTTTCCACCACATAAGGATGTCAAAGTTAACATCATCAGCACAATTGTCATCTAGGTACCTCTCAAGATCATTTTTTTTATCTATTGAATCTTTTTGTTTTAGGTGCTCCTTAAAAGCTTCAACTCTTGCATTATGAGATGGAATTTCAGTAGTAGGAACAACACCATCACCAGATGAACTACCCTCAATAGGACTAGTACCATGTTGTTGGTCATGTATACCCTTGTACCAATTGAATAGTTTAAACAACTCTTTTTTTATCACATCAATCAGATTAGTAAAAGGAACAGACTCATCATTATACATATTGTTGCGGTTAGAATATGATATCAAATTATTAATTAATTTGAATCGCATCTTTAGTTCACAACCGCTCTTTGATTTATCCGAAGGAAAAGGTCAAAAGAGGAAAACCTAATTTTGCATCGTAAAAACAATGCAGGGAGAGATCTAGGTAAGGGGTTGGTTAAGCTCAGGGAAGGTACTAGCACCCTAAACTTTTGTAGTACTCTACAGGAACCTTTTGTTTATTGTATGCTTTTTTTTATATTTTATTATCTGTTTTAATATATATTGAGCTAAGGGATAGAGTGACCTAAAGACCTAAGGGTTAGTCCTAAGTTTACTCGGCAAGACGTCGCATCTTGTGCCTACATATCCTGACGGGAATGGAATCAGAGTAATTGTAGTTCCCCTCGAAAGGGAGGTTAGAAACGTCTTGACTGTGGTCAAGGTTTCATTGGAAAGTAAGCATTCATAGGGAAGCGCCTACGTGGAGTCTTGAAACTCCTATTTCTACGTTGAAATTGTTAATTGAAATTAGGGTTAAATTAAATATTCCACGGCGGGAAACACTAAAACAGAGTACATCGACTCTTTGACCTAATGCTAGGGTAAATGGTATTTTCGTCCACGGCGGAACACCTAGGCGATTAGGGTTTTGAAATGGTCAAACGTTAGGGTTATTGACTCGGCGGTCAAACGGCTAGACCTAATCCTTCGGAAGGAACATAACTCTAAATCATGCAAAACATGGCAAAATATTATATGGCAGAAATAAAGTGCGAAAAGTAAAAAAAGCGTCGCGACGATCACTCGCGTAAATTACAAATCCCCAAAAAATGCAAAATAAAATAAACCGCGACCATGGCCTCGCGTAAATTACATCCATGGAACAAATTACAAATATTATAACGAAATATTTAATTAATACTAATCGGAGACCGACTAAAACCTAGCGGAAAACAAATAGAGAACGTTAGTGAAAAAAAAGTTAGGCAGAAATCAATGACAAATAATAAAGCAATTAATAATGAAAGAAAGAAAATTCAATTTGGAAATTTATTATTTTATTAATTTTGAAAAAACTTTATTTTTAATTTCTGAAAAAAGAAATTTAATCTTAATTTTGAAACAATGGTTTTAATAAAAATGTTTTAGTTTTAATTTTTTTTAAAATGATTCAATTTAAAAAATTTTAAAAAAAGAAGTTTTAGTTTTAATAAAAAACAGTTTTAATTTTTTTTATTATAAGAACAGAGTTTTAAAACAAGGTTTAACTAGCAAATATTTTTTAATTAAACTAACCATTTATTATGACATAATTACAATTTAAAGAAAATCAGAATAATAGTAATAATAATAATAATAATAATAATAATAATAATAATAATAATAATAATAATAATAATAATAATAATAATAATAATAATAATAATAATAATAATAATAATAATAATAATAATAAGAAAAATAAAAAAGGGAAAAATAAAAAATATAAAAAAATAAAAGGAGAAAAGTAGGCTTCACGCTGAAGCATTTCAATCTTTAGGTTTTTAGAAACCCCATCTTCTTCTTCATCACGGTGG
Organism: Lathyrus sativus; assembly: GCA_963859935.3. Taxonomy (NCBI): domain Eukaryota; kingdom Viridiplantae; phylum Streptophyta; class Magnoliopsida; order Fabales; family Fabaceae; genus Lathyrus; species Lathyrus sativus. The sequence continues at coordinate 442,982,040 of OZ012737.1, forward strand.
CGGTGTCGTTGCAGCTCCTTTGAGCTTTGTTCCATTCTTGCATGGCCGGAAACGATTCCTCTCCTTCTTCTTCGGTTTGTTCCACCTGAAAACAACAGAAAAACTTTTTTATTGACATAAAGAACTGCTCACCTCGTTCGGGGTTCGAAGCAGTTCGCAGTGGTTTTGTGCCGTTTGGTGGATTTGCTGACGCTTTCCTCTTCTGATAAGTCGTGAGAACGACTGCCGTTTTTTCCTTCTGTGTGCTCTCTTTTTCTCAAATGCAACTCATGTTTATATAGGTAACAAATTAGGGTTAACTCTAACCTAATACCCACTTTAAAGCCCAACTTAAAGAATTAGTCAAAACTAAAACAAATTAAAACAAACTTAAAACCCTATTTATTTACCTAACATTAAAAATATTATAAAAAGAATAAAATATTTTCTAATATTTTTAATTTTATAATTTTTGGATGTTTTTATGAATAATATAGAAAAAAGTGAAAAAATAATATTTTTTAAAAAATAATTTAAATAAAATACGAAAATAATAATTAAATAATAAAAAAAACTATTTTTGTTAATTTTTTTTATGAAAATAGAAAAGTTAGAATAAAAATAAAAGAAACAAAACAAAAAGTGAAGAAGGTGGGCTTCGAACTCTCGACCTCTCACACTCACAACTCCTTACACACAGTTTCTTGCCAATTGTGTCATTTTATTCATTCAAAATAAAGTGGCACTAGAAACTATGTAAAGGTAGGACAAATTTGGGTGCAACAGATGCCCCTATTTAAATAGCTTCACCGGATGATTTGAGCAGCGGAGACTCGAGAAATCGCGGTGAAAGGGATTTAAATACAGATAACCGAAAATTTGGCCCCTAGATGCAGTTATATGCAATGATATGGACAAAATACCAAGAACTATAATGCTGACAATGCCATGAATCTAATATGATGCGTAAGATGGAATGATGAATGCAAGGATGTAGACGACACGACGACATAGGGGACAGACGCGACGAGTAACTACACTAGGGAATACGACGCACTGGTGGAATAGCGCGACAATTGTCACTTTAGAACGAACAGTAACACAGGATCCACACGGCAGTAGGATCAGGTAAACGACAAGTGCTGGAATTTCCGGGTCATTCCTTTAAGCGAAGAGATCGAGCGGGATCTTCAGGAATCATCGGAAATTATACAGAGAGAAACAAACACCAGAGATACTCGAAAAAACCATCGGATAACCTCGGGGTCAAAGAAACAAATTTCAGGGACATCCGGAAGAACATCGAATGAACTCTAAAACGTACCAGAGATACTCGGAAAAACATCGAATAAACCCTGGGCTATATCCAGAAACAAAAGGACGACATTTATAGGAGCATGAGACGAAGACAAGTTTCTGAAGGTAAATCCGAAACATTTAGGAAAGCAATAAATGTACGGGGCAAGTTTTGAAGACCTATCTGGACGAACATCAGATAAGCAACAAAGGGGTTCTAGAAGAACGTCAGAACAAAAACTCAGTCTGGAAAAACCTCAGAAAGAGAACAGATCCGGAAAAACATCGGATAAGAGACATGTCTTATCTGGAAGAACGTTAGATAGACACGACACAGAATTGTTGATAGGTGCCAAGTAAATTGGACTTTGACCATAAGGTAAGACGTGAGTAAAACACGACCTCGGGAGAAGAATGCAAATGGGGATAAAACACCCATGATTCCAGATAAATTGAATTTTGTCCACAAGGTAAGACGCGGATAAAACACGACCTCGAGAGAGAAAAAAAGTAAATGGGGATAAAACACCCATGATGCCAGGTAAATTGGACTTTGTCCACGAGGTAAGACGCGGGTAAAACACGACCTCGGGAGAAAAAAGAAAATGGGGATAAAACACCCATAATGCCAGGTAAATTGGACTTCGTCCACGAGGTAAGATGCGGGTAAAACACGACCTCAGGAGAAAAAGCAAATGGGGATAAAACACCCATGATGCCAAGTAAATAAATTCGTCCACGAGGTAATACACGGGTAAAACACGACCTCGGGGAAAAAGCAAATGGGGATAAAACACCCATGATATGCACATGTGTATAAATCATGCTATGATAGATGATCAAATGACAATGCAGATGTAGACGACAAGGCTCGAATCTGTTGGTAAGATGACAAGACTGGAAAACTGATTCCTCAACCCGGAGATCACTGCCACTTGCTAAATTGTAATCAGGTTAATGGTCCTCGTAGGAAGGATGGAAAGCCGCTTGGAGATCTTTCAAGTAAACTGCCTCAGATTAAATTGTCCATTACAGATGAACTGATAATTGCTTCAGCTTGTCTGATTCTGAAAATGACTGTTTTATTGTACCCTCAGAAGGTTTGCCCCAGTGTGAGTCTTGAAAAAAAAAACCTTTGGATAAACCAAATCTGAGAAGATCTTATCTTGAACAAATCTTGAACTGATTCTTTGACAGGATGTAAAAGGAACTTGCCCCTGATAAGATCACTTGACCAAGTTTCTCATTGTTTAAAAATTCCTTAGAGGAAAGCCAGTTTGCAAACAAAAATATTCATACAAACATGGTAATGCTAAGTTCATGCGACTTTTGAAATCAAAATTATTTTTGAAAAATGAAAAATAAGTCGTTGGTCAGAACACGGTGGTTCAAGACGCTCAAAATTTAAAACAAAAGTGTATTGCCAAAATAAATGATTCACAAAGATCTTTTGGAGTCAGGTTACACAACCTTGTTGTAGTATACTTTCAAAATAACCTTGCTTCAATTAGGTCTTTTGAGGGTTGTAACGTGGTCTGGTTCATGGTTTATGAAACAAAGGATAAAGGCTCAAAATTTATTTATACCCACCCCATCTACATGATGATCTCCAGTCCTATGCTCAGTTAACTCGTATTATGCATTCAGGTTCGTATAGATTAGGAATTGCACTGATGGTAGCAATGATGGTTCAGAAGTCAATGGACCTATGAAAAGCAGCCACTACCTCCTTATGATATTTGGTCATTTTGACATTGAGGATTTTCAGGGTAAAGATTTAAAACTCCTCTTTGTATTATCCCTAAATTTTTCCTGAACTGTTTCTTTTAAAGCTTACAGCCAGTGGGATGCCCCAGTTTTGCCTAAGTCTCCTTCATAGGTTTTGACTTAGCGGGCTCTTTCTTTTGATTTTTTTTTAAACATGACTGCTTGGTTTAATGATTACGGTGAACCATCATCGGTTTTTTGGCTTAAAAAAAATCTTCGACACTTGTTTGTTGTGTGTGAAGGAAAATTACAAGTGCGACCTTTATATGAAAGGCATATTGCATGAACACATAACCGAGTTAACTGAGAACTACCCATCCCCAGGTTAACATTGCGAGTTTTTTTTTTTGTAAAGAAAGGAACTCCACCTTCTTAGGCTCGAAGGGGGTAACAAGGGATTAACTTCCTTATTTCTCTAGTGTTTGGGAGTTGAAATAATGCCTTACATCGTCAACAAGGTCGGATTGAAAGCATACTGACAGCAATTATGGGTATAACATTTTCGTCATCCTCCCTCCAATCTTATCATATCAAAAATTTGGACAAAAAGTAAATATTTGAAAAATAAAGCATAAAGATGCAAATAGTAGGAAAAATGAATTGAATCAAAAGTCGCAATGCTCAGTTCATTAATATAAAATTACAAACATAGTCCGAAAACAAACAACTAATAAAATAAGGAAAATACAAACAATGAGAAACAAAAGCGTAATGATTAAATCAGTGAGCCATCCTCTGGGGTCAGCCCGAAGCTTCACTTTTGATGTGCTGGCAACAGATTTTTCTAGATATTTGGAGGATTATCTTCAAAATCAAGTATTCCATCCCTAATTAACTCACGCACTATGGCTTTCAGTGCAAAACAATGCTCCAAATCGTGGCCTAGGGCACCCTCATGAAAAGCACAATGGAGATCGGTCCTGAACCTAACCGGAGGAGGACTAGGAGGAGGTGGCGAAGCCTTTGTGGTGATCAGTCCTCGTCGAACCAAGTCAAGATATAGCTCGGTGTAAGTCATGGGAATAGGATCAAAGTGGCTTCTGTTCCATTTCTGGTTTTGTCTGATAACTGGGCGTTGAGGAGTCTGAGTTGGCTGTCCTCTGGCAATCAGTATTTGAAGCATTTCAGTGAGCTTAGTCATGTCTGACTTCAACTCATCGATTTCCATTCGGATCTCTGCATTGTATGTCTCTTTCTCTGACATCTTAATGTCTATAGTTAGCCCTGGTCTGATATCTGTGTCGAGGAATCAACTTGACGACTCAAAGGTACACTGGAAGACGAGAGAACCGAGAATGAGAAACCGGGGAAAAAATGCAATGCAAAAATGTGATGCTAATGCAATGCGATAGTTACAAGAACTTCAACGGTCGATTGCAAACATTTCTTTTTTAGGAAAGTTGGAAACGGTTTTAAACTTTGAAATGTAGGACTTTTGAATTCGCAAAGGACTGTTGAATTCCTTGAAACTAGGAATGATGTTTTATGAATGCCATGCACAAATACACACAAACAACAAAGTCCTAGGTTAGAGGAACAATGAATGAAGTTAAGGTCTACCCTTCCCCAAAGGTATGTACTATGGGGTAGTTGTACCTGCAGAACAAGGTTCTAAAGAGGTGCCCAAAGTCATCATTCCATCCTTCGGATATTATCAACTTTCCAACTGACTCGGAGGTCGATAATATTCTCAAGAGAACCTCTTTTGAGTGTAGTATCGCGTAGCAACTATTGTAGGACTACTCCCACATAGTTCCCGCACTACGTCCTATATAAGGCCAAGGTGGTGTTAAGGTACTACGGTCCCTAGTATCACAGACTCCAATTGAAAATAGTAAAAGTTTTCACGACTACACTCGATCAACCGAACCATTTTCGAAAGGGTCTCAACTGAGCGGTGATTCTCGAGTCGACTTGGTCGGGACTCACTCCCGGCAAGCCTCGTCGAATATCTCACCTTCCTATAATAAGGTCACTCAAGTCTGGGTTAGGACTTATCTCACAATAACAGGTATCCCCACAAGGTACAATGATATATAAAAATAATTAATAAAATATCATACAATAAACAAAATAGGGGTAACCATTAAAAATTAGGAGGATCCCCAGTGAAGTCGCCATTTTCTGTTGTGGTTAGAATATGATATCAAATTATTAATTAATTTGAATCGCATCTTTAGTTCACAACCGCTCTTTGATTTATCCGAAGGAAAAGGTCAAAAGAGGAAAACCTAATTTTGCATCGTAAAAACAATGCAGGGAGAGATCTAGGTAAGGGGTTGGTTAAACTCAGGGAAGGTACTAGCACCCTAAACTTCTGTAGTACTCTACAGGAACCTTTTGTTTATTGTATGCTTTTTTTTATATTTTATTATCTGTTTTAATATATATTGAGCTAAGGGATAGAGTGACCTAAAGACCTAAGGGTTAGTCCTAAGTTTACTCGGCAAGACGTTGCATCTTGTACCTACATATCCTGACGGGAATGGAATCAGAGTAATTGTAGTTCCCCTCAAAAGGGAGGTTAGAAACGTCTTGACTGTGGTCAAGGTTTCATTAGGGAGTAAGCATTCAAAGGGAAGCGCCTACGTGGAGTCTTGAAACTCCTATTTCTACGTTGAAATTTTTAATTGAAATTAGGGTTAAATTAAATATTCCACGGCGGGAAACACTAAAACAGAGTACAGCGACTCTTTGACCTAATGCTAGGGTAAAGGGTATTTTCGTCCACGGCGGAACACCTAGGCGATTAGGGTTTTGAAATGGTCAAACGTTAGGGTTATTGACTCGGCGGTCAAACGGCTAGACCTAATCCTTCGGAAGGAACATAACACTAAATCATGCAAAACATTGCAAAATATTATATGGCAGAAATAAAGTGCGGAAAGTAAAAAAAGCGTCGCGACGATCACTCGCGTAAATTACAAATCCCCAAAAAATGCAAAATAAAATAAACCGCGACCATGGCCTCGCGTAAATTACATCCATGGAACAAATTACAAATATTATAACGAAATATTTAATTAATAATAATCGGAGACCGACTAAAACCTAGCGGAAAACAAATAGAGAACGTTAGTGAAAAAAAAGTTAGGCGGAAATCAATGACAAATAATAAAGCAATTAATAATGAAAGAAAGAAAATGCAATTTGGAAATTTATTATTTTATTAATTTTGAAAAAACTTTATTTTTAATTTCTGCAAAAAGAAATTTAATCTTAATTTTGAAACAATGGTTTTAATAAAAATGTTTTAGTTTTAATTTTTTTAAAAATGATTCAATTTAAAAATTTTTAAAAAAAGAAGTTTTAGTTTTAATAAAAAACAGTTTTAATTTTTTTTATTATAAGAACAGAGTTTTAAAACAAGGTTTAACTAGCAAATATTTTTTAATTAAACTAACCATTTATTATGACATAATTACAATTTAAAGAAAATCAGAATAATAGTAATAATAATAATAATAATAAGAAGAAGAAAAATAAAAAAGGGAAAAATAAAAAATATAAAAAAATAAAAGGGGAAAAGTAGGCTTCACGCTGAAGCATTTTAATCTTTAGGTTTTTAGAAACCCCATCTTCTTCTTCATCACGGTGGCGGTGTCGTTGCAGCTCCTTTGAGCTTTGCTCCATTCTTGCATGGCCGGAAACGATTCCTCTCCTTCTTCTTCGGTTTGTTCCACCTGAAAACAACAGAAAAACTTTTTTATTGACAAAAAGAACTGCTCACCTCGTTCGGGGTTCGAAGCGGTTCGCGGTGGTTTTGTGCCGTTTGGTGGATTTGCTGACGCTTTCCTCTTCTGATAAGTCGTGAGAACGGCTGCCGTTTTTTTCCTTCTGTGTGCTCTCTTTTTCTCAAATGCAACTCATGTTTTTTTAGGTAACAAATTAGGGTTAACTCTAACCTAATACCCACTTTAAAGCCCAACTTAAAGAATTAGTCAAAACTAAAACAAATTAAAACAAACTTAAAACCCTATTTATTTACCTAACATTAAAAATATTATAAAAAGAATAAAATATTTTCTAATATTTTTTAATTTTATAATTTTTGGATGTTTTTATGAATAATATGGAAAAAAGTGAAAAAATAATATTTTTTAAAAAATAATTTAAATAAAATACGAAAATAATAATTAAATAATAAAAAAAAATATTTTTGTTAATTTTTTTTATGAAAATAGAAAAGTTAGAATAAAAATAAAAGAACAAAACAAAAAGTGAAGAAGGTGGGATTCGAACTCTCGACCTCTCACACTCACAACTCCTTACACACAGTTTCTTGCCAATTGTGCTATTTTATTCATTCAAAATAAAGTGGCACTAGAAACTATGTAAAGGTAGGACAAATTTGGGTGCAACACATATCATTAAAACACCACTCCACATATCCTAACTTGTATCGAGGGTCAAAAATCACACCAAAGTAAATAAACTTGTTGATATTTTCAATTTCTCCCCAATATTTGTCATACTTCTGCTTCATTTCATATCCCATTGAGGCTAAAATTGTGTTCAAGTTCATGCATGATCTTTTTAGCTCACAGTGGATTGAAGCTAGTTGGTGGAATGCCTTATGAAGGGACACTTGTTTTGACGAAGAAAATTCCATAGTAGCTTCATAGAAAATTTTGAAAAAACTTACAAGACACCTAACATTATCCCAATCATTAAGAGTAGGAGGACCAACTAACCCAAAAAATTCCAAATAGCTAAAATCTTCACCTTCCATTTTCTCAAATGCTGCTTGATACTTTTCAGCAGCATCTAACATCAAATAACATGAGTTCCACCTTATTGGAACATCAAGACATAAAAGTTTCTTACAATTAATTCTAGCAAACTCAATACATTCTTTGAACTTTGATGATCTTTGGGGTGATGATCTCACAAATCTAACAGCATTTCTAATGGCACAAATAGATAATTCATTTTGTTTTAAACCATCACGAACCACTAGATTTAGAATGTGTGCACAACAACGAAGATGAAAGAAAGACCCATCACTCATTAAACCACCCATATTATTAATCCTCTTCTTCAAATAAGCAACAGCTACATCATTAGATGTTGCATTGTCCACTGTGATTGTGGACACATTCCTTATTCCCCACTCCCTTAATATCTCTTCAACTTGCCTACCAATTGTCTCACCCTTATGATTAGGAACTAAACAAAAACTTAGAATTCTATTTTCATACTTCCAATCATTGTTAATAAAGTGTGCAGTTAGGGTCATGTAGCTAAGATTCTGAATGGATGTCCAACAATCAGTGGTTAAGGCTACCCTAATGCAATCAGATTTGAAATAACCTTTCAATCTTACTTTTTCATCAACAAAAAGTTGAAAAAAGTCCCTCGCCACAGTCCTCCTCGATGGAATAGTTAATTGGGGTTGTAATTGTTTGCATAGAAACTTAAATCCCTCCCCTTCAACTACTCTAAAAGAATGTTCATCTAGGATCACGAATAGAGCAATAGCCTTTCTACAAGCTGCCAGATTAAATCGTTGACTTGCAGCAACCAAGCCACCACCCTCTCCACTAGCAAAGGAAAGGGCAGTTTGAGTAGGATCATTTTGTGGCCTCTTGGTGCATATTTTTGTGTGAGCAAGCATGTTAGATGTCCCATGGGATTTTGGATCACACAAATACTTTTTATGACAGTGTTTACAAGCAGCTACAGGTTCAGTTTCATTAGGTAATTTAATAAAGTGGTCCCATGCAGGAGACGATTTCCTAGGACCATTAGCATTTGGTTTTCTTTTCTTTCCAAGTGGAGGAAGCCCAACAACGTGAATTTCAGTTGCAGCAACATCAGTTGCAACAACACCAGATGTTAATGTAGAAGGCTGGTGTTGTGTAACATTCTCCATTGCTGAAAATTAATGAAGATTATAATCAACACACAACCAACATTATTAACTCATTAAGTGTTTAGATGCTTAGTGAAAATAAGTTTTTGGTTGTTGTGGTATATTACACTCTTTATTTAGTTTTAATGACATTGACTAGATGCTTAGTTTTAAGGATAATCCAGGTTCGACAATTCTCAATAAATGTTACTAAATTGTTTGCACTCATATAACTACTAGGTTCTGTAGTTTAAAGGATAACACAGTAGCTACAATGTCTTATATAACTCATAATGACTACAAGCATTAACGACAAAACTGAGGTTCACCAAAATTGCCACAGATTTGACAAAAAAAATGGCAATAACTTCAGTTGGATAACACAGTAGCTACAAAGTAAAAGAGATATAATCTAATATGGATCTAAAATAAATATCCACTCACCAAAATAGAGAACTACCAAAATTAGAACTAAGCAAAGCAGAACTATCAAAATCAGAACTAAGTAAAATCAAAACAGATCCCCACCACATACGGAGGGTAGGCTTGGTTATTGCTTTTCCCCAGCAATGGTTTTCCCCTCTTACTGATGCCATTCCAAGCACGTTGAAGCTTAGATAACAGATCCCCCTCTAGAAGACCAGTGAGGTACAAAGATTCCTGTACCTCTTCATCCATCGGCGGAGCTCTCAAAGCATACGCGAACTGTCGGACCAGCAAAGACGGATTGTAGTTTATACAGCCCTTCCTGCCTATCAAAGGCACGTTTGGAAACCCGCTGCAGCTGAAGATAACCTCGGTACCCAACCTATCTCTGTCAAACCAGTCAATATCCTCCGCAGATAGACTCATCAAACGCTCGGACCACTCAGCTGTGACTGCAGACGAAACAAAGGGACCCCTCTTGGGCAGATGACTATCAAGCCATTTATAAAGCAAGGGCACACAACACGAGACATTCTTGCCCCTTCTGTTCTCGTTTTTGTAGTGGATGGAATGGTAGACATCTCCTATCAAGGTAGGGACTGGATTCCCTGAAGCAAAGATGCGGAAGGAGTCGAAGTCTACAAAATCCGGCATATTAGGGAACAAAATGATGCCATATATGCACAGAGCGAGAATGGCGTTGAATACGACCCAACATCCATCTTTGGCGCACTGTTGAGCCTTACCCACTAAGAACTGCAAGGAGAAGCCGGGAACCCTGTTCCAACTAGACAATACCAACTCGGAGGCATCCAGATGAAGTGACGGAGCTAGACTAGCCAGATCAGGCTCAGTATCCATATGAACAAAAGGCATCTGCCTCTTGATAGGCACACCTAACAAATCAACATATTCTTCTAGCGTGGGTGCGAGAACAAAATCCTGGAAAGCAAAGCATCTCAACGGAGGATCGTAGAACTGCAGCAGAGCGTGCAACCCATTCAACTCGAACGCAGAAGGTTTACGAACCAAACTGAGCAGTTTGCTGTAAGATTTTCTGAACTCATCTCTCACAGAATCATCTGCTAAAGCAATCAAACCAGTCAGCTGAACAACATCAGGGGCAGGGAGCTTGTAAGCCACGGTCTTCCTCAGAGAACCCATAACAACACAATAGGAGGCAAGAAATCCTGAATCGGGGAAAACGGTACCTGCAACACAGACACACGTTAATGAAATGCAAATGAGTATGCAAAGCAATGTAAAATGCAATCATGCAGCAGGAGATCAAGGCAACTGTGCTGTGGAGATTCTGTATCAACAAAACCACGATACTGCTTTGTCAAGACCAACCAATATATCTGATAAGAAGAAAACCCTGGTATCGGACCACAAATCTGCTCTGTCAAGAACAACCATATATAGGACTATAAATCCTGCTCTGTAAAGAACAACCATCTGATAATAAGGACCTCTGATACAGGACCAAAACTCTGCTCTATCAAGAACAAACATCTGATAATGAGATCTTTAGACCCCAGTCATAAACCTGCTCTGTCAAGAACAAACATCTGATAATGAGATCTTCAGACCCCAGTCATAAACCTGCTCTATCAAGAACAAATACACATCTCTGGATACAAGGTCCTCTGATACAGGACCAAAGCTCTACTCTGTCAATAACAATCATATCTGATGATGAGAACCTCCGGTATCAACAAAACTGATTCACTGTCAAGAAAACCAGGTAGTTTGAAGGTCCAAGTTTCCTGTAATAAACCCAACCCTGCTCACATGTATGGACCTAAACTGACTCAAGTTCGGCATCCTATGCGTTCATCAGCGTCACAGACATTCAAGAGGGGTGATACGATACCCAGAAGGTGTGGCATCACCAACTCATGAAGCGGCCTCACTCGGCTGAATCACAAATGATCGGTCCCCAGAGTCGACAATCCTCCAAACCAACAACCCCCTCAACCCAAAGGGTTGAAAAAGAAGTCAACCGAGAGAACCTCGTCTGAGCGTGGATTTCATGAGACACTAGTGCCTGCCAAGCAAGCACGCGCCCACTAATTTCCATAACTAATGCTATGTTCACTCAAGCCTGGGTCTTGCTTCTCACTCATCAGAATGCCCCTCCCACAACATCATAGATAATCATATCATACTGAAAATAGAGTGCGGGAAATAAAAATGCGATAAATAAACACGACCTAACAAGTAATCATACAAGCGCTAGGATTGACTCTCGTGGGGGACGTTGGATCCCCAAACTAACTCGCATAAGGGACGTTGGATCCCAGGAAACTATCAAGTTCCCAGCAGAGTCGCCAGCTGTCGCTTCCGCGAAAATAAGGTGCCGGCAAAACAGAAGACTCGCCAACTTTCGTTATTTATCCCTCAGAACGGGAAAGGAAACGATCGGAAAAACCTGACGAAAAGGTATAAGACAAGGTCATCACAACCGTTGTCTGGGTTCGGGAGTCGGTTACGCAAAGGGAAGGTATTAGCACCCCTCACGTCCGTCGTACTCGACGGGATCCACACTTGTTGTGTTTACTAGACGAGTTGGTTTATCTATCTACCTATCAAGGCTGGCTTAAAAAGAAAAGAAATTGACTCGGCAAAGCGTCACGCTTTATGCCTACGTATTCTCATCAGAGAACGAGAAATCAGAGTCAACGTAGTTCGCCCTACTACGGGTTACGGGGAAGGTGGCTTGCCAATACGTCAGTATTGTGCCTACGTACTCTCAACAGGTATGAGAGATCAGAGCTTACGTAGTTCGGGCTAACACGGATTACGGGAATTCAGATTCATCTGTTTTATCGAGTAGGGTTAAACAGCAGCTCCAGCAGTTAGGGACAAAGCCTGTTTGCGTTGACGCTGAAGTTTAACGACACTCTTTTCTTCAGAAAAGATTTCCTTTGAATTATGGGCCCACGGGGAAAAAAGGTTTGAAGTTTGTTTTCCGTCTTTTACGAAAGAAGTATTTTTTATTATGTTTGCAATTTCAATCGCACTAAAGACTATGACCTGAGAGTGAATGCGCCGCAAGTCACCCAAGGGGTGCCATACTAAACATCCATACTGTTGAAAAGAAACTCTCCGACAATCCTTTCTCAGATAGCTTAAGGCTCGTAACGTACGAAAGAAATCATTCATGATTACTGTATCTTAAGCTGTTTTGAGATGAGAAGAGAGAACAGGCTCAACTACGGGGAAACTATCAAGTCCTACTGTTGTCATGCCAAGGATTCATCCTATAGTTGTAGTTTGAAACAGGGAACTCCTAGAAGTTATCATGCATAGGTTTCAACCTAAAGTTCTACCATCATTTCCTTATCAAAGGAAATGAGAGTCCTAAGGGATCATGTCAATGATAAACAGAAACAGATAAAGCATCAGCTTAAACAGTGAACAGTAAACAACTGTAAAATGCATGCAATGCAAGTGAGGGAGGAAATGTGTGTGGGGCAGCAGCCTCCACAAGCTTATCTCAACCTCAAGCCAGAATGAATAATAGCAATCATACAAAAGAGTAAAGCAACATGCTATCAAGCAGAATATAAGAGACTGCAATCATACAGAAGAAATGAAATAAAATAGGATGCTATCAAGCAAAATAAACAACATGGGCAAGGTAGCTGGGCTCTACCGAATACCCGCAAGCAAAGCGATACAGTAACAATACAAGCAGAGGGAGCAACTCAACCTCTAGTGCAATCATGCTCCTAGATTAAAGTCAATCTAATCATGGACTTAGTCTAATGCATCAGACAAGTCAAACAAGGCACATCAGCAATACAGAAAAGAAAACAGACAAGAAAGCAGATCAACAACTCTCTCTTTCCAATCCAAGCCTCAGCTTTTCCTACAGCAATCCAGTCTTCAGACTTCAATTACCCTTCAAGACAAATATCCTTCATGACAAATATCCTTCATGACAAATATAAATTTATTGCTTCCCCAGGTTTCAACCCTTCAACATAAGTTTCAACTTAATCTTCTTCTTCAAGCTTCAGCTTTCTTATTCAATTCCACCTTCATGCTTCACTCCTAACTGCAAGTATCAACTTGATTCCTTCAGGCTCTCAAAGCTTCAATGTAAGTATCAACTTCCTTTAGTCCTCAAGCCTCATCTTTACACTCAATCTCAATTGAATCCTCTTCATAAGTATCAACTTAGTCCTCAGGCTTCAGCTTTCTTTGCTTTACCAGTCTCAACTTGGTCTTCTTTATCTACAAGCCTCAACTTCTCAGAGTAATCTTCAATCATCTGGAAGTGTCAACTTTATCCTTCAATTCTTGCTCAAGCCTCAACTCTTCATTCAATTTTTACTGGATCTTCAAGTATCAATTTGTTCTTCTTGCTCTTCAAGCTTCAGCTGCAATGACAATGCTCAAGGAATCATCCTCTTCCACACTCTTCAGTGAAGTCCTCATCTTCAGACTCAAGCCCACCATCTCTCAAGATACTCATACCAGAATAAATCACTTACCTGGATAAGCTAGGATATTAAACTGCTTATTGACCATCAAAGGAGGCCTATAAGGGTTTAACATCAGAAGAATGGTTCCCTCAAAAGTTTTACTTCTTAGGTATCATCACTTATCCCTCCAAGGGAGGGAGGTGAATACCATGGAAGGACTTTTAATCATTGGGAGGAATGGAAGCACAAGATGCTTTCCAAGTTTGTGGAAGGAATCATTCTAACTACAAAGCTCTCCCTATGTCCTATCTCCTACTCTTCATCAGACACCTTCAGGCACCAACAAACCCAAAGCTCCAAGCAACTTCAAGCCACCTCAAGCATCTTCCACTTGTCTTCAACTTGTCTTCAATCTTAATCAAAGGCCAACCAAGCACAAACCCTAATCTAAGGGAACTAAATGAGTTAAGCTAGTTGAATTAGTAAATTAGGATCACCTAAAACCTAGCACTAAAGTTAGTCCTAACTAAAATACTAGAATCAATTGTAAAATCCTACAAAAATTACTATGGGAACCTAGGTCAATCATGACTCTATCACATTAGTTTCAAAGATCAAATCATCAATTTGGACCTAGAACTAAATCCTATATTACAAGGTATCAACCTAAAACCCTACAAAGGAAGCATCTAAACATCAATCTATAAGGCATACCTATTTTCATCACAAAAATGTGAGAAAATTACTATGGGATCACACATGTCTAACCTAATCACACACAAAAATTCAGGCTCAAAATCATTACCATGAGATCAAACAAAATTCTACAAAAATATGCATCAAACATAAACATTTTAATGTCAATTAAAATACAAAATTCCAATTAAATCAGAAATTAAATGAAATGAAAATATTTTTTTCTAAAAAATAATAGACTCAATCATGAGTAATATGCAAAAAGAATGGATTTAATTGGGTTAATATTCAATTAGTTATGAATTTTCCAAGAATCATGAATTAAATGAAAAAATAATGGAAATCAAATGAAAATAATGAAGCGCGCGGTGCAAATAGCATTCAGATTCAGTTAAAATTCTGGGTTGGGCTTGCTGGGGGGTGTGGATAACACTCAGATTATTAAGCCCAAGGCGCCAAATAAATGAAACGCAGCGTTTCATTTGAAATCCTTCGCAACTCAGAAATAAAACACAGATCTTCTCCCAGTCAATGGTCAAAACATGATCTGATGGTGAGAAGTTCATCTTCTCCAATTCAAAGCTCTGAGCTTCGCGCCCAGCTCCGGCCACCGCCGACGGAGTTCCGGTCGTCTTCCCCAACCCTAGTTCACTCTAGGGGCCTCCAATCCAAGAGGTCAAAACTTGAAATACACTCCAAATCTTGCCACGAACTCAACCATGCCATTAGTTTCTTCTGAAACCCCAAGAATCAACATCTCCCAATCTCAACCAAAAATGGTGATCTTCCTATTTTGTCTCTAATTCAACAATTAATCATCTAAAAACCATCCTAGGCCATTCTACAACTAATCTAACACCCTAATTCAACCTAATTCTACCTAAATCAAGCTGGGGGAAGAAGGTTACAAACCTGGAAATTCTTGAATAACAGATGCACGAAATCACCACTTCAAGCCCTCAAATCTTCTAGACACGATCACTGAACTTCCTCCTTGCTTCTGTATGCAAAAGATTCAATGGAAAGTGCTTCAATCTTGAAACACGATGAAGAGTTGTAGGTGGTGAAAATCCCTTGCTCCCACACGATCTAGCCACCAATTCTTCTTGGAAATGATCTGGAATCAATCCTTGATACTCAGGGAAGAAGAACCAATCAAGAAAATGGAGGGAAATAGAGGAAATTGATGAAACCGATTTCAATTGCAATCCAAGAAAATTCACTCTCAAACTAAGCTCAATCCTTCAATGATCACCAACCCTTGCCATGGATGTATTATACTCAATATATAGATGAAGTTTGGATGATCTAGAACCCTCTAGATCCTTCCAATGAGATTTTACATATCTCATGTCATGAGATTTTGGATCACTTATCATGCCATGCTCAATTCTGTTTGCAGCTTGAAATTCACCTCATTCTCTTTCAAAATCTCCCCTAGTGACATTTTGGAATGGTTTAGCTTGCCAAGTTCCTTGCCCATGCCTCAATTTTAAGTTATGCACATGTTACTTAATATGCAAGCAAGTGTTTTTCAAAGCAAATCCATGATTTAGACCTCAAATCAAAAATATGGCTAAACCATTGTTTCTAAAATGCTTTCTGGAGTCAAAATGATATATTACATGCCATGGTTTAGATGTGTAGGTTGAAAATTTCAATTTCCATCTTTGTCTTATTTAACTTATGCCTTCCTTTTAGGTCATTTTTATCACTTTGAGCTACAAGCCTTTTCAACATCTCATAACCTCCTTACTAGCCTTAAAACATCATTTTAAGCAAGTTTTATGTTTAATATTTTTCCATTTGAAGCTTGGAAATAGGAGTTATGGCCTTATGCTTGAAATGACCTATAATCTCCAAATGACCAAAATGCCCTTGACTTGTCAAAGCCATAACTTGAGTTCTACAAATCCTATCAAGTATTTCTAGTACTCTATAGAAAGCTAAGAAGATAAGGAACAACATTCATGTTGACCAAAAGTTCATAGGAATCATCCTTCTTGGGCAAAAGTTTGATGCAAGTTGGGTGACTTTCAAGGCCCCAGATTCACATACCTCAGATGACCTGTAACTTGTCAAAGTCATAACTTGAGCTCTACAAATCCTATCAAGGACTTCTAGTACTCAAATTAAAGCTAAGAGCAAGCTATACAACATTCATGTTGGGGGAAAGATGAGATGACAATCACATCTTGAGCTAAACTGCCTTGAAGATAGGGGTCAAACTAGGGGATTTTACACTGTCAAGCCTTAGAAACCCTAGCTTGGAACTTCTCAAACTCTTCAATCATGATGAGTTGACCTTGGAATCATCCTTATAGCATCTCAATGTATCAATCCATGATCACATGGCTCTTGAATTAGGTCTCAACCTCCTTCAAATCATCAGTTGACTTAGGGTTAACCCAGTCAAACCCTCATTGCACCAATCATGGCTGAGTCTTCTTAAACTTGCACAATGACCTGTCTAGGCTTCAAAGTGATATTCAACACTTATCATGAGCTCTCTCATACCAGATGAGGATATGTATAGTCAATCCTAGCGCTTGTGTGTTCTTGTTTATGGGTGTGTATATGTGTTGCATTTGTACAGTTTTTGCATTTGCATTTTACTTTCCGCACTTTATTATCATGTTATTGTTGTGCTGTTAGATGTGACTGTTCCATTGAGAGATAAACCCAATACCCAGGCTTGAGTACATACCTAGCATTAGTGTGGAAAGTAGTGAGGACCTGCACGTTTGGCGCGCACAAGTCCTCATGAAATTCGCGTTCAGACGAGGTTTTCTTTGAAGACATCCTATCTTGTGCATTGGTCAAGAGGGGATGTTGGATCTGAAAACTGTCGACTCTGGAGACCGAGCATTTGGGAGTCAACTAAGTGAGGCCTCCTCGTTTAGCCATGATGCCAAACCAGAAATGGTGAATGTATCATCGTTTCTCGAGAGTCTGTGACGCTGACGACCGCATAGGACGCCGAACCTTATCAGAGATTAGGTCCATACCTGTGAGTGGGAGGGTTATGCAGGAAAATTGACCTTCAATCAACCCGATTTTCTTGTTAGTGCGAACCTTTGATCCTGAATATTGTGGGTTTCCAGTACTCAGTGCTGTGGTTTTGGTATTTTCTCGCCGAAGCGAAGCTCTGGTTCAACTAAGTCAGTAGCACAACAATCTTGATCCCCTGTTTGCATCTTCATTTTCATTTGCATTTTAACATTTGCATGTATTTGTGTTTCAGGTGCATATTTTCCCTTTGATTCTAGTAACTTAATCCACCATCAGTATGGAGCCTAGTCTCAAGAAAGCTGTTGTTTACAAGTTCTCGATACCAGAGTTGGGACCTGTGGTTGGCATCATTTATGTGGTTGATCGTGGAGTTATGGAAGACATCAGAAAGGAGTATGGGAAGATTCTGAGCTTTGTCTGCAAGGTCTCCAAATATGAGTTGGAAGGTACTCACACGCTGCTGCAATTTTATGATCCTCAGTTGCGTTGCTTCACATTCCCCAGCTATGTTTTGTTGCCAACCCTGGAAGAGTTTGCTCAGTTGTTGGGAGTCCCAATCTTGGAAGAAATACCTTTTGTGCATTCTGAAGAGGAGCCTAATTTGACTAAGCTAGCCAATGTTCTTCATTTGGATGTTTCTGAATTGGACGAAAAGATGGTATGGAGGAACGGAGTACCTGGCTTCCCACTACCATTCTTGGTGAGTAGAGCTTAGCACTTTGCAAAGGAAGGATGTTGGGTCATTTTCAATGCTGTTTTGGCTCTCTGTATTTATGGCATAATATTGTTGCATAATATCCCGGACTTCGTTGATTTGGACGCCTTCCATATCTTCGCTTCTAAGAATCCTGTCCCTACACTCCTAGGAGATGTTTACCATTCTATCCACTAAAAGAATGAGAACAGAAGAGGGAAGAATGTCTCCTGCTGCGCATCATTGCTATACAGATGGTTTATGTCACATCTTCCCAAGTTTGGACCTTTTGTCGATACCGCAGACACAGTTGATTGGTGAGAGAGGCTCATGGGCTTAACCTCAGAGAATATTGTGTGGTTCAACAGAGACTTGCTTGGGAGTGAGATTATCTTCAGTTATGAAAGCTTCCCCAACATTCCCTTGATAGGAAGGAGATATGGCATCAATTATAATCCCGCTCTTGCCGTCAGACAATTTGGCTATACTTTAAGAGAACCCCCGAAGAAGGAGGAAATACAGGAATCTCTGTATTTCACTGGGTCAGCTGATAGTGACACTCTAATCAGATTGGGATGAGCTTGGAGTAATATTCATCAGAAAGGAAAGCCTTCCTTGGGCAGAGGTGATTGCAGAGCATATGGACCATATGTTGAATGGATCTAAGAGAGGGTTGAAAGGTTGTTGTTACCGTTCTCGATCAGAGAGCCTCTATATCCTTTGATAGTTGAAGAACCAACAACAGTTGACATTCAGAAGTACAATCAACTGTGGGCTGATAAGGAAGAACTACGCAAGGCAAATGAGGAGTTAGAAAAGGAGGTTATCCAACTTAGGAGTGAGAAGAACGAAGCCACCTACTTGTCCAAGATGAAGACAGAGACTCTGAACAAAATAGGAAGAGAATTGACTGAAGAAATTTGCATCAGAGAATTACTTGATCAAGATATAAGGAGCATGGGTAATGCCCTCAAAGGCAAGAAGAAGGAGCTAGAAAAAGCGCGCCTGGAAATATCAAAGTTCAACAATCAGTGGAATGCAACTTTGACCAACAACAAGGAAAGAGAAGATGAGCTTCGTCAGCAAATTGTTAGGTTGAAGACTCAGCTCCAGATTAGAGATGAAAAATATCCAGGTGAATCATCCCATCAATATGAAAGCGACCACAAGCTACGGGAAACTCTTGCAACATTGGAGGAATACAAGTTAAGAGCAGATTTGAAGAAGCCCAAACTTGAAGACGCTTTTGGAGAAAGGGTTAGGAAGAGTATGCTTAGGGCTTGAAGGATGTCATTAGCAGAAGAGAGTTGCTTATTCAGGTGTTGGTTGCACGGCCTGATCATCCGGATACGAAAGAGTTATTAGAAGAGTTCCAAACTCGCTGTCGTGTCTGATGCAATTTTCATTTGTTCTTCTGTATTTGTTATTATCTTGTATTCAGATCATCACCAGGCTGGTTGGTTGAGGTCCTTTTGTTGACTCTTTTGTATTCCTTGGTGCTATGTATGCTGAATTTTATCCACATTTTATTTATGAGAGGGGTTTTGCGGTCCTATCTGTGGTTCTGCTACCTTCTGTTGCTTCTTCTGTGGAACTAGAATCAAGGGGAGAATATCCCTGAAACACATTTACATGCTTGCATTTTACATCATTATCATATTGCATTGCAGGTGTTCTGGCTCCGTTAACCTTATCTCTGTGGTTTCTCTCTCAACATTGTTTCAGGATAGCAGACCGGACGATTCACTGTTATTCGACTAGAGGGAATCAGCAGAAAGTTATGGATCAGATTCAATTTGAGTTGCAAGAGTTTAGGGACAGTATGGCTCAGTTCATGGATCTCATGCAAGGGGTTGCTAATGGTCAGGAGCAGCTTAGAACGCTTGTCCAGCCTTAGGGTGGATGGTAGCGGAGTTTTGCATGGTGGGACCACTACAGTACCTCCTCCAGCTGATAATGGCACTCCTCAAGCCGATGTTATCCCAACTATTGTTATTCCTCTGGACGCAGGTAGTCAGCCAGGAGCTCATATTCCAGGTGCAGCAGGCGTTGCACATGGGGCAGCAGGTCCTCAGTGGGAGGAGGATGAACAGGATGATGTCTTTTCTATGGGAGATCTGGGTGTAGGCTTGCAGATAAAAGGTTTAAAATGATCGAGGAGAAAATGAATATTTTGGAGAATCAGAATTCTCTAGGGCTGGATATGTCTAACTTGGGGCTGATTCTAGGTTTGAAGATTCCATTGAAGTTCAAAATGCCTGACTTTGATAAGTACAAAGGGACAACTTGTCCCAGAGTACACCACAGATCCTACTACAGGAAAATGTCTGCATATTCCGATGATGAAAAGTTGTTGATGCACTTCTTCTAACAAAATTTGTCTGGACCTTCTTTGGAATGGTACATGGGCCTTGAGGGGACCAATATCAGAAGCTGGAGGGATCTTGGAGAAGCCTTCGTCCGACATTATCAGTACAATAGTGACTTGGCGCCAAACTGAGTTCAGTTGCAAAATCTTTCTCAAAGGAAGAATGAGGGATTCAAAGAATATGCCCAAAGGTGGAGTGAACTAGCTTCGAGAGTTCATCCTCCAATGGTGGAAAGGGAGCTCATTGATATGTTCATAGCAACGTTGCCAGGAATCTATTATGAAAATTTGATTGGAAACATGTTCGGTAGTTTTTCTGATCTGATTATCACTGGTGAGCGAGTGGAGAATGGTATCAAGTTGGGTAAGATCCAAGCAGGAGAAGGATCCACATTTGGTGGAGGAAGAAAGATCTTTGGTAACTCTAAGAAGAGGGAGGGTGATACAAATGTCGTTTCAGGTTTTAAAAACAGAAACAGGAACAAGGTTCAACGCCAATAGCAAGTTCAGCCACAATATCAGCAACAACCGCAGGTTGCAAGCATTACTATTCTTGCAACACCTCAACAACAACAATAACAACAACAATAACAACAACATAACTATGCACCACGCCGGTTTCAGGATCGAGGAAGAGCAGTTAATAGGCTGAACACCGCCTATGCTGTATTCTCAACTTCTACAACATTTGTTACAACTTCAGCTAATTCAAAAGAGAATATTGGGACCTCTCACAGGCGCGCCACCTCTAGGTTATGACGCGAATGTGAGATGCGATTTCCATTCAGGCGCTCCAGGCCACAACATAGATAATTGTAAGGCTTTCAAACATAAGGTGCAAGACCTTCTTGACAGTAAGGCAATTAACTTCACCAATGATACTCCTAATGTGGTTTAGAACCCAATGCCTAATCATGGAGCGGCCGGAGTTAATGCTATTATTGAAGAAGAAGATCTAAATTTGGTAATGGATGTCGCAAAATTGAGAACACCGTTGAGATTTGTTAAAAGTAGGTTGTTGAAAGGCGGAGTTTTTCCCGGTTGCGGGGAAGGTTCTAATGGTTGTGTTGCTCACCCTAAGGGTTGTGAAGATCTGAAGAATCATATTCAGTGTCTGATGAATGAATGTGTATTACAGTTTGACAGAATTAAAGAAGAGAAAGATGAGAAGGTGATTAATCAGAAGCAGGATGAGATCGCTACGATCTCAATTCCTTTCAGAACTATTAACATACCAGCACCTCCAAGGCCAAGGCCTGTGATAATCACTAAAGCCGGACCAATGCCATACAAAAGTACCAAGGCAATCCCATGGAATTATGGGGTAGAGGTCTTTTGTAACGGCCAGAAGCAAGAGTTGATGGGAACATCGTCTGATAGTTCATCTGTTGACAATGTAGTTGGAGTTGGTGGTTTAACAAGAAGTGGCAGGGTATTTGCACCGCCAAAAGTTAATGTGGAGAGGCCTGACAATGGAAAAGGAAAGGATGTTGTGGAAGAAAGTTCGCAACAAGGAGAGAAAGACGCTCTGATTAAGGATGCCGAAGAGTTCATGCGTCTGATTCGAAAGAGCGATTATAAAATTGTTGATCATCTGCAATAGACTCCTTCCAAAATTTCAATTCTATCTTTGTTATTATGCTCAGAGGCACATAGGAATGCCTTGTTAAGGATTCTGAACACAACCTATGTGCCATAGGAGATTTCCGTAAACCAGCTTGAGGAGGTTGTGGCCCACGTGAATGCTGGAAATGGCTTGGGGTTTATAAATTTAGACTTGACTCCTAAGGGAAGGAATCACAATCATGCCTTGGACATCTCTATTGAGTGCAGAGGGGTTGTCCTATCACATGTCTTGGTGGATATTGGGTCTTCACTCAACGTGTTGCCGAAGAAGGCTTTAATGAAGTTAGATACCCAAGGCATGATATGTACCCCTAGTGATCTTGTTGTGAGGGCGTTCGATGGAACAAGGAGATCGGTTTTTGGTAAAGTTACTCTCCCTATTCAGGTAGGTCCGGAGATTTTCAATGTTGTCTTCTACATAATGAACATTCAGCCTGCGTACAACTATCCGTTAGGTCGACCCTGGATTCATTCTGCAGGCGCAATCACATCGACCTTACATCAGAAGTTGAAGTACATGGTGTTGCACCCTAAAATTTGCTCAACCTTATCCACTTGGTTTATGTTTCAATATCATTAGCATTTGCATATAGAGTCATGTACATAGGTTACTCATCTGCATAGCACAAGCATAGCCAATCATTCAACAGGGGACCAATCATTATTCTCATCTCTAGAGGCCTATTAGGAGGTTATTATCCAAATTCAATCTCATTCAAGTCATCAGAAAAGAATTTGAAAGTTGGAGAAGTCAGTAGATCAAGCATTGAGTCCATCTCCTATCTGAGGGTATCTGGGGATCATCAAAGAAGGTATGGGTTGTGAATTGAGAGCATGGGGAGTATCTAGACATCTTGGAGGACTTAGAAAGTCATTTGGATAAGGAAACAAGTTGTTGATGTGATCACAAGAATTGCAGTTGAAGACAGTCAATTAGGGTTTCATCTGGGTCAACCCTGGGTCAACCCTAGGTCAAAGGATTGTTTGAGAGGCATTGAGGGCTATTGAAGAGATGTGGGGTTTATCATTTGACATGAAGAATAAGGATATGTTGTTATGCTAAGAAGAAATCAAGAGAAATCAAGGAGAAGAGGAGTTTCTAAATTAGGGTTTTTATGTAAAATCCCCTAGTTTAGGTCAAATTTCCAAGCATGATAAGTCAAAATGCAAGCTTCAAATGGATCCTTGGCCCACATGAAACTTGTAGAGGATCTCAAGACCTTTAATTTTAGTGGTGGAAGACATCAAGGAGATTTATAGAACTCAAGTTGTGGTCCTTGCAAGTTACAGGTCATCTGAGGTATCTGAAATTTTGTCTGTAAAAGTGACTTGACTTCCAAGCAATTTTTACCCCTCAAGGAGATTTCAAATGAATTTCTGGTCAACATAAGAGTTGTTCCTCATTGTCGTAGCTTTCTATAATGGTATAGTATGCCTTCATATGATGTGTGGAACTCTACTTATGGTCTTGGCAATCAAAGGGTATTTTGGTCTTTTGATAATTACAGGTCATTTTAACCTATGCCCAAAACTCATACAAGGAAGCTTCAAATGGAAAACTTTACAACATCAAACTTGTTCCAAATGACATTTTGAGTCTAGAAAAGTGACCATGAGAGATTGGAAAGATTCATAGCACAAGGTTTCAAAATTGTTGGATTTAATGAATAAAAATGGACTTAAAAATGAGATTTTTCATATCTTGGCCAAATGAAGCAAAATTATAGGTCATTTCGAATGGAAAGATCATTTTAAAGACATTGGCTAAAGTGGAATTTTGAGCTTAGTTCACATTTTGGGAGTTATCCATGGTTGCTTGTAATGGAAGGTACATAAACCAAATCCAAGGGAATTTGTGCAAGGGAAGCTTCTCCAAGTTTCTAGGAGGTTCTAACCTCACCTATATATTGATACAAGATGGTTCATGCCATGGTTGGTGATTGCATTTTCTCAAAACCTCAAGTTTCATTCACTTTCTCCACTTTGCATAAGCATCACAAACTCTCTCAAATCTCCATCAATCTTCACATTTTTTGATTGAATCTTCATCATCATCATCCAAGCATCATAATCCACATCAAGATTGGTAGAATTGGAGGAAGGATCGTGCTGTTCAAGATAACCATCCAAATTGCAAGAACTTCTCAAGTACAAGATTCAGGAAGTTTGAGCCTAGATCTTTGCATACAGAATCAAAGTGGTGGTGTGTGGGTCAGTTTCAAGTCCTTGCAAGCATTGATTCAGGGATTTCCATAGCTGTATCTCCATTTTAAACCAAGTTAGATTTCTCTTCGAATTGCATGTTTTTGGTTAGCATGATAGGGTTTTGATAGCTTAGACTGGTTAAGTTAGGTTAGATGATGATTTTCACAGAGTTTGGAGAGGTTTTGTGAGGTTTGGCTATGGAGTGCATAATCTGTTAGAGCCTATAACTACTAGGATAAGGCACGAAAATCTTGTTGGATTGGCATGTTAAGATCAGCTTGGAATGTAGTTGAACTTAGGACAAGAATTGGTGAGTTTTGGTTGAGTTGATCACAGGTGTAAAGGTTGGATCCCGTCTGTTATCTCTATCAAATTGACTTGTTGGCTGAGTTTTAGAAGGAGTCAATGCTATGGTTGTGTAGAGGGAAGAAAGTAGATCGTTTTTGCTTTTTATACCTTGTGATTCCATGGCGTATCGAGGGAGAACGAGGAACTCGAATGTTCATGCATGGCTGTGAACTCTGAAAACCCTAATGCTAATTTGGAGAAGACGATGATTTCACCATTGGATCCCTTCAATTTTACGACTTTTTCTGCCCATCCAACGGCTCATGTTCAAACTGAAAAACGGAGGGAGAGACTTAGGATGAAACGCCGCGTTTCATTAATTGAAACGTTGGGCTGTGGACTCAGATGACTATATGCACCCCCGTTTTGAAAGGCCCAAATAAGTACACGTGAATGCATTGCTAAATACACCGAGACTTTGTTATTTTTCTGGCTTTTCTCCAATTCAATTTCTGAGCGCGTGTGGGCCTAACACAATTAATGTTCGCACCCCCCACTTCTCAGCCCACCTGGAATATGAACTGAGCGCGTTTGCTCTTCATACCCCCTCCTTTTATTGCTTTATATTTTCATTTTAATTTCTTTTTCATTTTTCATGCATTTTCTAAAAATCATAATAAATCATAAAAACATTATTTTTCAATAATTCTTTTTGCATAATTTTCTTTAAAGAGTCTAGAAAATTATAAAAAATAAAAATTGCATTTTATTTTTTATTTGATATTTTTCCCATATTTTCCAAATAAATGCATATTTTAGGTGTTTCATTTCATACATGAATTTGATATTTTTTGTTCTCATAGTTGCTTTAATATTTTTTGTCCATTCTTTTTAGGTTGTTTAGTTTAGATATACAACTTGTAGATACAATTTAGTTCCCATTTTTAGGACTTAATTTTAGGTGTTTAGTTTAGGTGTGAACAACATGAACAAATTAGGGTTTTAAGTGATAACTTAGGTGAATTAGTTCATTTCCCTTAGGACTTAGGGATTAAATAGTTTAGCTATGGGACTATAGGGGCTATGGGTAGTTATTAGATCCCCTTAGAAAAATCAGGATTCCCCTACTGCTATTAATATACTGTATATATTGGATTGACTGGTGTGGTGTGCCCTCTGGGGATTATTGCTTGTTTGTTTGGGTATTGGGATTACTTGGGGATTTGGGAGAGCTGAAGACTTGTGAAGATGAAGCCATTGGAGATCCAGAGACTGAAGACCAACTTCCAGAGTTGGTAAGGAGATTCCTGCTAGCAGCTGTTGAGGAGATTAGGGTTTAGGAGCTAGGCAGAGCTCTAGATTAGAAAGCTTGTTTCTCAAATATGGAGTGCCTTGTCTGCATCCATCCTTTCTCTATGATTCAAAGTCTCTTTCAAATATCTACCTCCTTACTTTGGAAGGATCAGTGAATGTATTTGAAAGATGGAACTTTTGAGAGGAAACTTTCTGTTTAATGTTAACAGTTGATGAACCACCCTTGGTAGGTAATTAACTGTCTAGCATTCATTCACTTCATCTGGTTGATTGATATTCATTTTGGAGATTGAGACTTGAAGAAAAGCCATTGCAGATTGAAGATTGAAGATAGAGACCTTGCTTGAAGGCTGTGAAGATAAAGAATGATGCTTGCTTGAAGCTTGTAGCTGGTTGGAGATGACTTGAAGACAGATGTTGGTGCAGAGCTGCTGTTGCTGTTTATTTTAGCTGTTTAATTTTTGATGTATTGTTTGAATTTCCCTGACTGTATTGTTTGCCATTGACCTGTTAGGTTGAAAGCGAATTTTGTTCGCTTTTGCCTGTTGTTTTCTAGGTTCGAGGTTGAGTGGGACTCCCTTGCCTCGCTTGTATTGCTGCATTCATGCATTTTACTGTTTTATTGTATATTTGCTATTGTTTCTGTTTCCGTCTATTCCCTTAGGATCTCTGTTTCTCTCTGCGCAAGAGAGGAGCATGATAGACATTAGGTCTTAACCCATGCATGATAACATTAGGTTAGTGTGATTCCCTTTGCAACCCTAAGTTAGAGTTCTGTCTCTTCTTTCTCAAAACAAACAGAAAAACACAATAAACATTTCAAACACAATAAAAGACACTTTTTCCGTAAAAGAATGTGAACTCATCAAAACGTCATTTTTGTCCGCTTGGACTGTTAATCAGAAAAACCCTTTTTCAGAAGGACTAAAAACAATCAAGACAGACTTGTGTCGTACGTGGCCCGAACTACGTTTGCTCTGATCTTTCATGCCGTATGAAAGTACGTAGGCATAGGATGCGATGTCCTAGCGAGCAACCTTCCCCTCCTTTCCCGTAGGTAGGCGAACTACGTTGACTCCGATTTCTCGTTCCAGACGGGAATACGTAGGCATAAAGTGCGATACTTTGCCAAGTCATTTTATTTTCTTTTTAACCCTTGACCTATAGTTTAGATAGAATAACAATCCATACCCGAAAACAAGCGTGGATCCCGTCGAGTACGACGGACGTGAGGGGTGCTAATACCTTCCCCTTGCGTAACCGACTCCCGAATCCAGGATTTGGTTGCGATGACCATTCCTTTCCCCATTTTGCGGTAGGTTTACCTCGAGCGTTTCCTTTCCCTCCTTTGGGATAAATAACGCACGGTGGCGACTCTTCTGTTCAGCCGGCGCCGATTTTCGCAGTAGCGACAGCTGGCGACTCTGCTGGGGAGCCAACGTCCTCTGGCTACTAAGGGCTGCGATAGTTCTTATGCATTTGGGATCCAACGTCCCTTAAGAGAGTCAATCCTAGCGCTTGCTTTCCCGTCGAGGATTTTGTATGGATTTATATTTCTGACCTTTATTTTCAGCATTGTATATATTGATTATTATTGCTGTATTGGGGTGTGACGGGTGTTCTGGTACTGAGTGAGAAGCCGGACCTGGGCTTGAGTGCACCTAGAATTAGAGTAGAAAGTAGTGGGTGCGTGCCGACTTTGCTTGCATTAGTGTCTCATGAAATCTACACTCGGACGAGGTTCTTCTGGTTGACTTCTTTTTCTACCCTTTGGGTCGAAGGGGTTGTTGGTCAGCTGAATTATCGACTCCGGGAACCGATCATTTGGAAGTTGGCTAAGTGAGGCCTCTTCAGGATTTGATGATGCCACTCCTTCTGGGAATCGTATCATCAACCCTGAAAGTCTGTGACGCCGACGACCGCATAGGATGCCATACCTTTGTCAGTTACTAGGACATCCACCTGTGAGAGAGTTTGGGGTTATGCAGGTAACTAGTCCTTCAGACTACCGGTTATTTCTTGATCAGAGATCCTGGGTATTTATGGAGAGTTATGAGGTCTGTCAGAGACCATTTGGAGATGTGTTCTGAGGTCTGTCAGAGACCAGTTGAGAGTCTTGAGGTCTGCCAGAGACCAGTTGGAGTTATGGTTTGAGGTCTGTCAGAGACCATTGTTGGAGCTTTGTTTTAGGTCTATCTGAGACCAGGGTTTGAGGACTTCTATAGAGTCTATCTGAGACTTCTTGATATGGTTCAGGCTATTCAGCTACGGCAGTTGGTCCCTGTTGCATGTTACTTGCATTGCATTGTTTGCATTATCATTGCATCTCATTAACGTGTGTCTGTGCTGCAGGTGCATTTGCATATCCTCCAATTCTAGTGCCCAGACTTCTGAGTATTGATTATGGCTGGTTTGAGGAAAACAGTTGCGTATAAGCTGCCTTCACCTGATATTACTTCTTTGCTTGGTCTGATATCTCTTGCCGATGAGGAGGTTAGGAGAAGCTTCAGAATGAGTCATGGGAGATTACTGAGATTAGTCTGCAAGCCCACTACTGATGAGATGAACGGGCTATACACCTTGATGCAGTTCTATGACCCCGCATTGAGATGTTTTACGTTTGCTGACTTCATTCTAGGGCCCACCATTGAGGAGTATGTGGAGTTCACTGAGCTACCCATGCAGAACAAGGTTCCCTTTATTCACTCTGCTGCTGAACCCAAGTTGGAGGACTTAGCCAAAGCCTTGCATATGGACGCTGCAGAACTGTTAGTGACTTCTTGGCTTGGGGTTTCAGGTTTCTCTCTCGATTTCTTGGTTGGCAAAGCTCAGGAGTATGCCAAGAGCGGATGTTGGGTGGTTTTCAACGCTATTTTTGGCTCTATGCATTTACGGGATCGTGCTATTCCCTAACTTGCCCAATTTCGTAGACTTGGACGCTTTCCATCTATTTGCTACCGGCAATCCAGTGCCAACGTTGATCGAAGACTTCTACCACTCCTTGCACTACAAGAACGAAAACAGAAGGGGAACGGTTGTTTACTGCTGTGCTCCTTTGTTGAATATGTGGTTCAAGACTCACCTTCCCATGAGGGGGTCTTTTGTGGAAAAGGAAACCACCGCTAGCTGGTCAGAGCGCTTGATGAGGTTATCTTCAGAAGACGTCGAATGGTTTGATAGAGATCTGCTGGGATCTGAGCTTATATTCAGTTGTTCTGGGTACCCTAATGTGCCGCTGATTGGGAGAAAAGGATGTATCAACTACAACCCTTCTCTGTTCATCCGTCAGTTCGGATATGCGCTGAAGAACCCGCCCAAAGAAGAAGAAGTACAGGAATCTCTGTACTTCACCGGAGATTTGAAGGGAGAGTTATTGGCCAAGCTGCAGCATGCCTGGACGCGTATTAACCGAAGAGGGAAGTCGTTGTTAGGAAAGAATGACTGTCAAGCCTACGAACCTTACAGAGAATGGATCCAGGAGAGAGCCCGTCAATTGAGGATGCCATTCCCAGATGCACCAGTTCTTGTTCCTATTCCGGTAGCAGAGCCAACTACTGTTTCTAGGGAGGCCTACGAGCAAGTTGTGAAGGAAAAAGAAGCCTTGATGAAGATCAACGAAGGGTTAGAGCAGGAGCTAGCCCAGGTACGCAGCAAGAAAAACAAGGTCGTGTATGCTTTCCAACAGCAGATTGAACTAGTGAACAGATTAGGGGCTGAGTTGACTGAGGAGAGGAAGAAGAGCGAACGTCTAGGGCAAGAGTTCAGAAGCTCCCATGACATGCTTGAATCCAAGAAGAAAGCGCTTGACATCGCTCACCGAGAGATCTCTTCTTGTAACAAGACCTGGAATGCCACGCTCACCAACAATAAGAAGAGGGAAGATAAGTTGAAGCAGGAAATCTCCGACCTCGAAGAGCAGTTGAAGTCCAGCATCAAGAAGTGTGAAGAAGAAGTGATGACCCGGGATAGTCTCCAGAATGCACTAAACAAGGCCATCAAGGGCAGAGATGAAGCTGTGTCGCAGAAGCGTAAACTAGAGGATCGCTTCGGAGACGGGGCATGGGAAGAAACTGCTGAAGACGTGCGCCGTGTTCTTAAGAAAAGAAACCAACTTGTTGAAGGTCTGCTGGATCGACCAAGTCATCCGGAGACCAAGAAGCTGTTAGAAGAGTACCAGACTTATGGGAGGATTTGATCACTTCATGTAGTAGCTTGTATGCTTTATTTGCATAGTGCTGACCATCACCAGGATTGTTGGTTGAGGTCGTGCCTTATTGTTGTACTCTCAACGACATTGTATTCTTGGCTTATTGGTTTCTCAGCAATATATGAGGCTTTCTGTGATTCAGCTCCGATCTTTATATTGATAGCACTGTCACTACACCGGCACCTTCACACTAGAATCGGGGAATGAACTTCCCTAAGGCACAGACACACATTGCATTGCATTCATATTCATATTGCATTACAGGTAACCTTTGGATGGTGTCTTATTTCCTGCTCTGTATCAGGTACTTTTCAGGATTGCAGATCAGCACCCGCACCGCTATTCTACTCGCACCAACTGTCGAAGAATCATGGATCAAATGCAGAACGAGATGCAAGATGTGCGCGAGAAGCTCGCTCTATTCATGCAGACCATGGAAGCTATTGCAAAAGGTCAGGAGAATTTGCAAGCCATGGTCCAGCCTCTGTTGGCCCGGAATGCTGGTCACGGCAATGAGGAGCATCAGTATGTGTGAGTCGATACAGTTCATGGAGATGGCACTCCCACGCCAGTAGCTCCACCTGTAGTCAATATACCTGCTGCTAACATCAACAACGCTACCGCTGCTGTGAACGGTAACGTCGGAGTTGGGAATGAGACTGCTGTCCATAACGTTGGGCTTGGTGATGTCAACTTGGGTGATAATATGGGAGGCAACAGCTTTGTCAATGCTGGATTCGGGTTCAACGATCAGGGATTCGATAACGCTGGGAAATATGGTTTCAATGCTCAAGGCTTTGGGCAAGATGGTTACGGTATGGCCAATCAGGGCTACGGAGGTTTCGGCAATGGAAACGGCGCTGGGTTAATGGCTTTTGGGCCTGCTGGAGGTGTTCAGGGATACGGCAACAGAGGCCGAGGTCCAGGGATGAATCAGATTAGAGCTGGCTGAAATAATGGATATGATGGGTATGGAGCTGGGAATGGTATGTGGCAAGAAGATCAGCAGGAGGACGCTTTCTCCGGCGGAGGTTTCGAAGGGCCGATGGATGACTCCCAGAAGATCAGAATGCTGGAAGAGTAGATGAGGGGGGTCCTGAACCAAAGTGCTGTGGGCTTAGACATGTCAACAATGGGCTTGGTACTTGGCCTGAGGGTGCCAATCAAATTCAAAGCTCCTGCGTTTGATAAGTATAAAGGGGACACGTGTCCGAAAGTGCATGTGCGAGCATATTACAGAAAGATGTCTGCGTACTCAACTGATGAAAGAATGCTAATGCATTTCTTTCAAGATAGTTTGTCAGGCCCTTCCCTAGAGTGGTATATGGGGTTGGAGGCAACCAATATCAAGACATGGAAGCAATTGGCAGAGGCATTTGTAGCTCACTACAAGTATAACAGCGATTTGGCGCCCAATCGGGTCCAATTGGCAGGGCTGTCTCAGAAGAAGGGGGAGAGCTTTAAAGAGTACGCGCAAAGGTGGCGCGATATGGCTGCCAGGGTCCGTCCTCCTGTAGAAGATAAGGAAATGAACGACATGTTCGTCGGCACATTCACAGGCTTGTTTCATGACATGTTGTTTCATACATCTCTGGCCAGTTTCTCAGATTTGATTCTGATGGGAGAAAAGATTGAGCGTAACATTAAGCAAGGAAAGTTCCAAGCTGAGGAATCAACTGCATCTGGCAGTAATAAGAAGGCTTTTGGTGGGCGCCGTCAGGGCGAAGCAAGCGCAGTATTTGGAGGCCGAGGCCGAGGCCGAGGCAGAGGTCGGAACCAATATCATCAGCCGCAGCAGGTGGCGAGTGTTACTATTCCATATCAGCAACAACCACTTCAACAACAACAACCGGTTCAGCAGCAGCCAATGCAACAGCAACAGCAGCAACAACCTCAGCAGGGGGCACAGCAGGCTCAGCGAAGATTCCAGGGTGGTAAACCGAGAAGAGTGTTTGAGAAGCCTCCATCAACATATGCAGATTTGTTGCAGACATTGTTGGGTTTGAACCTGGTAGAAAAGAGAACTCTGGCACCGATAATGGGAACTCCCCCGTATGGTTATGATGCAAGCAGGCGCTGTGAGTTTCATTCTGGGGCTCCGGGCCACGATATAGAGGGTTGCCATGCTTTTAAGCATGTTGTGCAGGATCTTTTGGACAATAAGACTATCAATTTCGGAACGGCAGGCCCGAATATAGTGCAGAAACCCATGCCTAATCATGGGGCGAATGCCATTCTGACTGAGGAAGGGTTGAATCTGATTATGAATGTCGACGATTTAAAGACGCCGTTGAGCGAGATAAAGAGCAGATTGTTGCAAGGGGGTGTTTATCCAGGATGTGATGAGTATTGCTTAGAATGTTGGACCCTAGCTGGAGGGTGTGATGATTTGAAGAAAGGCATTCAGGCTTTAATTGATGGAGGCACATTGCAGTTTGACCGAGCAGCAACTGAAGAGCCTGTAAGGGCAGTAGCAGATGATCAGATTGATGTGGCCACTGTAACGATTCCTCGGAAGACAATCACTATTGCAGCACCGGTTCAGCGACCACCGATCACCATAACTAAAGCCGGACCGATCCCGTACGAGAACACGAAGGCAGTCCCATGGTCATATGGGTTGGAGGTGTATTGTGACGGAATAAAGATTGATGTTAACAAGCAGCCAGCTGAGGCTGTCGATAACGTTGTTGGTTCAGGAGGTATGACAAGAAGTGGTAGGATCTTCATATCGCCTGAGGTGGAGGCCGAAAGACTAGCGAAAGGAAAAGGGAAGATGGTTGAGAATGTCCCAGTGCAAGCAAGCGAAAAAGAAGCGGCATCGAAAGATGTAGAAGAGTTCATGCGCTTGATTCGAAAAAGTGATTATAAGATTGTGGAGCATCTGCAGCAGACGCCGTCCAAAATATCCATCTTGTCATTGCTCTTGTGTTCGGAAGCCCACAGAAATGCTTTGCTGAAAGTCCTGGATACTTCCTTTGTACCCCAAGACGTCTCTGTAAATCAGCTAGAAGGAGTGTTGGCACATGTAAATGCAGGCCACAACTTGGGCTTTACCGACTTCGATTTGACCCCGAAAGGGAGAGATCATAATATGGCGCTGCACATATCTGTTGAGTGTAGAGGATCAGTAATGTCGCATGTATTGGTCGACACTGGATCGTCTCTGAATGTGATGCCCAAGAAAGCGATGATGAAGCTGGATGTTAGAGGAATCCTATGCACGCCCAGTGACTTGGTAGTTAGAGCCTTTGACGGCACGCGAAGAACAGTCTTTGGATCGATAACATTGCCTCTACAGGTGGGGCCGGAGGTGTTTGCGACGGAATTTTATATCATGGATATACAGCCTGCGTACAACTGCTTGCTTGGAAGACCTTGGATTCCTGGGGCTGGGGCAGTCACGTCTACCCTGCATCAGAAGTTGAAATATATGGTCGGAGACAGCGTAGTCACCGTATGCGGAGAAGAAGACATCCTGGTCAGCCATCTATCGTCATTTAAATATGTGGAAGTCGACGGAGAAATCCACGAAACACCCTGCCAGGCATTTGAAGGGTTGCGTATCAAGGACAAAGGTCCCGGGCCGAGCAAAGCGTCGGAGATAGCCATTTCGTCGTACAAAGAAGCTCAAGCTCTAGTAGAGGCAGGAGAAGCCAAGGGCTGGGGCAAAGTGCTGGATATTCCTGTGAAGATGGACCGGTTTGGGCTGGGATACCAACCGTCGTCGTCAGCACCTGCTGTGGGGGCACCCCGTTTCAGAGGGCCAATAACCATCTCTGCCAGTGGAGTATGTCATGAAACCATCAATGCTGCTTCGGAGTCGGACGAAGGAGACAGCGACTGTGATATGGATGCCTGGATTCAGCCAAGCATGCCAGGGCAAGGACTGTGCAACTGGTCTATTCAGGAGTTTGTTCCTGTGACTCTTAAACAGTAATGCTTTGCTTTATTAATTGTTGAATAATCTGATGTCTTGCCCGGGGCATCGTGATTTGCTTAGGGCTGTGTTGTTATGAATATTGCGTATTAATCATTAAATAAATGGTGTTTTTTCATGTGCAAATACTGTAATCTCTGTCTTTCTTGTTTTATATTTTTCAATAAAATGGCAATGTGGTTATTCGCTTTATACGCATTTTGAAGCACTTAACCATTCCTTTTGCAGCATAACATTTTCAGATGACATCCTTGAGCCACCTATGACTTGTTCCGACTTTGAGCACCCGGTATTTCAGGCCGAAGAAGAGGTTGTCGAAGATAGCGATGTTCCTGAAGAACTGTCTTGGTTGGTGAAGCAAGAGGAAAGAGCCATTCTGCCTCACGACGAAGTCATCGAAATTATCAACTTGGGGTCGGAAGGGGTTGAGAAGAATATTCGTATCGGAGCCGCGCTGCAGAGCGATATCAAGCGAAGACTGGTTGAAATGCTCCGAGAGTATAATGATGTGTTCGCTTGGTCGTATGAGGATATGCCAGGGCTCGATACAGACATGGTTGTGCACCGCCTTCCACTGAAAGAAGATTGCCCGCCGGTCAAACAAAAGCTTCGCAGAACTCGACCAGATATGGCAGTGAAGATCAAAGAGGAAGTTCAAAAACAGTGGGATGCTGGTTTCCTGGCTGTGACAAAATACCCCTCATGGGTTGCTAACATCGTACCAGTGCCAAAGAAAGATGGCAAGGTGCGGATGTGCGTGGATTATAGAGATTTGAATAAAGCAAGCCCAAAAGACGATTTTCCGCTTCCTCATATTGACGTGCTAGTCGATAATACGGCTCAATACTCCGTATTCTCCTTCATGGATGGCTTTTCAGGCTATAACCAGATCAAAATGGCGCCAGAGGATATGGAGAAGACTACTTTCATAACGCCTTGGGGAACATTTTGCTACAAAGTGATGCCCTTTGGTTTGAAAAATGCTGGGGCAACATATCAGCGTGCGATGACGACTCTTTTTCATGATATGATGCATAAAGAGATCGAAGTTTATGTTGACGATATGATTGCCAAATCCCAGATGGAGGAAGAGCATCTGGTGAATCTGCTGAAGTTATTTAAAAGGCTCAGGAAGTTCAGGCTGAGGCTGAACCCTAATAAATGCACCTTCGGGGTGAGATCGGGTAAACTGCTGGGGTTTATCGTAAGCGAAAGAGGAATAGAGGTCGATCCTACCAAAATAAAAGCGATCCAAGAAATGCTGACGCCTAAAACAGAGAAGGAGGTGCGCGGGTTTTTAGGGAGGTTGAACTACATCGCTCGGTTCATATCTCACCTAACTGCTACGTGTGAACCATTATTCAAGTTGTTGAAGAAAGATCAAGTTGTAACGTGGAATGAAAATTGTCAAAAGGCGTTCGATAAAATAAAGCAGTATTTGCAGGAGCCTCCTATTTTGATACCCCTAGTGGCAGGGAGACCCTTGATCATGTATTTGACGGTTCTTGAGGGAAGCATGGGTTGTGTTCTCGGTCAACACGACGAGACAGGAAGAAAAGAGCATGCGATCTACTATTTGAGTAAGAAATTTACAGATTGTGAATCTCGATATTCAATGCTTGAGAAAACTTGTTGTGCGCTAGCCTGGGCCGCCAAGCGTTTGAGGCAATACATGCTGAATCATACAACCATGCTCATCTCGAAGATGGATCCTATCAAATATGTATTCGAAAAGCAGGCGTTGTCAGGGAGAATTGCCCGGTGGCAGATGGTCTTGACTGAATATGACATCCAATACGTCTCGCAGAAGGCTATAAAGGGGAGTGTGTTGTCTGAGTATCTGGCAGAGCAGCCTATTGAAGATTACCAATCTATGAGGTTTGATTTTCCTGACGAGGACATCATGTACCTAAAGATGAAGGATTGTGAAGAGCCGTTGCCAGACGAAAGGGCCAGAGTTGGGCTCCAAATGGAAGATGATATTTGACGGAGCTGTGAATGCTTACGGTAGCGGAATAGGGGCAATCATCACTACTCCACACGGGTCGTACATCCCGTTTACTGCCCGATTGACCTTTGCCGTTACCAACAATGAGGCCGAATACGAAGCTTGTATAATGGGGCTTGAAGAAGCCATTGATTTGCGAATCAAGAATCTGGACGTATACGGAGACTCAGCTCTGGTGGTGAATCAGATCAAAGGGGAATGGGAGACACGTCAGCCCAATTTGATACATTACATGAATTATGCAAGGAGATTGTTGCCTTTCTTCGACAAGGTTGAATTGCATTACGTACCGAGAGCAGAGAATCAAATGGCTGACGCCCTGACCACTTTGTCTTCCATGTACAAAGTCAACTTCTGGAACGAGGCTCCCCGAATTATTATCTCTCGGCTTGACAGGCCAGCTTACGTATTTGCTATTGATGAGGCATCCGATGACAAACCGTGGTATTTCGATATCCTTAATTTTCTGAAGAATAAAGAGTATCCGGCTGGGGCATCCAGTCAAGATCAAAAGACTCTCAGGAGATTAGCGGGCAATTTCTATTTGAATCCGGATGGCGTCTTATACAGAAGAAACCACGATTTGGTGCTGTTGCATTGTGTAGACGAAAGAGAGGCAAAGCTACTCCTGGAGGAAGTACACGAAGGTACCTTTGGTACACATGCTGGTGGGCATGCTATGACGAGAAAGCTGCTGAGGGCAGGGTATTTTTGGCTGACTATGGAAACTGACTGTTTCAAGTTCGCAAGGAAGTGCCACAAGTGCCAAATCTATGCTGATAAGATCCATGTGCCTCCAAGTCCTCTAAATGTGATGTCATCGCTATGGCCATTCTCGATGTGGGGAATCGATATGATTGGAAAGATCGAGCCGACGGCTTCTAACGGGCATCGGTTCATTCTAGTAGCAATCGATTATTTCACTAAGTGGGTGGAAGCGGCGTCTTATGCAAATGTAACGAAGCAAGTGGTGGCCAGATTCATCAAGAGAGATATCATTTGCCGATATGGGATTC
The DNA here is from genome assembly GCA_963859935.3 of Lathyrus sativus. Taxonomy (NCBI): domain Eukaryota; kingdom Viridiplantae; phylum Streptophyta; class Magnoliopsida; order Fabales; family Fabaceae; genus Lathyrus; species Lathyrus sativus. Next base: position 443,019,172 of record OZ012737.1, read on the forward strand.
CCGAGCGGATAATCACGGACAACGGTTCAAACTTAAACAACAAAATGATGAAGGAGCTCTGTCAGAATTTCAAGATCGAACATCACAACTCCTCCCCTTACCGACCCAAGATGAATGGCGCTGTCGAAGCAGCCAATAAGAATATCAAGAAGATCGTTCAGAAGATGGTGGTGACCTATAAGGATTGGCATGAGATGCTACCTTTCGCTTTGCACGGTTATCGTACGACGGTACGCACATCAACCGGGGCAACCCCGTTCTCGTTAGTATACGGAATGGAGGCGGTATTACCATTGGAAGTTGAGATCCCTTCTCTGAGGGTATTGCGAGACGTTCAGCTGGACGAGGCAGAATGGGTAAAAGACAGGTTGAATCAACTGAGTTTGATGGATGAGAAGAGGCTAGCTTCTCTAGCGTATGGTCGTTTGTACCAGAGCCGAATGAAGAAAGCGTATGACAAGAAGATACATCCGCGAAGCTTTCAGACGGGCGACCTTGTGCTAAAAAGGATTCTCCCGCCGCAAGCAGATCGCAGGGGCAAGTGGACCCCCAACTACGAAGGGCCATACGTTGTCAGGAAAGTCTTTTCAGGAGGAGCGTTGTTGTTGTCCATTATGGACGGTGAAGACTTCACGTCACCTGTAAATTCGGACGCAGTTAAAAAATACTTTGCTTAAAATAGACCCGCTGGACAGAAAAAAGAGAGTCCAGGCAAAAATGGGGCATCCTGGCGAACCAAAAACAGAATAAAAGGTTCGGGCAAAAGTTAGGGATAAAATTGAAAAAATGTACACCCGCGAAGTTGAAAACCTACACTGGGCGGCTTCGGCAAAAAAGGGTATCCCGGTGAACTGAAAACCCGTAAAGGGCGGTTCACGCAAAAGTTAGGGATTTGAAAAGCAAATGACTGCGGTCCGAATTTGATACTGCATTGAGCATTGGTGCGGGGAATATACCTGAGGGGTCGATTATCAGATACAATCTCTTCGGAAGCGTGAATACCGGGAAAGCATTAGAGTCGGATGAGTCATAGGAGGATCAGTTCGTGGTGTTCGTCTGCATCCCGTTGCCGACATGTGTACAAAATTTAATTTGTCAAAATATTTATGCTTCTTGTGCATACATGTATATTTGCTTTGCGTAGCTTCCTCATTTCAGGAGTTACATCCCGTGTACAAAACTCCGCCCATTCAGGGGCCCAATCAATAAAATATGCTATTCAGTACTTGATGCTGGTTCTTTACTGTTTTGTGCATGATAAAACGCCTAAGTTTATTGAAACTAGCATGTGTATAACGTCACTGGCCCTTGCCAACAATTGCTAAAGCTTTGAATTAACTGAAGATAACGTCACTAACCTGAATCGATTTGGTTGTATAGGCTTGTCTTGTCTCATTTGTGTTGTTGCAGGTTTCATAGCCGTATGAGGAAGATGATCAAAAGGTTGCAGTAACGAAAGACGCGTTCCCCACGCAGGTCATGCATGTTCTTCCTGAAGAAGGATAGAATTCCCCAGCTAGTCGTAGCTTATCCAAAGGACATGTTCCAACAAAGCCATTTATTCTCAGCAGAATTGGCGATTCCAAAATTATAGGCTGTATTCAGGCAGTGTGGTGTCCCCCAGAAGGATTCCTTGTCTCAAGCAGAGGGGTTTAGCCTCAGAAGATTAATATTTCAGATTGGTGAGCTGTATTCAGGAAATTTACCTTTCCCCGCAGGGTCATTTACTCTCCCCCAGCGGAGCCAGCGGATTTTCCCCAAGAGAATCATCCCATCCCCAGCGGAATTCTCTTCTCTGCAAGTATTTTCATTCCTCCCAGTGGAACTCGAAGAGTAAGACTATCCCCAGCAGAGTCGGGGTGGCGCATTGGCATTTATTTTGTCAGAATACCGTGTGATACCCGTTCACTTTCCCGCAGAAGTTCGATCATACCAGGCGCATCTGTTATTCTCCAGTAGAGTTGTATTCCCCAGCAGGGCGTTACTTCAGCGAGGTGCTTGGTTCAAGTTCCCAATTTCCCAGCTGAGCCGACCTCATCCTTCCAGCATTTTGCTGGAATAATTCTGCAGCATCTGGCTATCCCCAGCGGAGTTGGCATTATGTTCAGCATTTATTTTGCTGAAGCAGTTGCTATACCCAGCAGTTCGAGTCTGCATTTGCATCGGCATATAGTGCATTGGTGCATAATGTCATACTTGCATCCACCAAATAAAAGCGTAGCATTTCCATGTCGAATGGAGCATTGCATCATTGTCGAACGCATGCATTTTGAAACATAAACTCGGTTGGCTAACCGTTTGTTCCAAGTATTGTTTCTATTGCAGGAAGAGAGAGCCCTTGCTCAGGTGAATCAATAAACATTCAGGATCTCGACGTGAGACATTCGACGAAGTGTCAGCTGTGGCACTATTCCCCACAGAGTTATCAGGATAAGTCTCTCTTTGTCACCAAGCAGAGTTACCTATTTTCCCGCCAGGGTTCTTGTTGAAGTTTCCCTAGTCCGATCAGCGGATTGTTTCCTTCAAAGTTGTTGTTATGTCAGCATTAAAAGGTTTCACGAACCAGAATTGCAGAGACTACCGCCAGCTATCAGAACAGGCCCCCGGTGGTGTGGTTTCCAAATATCCCCAGTAAAGTCTGCTTCAAAATCGCTGTCACGTCAGTGCTAAGAAGTTTTGTGGTTTGGACCAATGGAAGGCTGAGTCCTAACGTGGACAAAATTCTTGACAGGTTTTCTTTGTGCTAGAAAAGTGGGGGTCCTAACGTGGACGGATTGATTTCCTCAGTTGACGATATGTGCTAGTCCTAACGTGGACAGGTTCGATTTCTCAGAATTGTTGGAATGTGGAGTCCTAACGTGGACATTTCTTCCCGTTTGACGATATGTGTTAGTCCTAACATGGACCGATTCGAGTGCTCGATATTGATTGAGTGAAGAGTCCTGACGTGGATAAAAGTGGGTTACTCTTCGTGTTGGAGTCCTGACGTGGACAATTTATTTCCAGCAGATAGCTTTATTCGTAATGGTGAAATGTGCGTCCTGACGTGGACAAGTTTTATAGTTCTTTGTGATGACAAGATGTGAGAGTCCTGACGTGGACAATTTTATCCTTCTTCGGGCTGATGGCAAAGTGTGAGTCCTGACATGGACAAGTCTTATTTCCCCAGCAAGTCGAAGACGCGCAAGTCCTGACGTGGACAAGTGTATTTCCTCAGCGAGTCAAGAGGTGAGTCCTTACGTGGACAAATCAAGACGAAATGTGAGTCCTGACGTGGACAAGGTCGTTCCTTACGTAGAAAGAGAAGATAGATTCCTTACGTGGAAAGTTTAGTCCTAACATGGACAGATTCAGATCAAGTTGGTTTCCTAACGTAACAGATGAAGAGGTATTCCTTACGTGGAAAAGTTTGGTCCTGACGTGGACAGATCAAAGTTTGATTCCTAACATGGAAAGATTGGAGTCCTGACGCAGACAAATCGGAAAGTTTGATTCCTAACGTGGACAAATTAAGATGTATTCCTTACGTGGAAGAAAAATGATTCCTTACATGGAAAAGAGATTGTGTTCCTGACGTGGAAAGGTGGGTCCTTACGTGGACAGAGTTGTATTCCTTACGTGGAAAGATTGAGTCCTTACGTGGACATATCAGACTGGAGTCCCTACGTGGACAGATGAAGAAGTATTCCTTACGTGGAAAGCTTAGGGTCCTTACGTGGACGAATCAAGAAGATTATTATTCCTAACGTGGAAAAGTGGGTCCTAACGTGGACGATGTAGTCCCAACGTGGGCAAATTTATTCCTTACGTGGAAAGAGTGTTTCCTTACATGGAAAGAAGATGGTTTCCTTACGTGGAACGAGATTGATTCCTTACGTGGAAAGTTTAGTCCTGACGCGGACAGATTGAGAAAAAGTTCATTCCTTACGTGGAAAGGTGAATCCTAAAGTGGACAGTGTTATTCCTAACGTGGAACGGTTATTCCTTACGTGGAAAGACGAGTAATCCCCAGCACGGTCACTACGAGATCAGTGGGTTGTCGTAACAGTCAGACTCAGTCGATGAATGTCGTTCCCCAAGCAGTGGCGCAGTGCATTTCTGCGGTTGGCAAATTTCTGGTTTCACTTGTATTCAACCGTCTCGTACCACGAATGTCTGAAGGCTCCGGGCTCTTCACCCAATCGGGTCCAAGTCGCTTGAATAGGGGCAGCTGTTGCACCCTAAAATTTGCTCAACCTTATCCACTTGATTTATGTTTCAATATCATTAGCATTTGCATATAGAGTCATGTACATAGGTTACTCATATGCATAGCACAAGCATAGCCAATCATTCAACAGGGGACCAATCATTATTCTCATCTCTAGAGGCCTATTAGGAGGTTATTATCCAAATTCAATCTCATTCAAGTCATCAGAAAAGAATTTGAAAGTTGGAGAAGTCAGTAGATCAAGCATTGAGTCCATCTCCTATCTGAGGGTATCTGGGGATCATCAAAGAAGGTATGGGTTGTGAATTGAGAGCATGGGGAGTATCTAGACATCTTGGAGGACTTAGAAAGTCATTTGGATAAGGAAACAAGTTGTTGATGTGATCACAAGAATTGCAGTTGAAGACAGTCAATTAGGGTTTCATCTCGGTCAACCCTGGGTCAACCCTAGGTCAAAGGATTGTTTGAGAGGCATTGAGGGCTATTGAAGAGATGTGGGGTTTATCATTTGACATGAATAATAAGGATATGTTGTTATGCTAAGAAGAAATCAAGAGAAATCAAGGAGAAGAGGAGTTTCTAAATTAGGGTTTTTATGTAAAATCCCCTAGTTTAGGTCAAATTTCCAAGCAAGATAAGTCAAAATGCAAGCTTCAAATGGATCCTTGGCCCACATGAAACTTGTATAGGATCTCAAGACCTTTAATTTGAGTGGTGGAAGACATCAAGGAGATTTATAGAACTCAAGTTGTGGTCCTTGCAAGTTACAGGTCATCTGAGGTATCTGAAATTTTGTCTGTAAAAGTGACTTGACTTCCAAGCAATTTTTACCCCTCAAGGAGATTTCAAATGAATTTATGGTAAACATAAGAGTTGTTCCTCATTGTCTTAGATTTCTATAATGGTATAGTATGCCTTCATATGATGTGTGGAACTCTACTTATGGTCTTGGCAAGCAAAGGGTATTTTGGTCTTTTGATAATTACAGGTCATTTTAACCTATGCCCAAAACTCATACAAGGAAGCTTCAAATGGAAAACTTTACAACATAAAACTTGTTCCAAATGACATTTTGAGTCTAGAAAAGTTGCCATGAGAGATTGGAAAGATTCATAGCACAAGGTTTCAAAATTGTTGGATTTAATGAATAAAAATGGACTTAAAAATGAGATTTTTCATATCTTGGCCAAATGAAGCAAAATTATAGGTCATTTTGAATGGAAAGATCATTTTAAAGACATTGGCTAAAGTGGAATTTTGAGCTTAGTTCACATTTTGGGAGTTATCCATGGTTGCTTGTAATGGAAGGTACATAAACCAAATCCAAGGGAATTTGTGCAAGGGAAGCTTCTCCAAGTTTCTAGGAGGTTCTAACCTCACCTATATATTGATATAAGATGGTTCATGCCATGGTTGGTGATTGCATTTTCTCAAAACCTCAAGTTTCATTCACTTTCTCCACTTTGCATAAGCATCACAAACTCTCTCAAATCTCCATCAATCTTCACATTTTTTGATTGAATCTTCATCATCATCATCCAAGCATCATAATCCACATCAAGATTGGTAGAATTGGAGGAAGGATCGTGCTGTTCAAGATAACCATCCAAATTGCAAGAACTTCTCAAGTACAAGATTCAGGAAGTTTGAGCCTAGATCTTTGCATACAGAATCAAAGTGGTGGTGTGTGGGTCAGTTTCAAGTCCTTGCAAGCATTGATTCAGGGATTTCCATAGTTGTATCTCCATTTTAAACCAGGTTGGATTTCTCTTCGAATTGCATGTTTTTGGTTAGCATGATAGGGTTTTGATAGCTTAGACTGGTTAAGTTAGGTTAGATGATGATTTTCACAGAGTTTGGAGAGGTTTTGTGAGGTTTGGCTATGGAGTGCATAATCTGTTAGAGCCTATAACTACTAGGATAAGGCACGAAAATCTTGTTGGATTGGCATGTTAAGATCAGCTTGGAATGTAGTTGAAATTAGGACAAGAATTGGTGAGTTTTGGTTGAGTTGATCACAGGTGTAAAGGTTGGATCCCGTCTGTTATCTCTATCAAATTGACTTGTTGGCTGAGTTTTAGAAGGAGTCAATGCTATGGTTGTGTAGAGGGAAGAAAGTAGATCGTTTTTGCTTTTTATACCTTGTGATTCCATGGCGTATCGAGGGAGAACGAGGAACTCGAATGTTCATGCATGGCTGTGAACTCTGAAAACCCTAATGCTAATTTGGAGAAGACGATGATTTCACCATTGGATCCCTTCAATTTTACGACTTTTTCTGCCCATCCAACGGCTCATGTTCAAACTGAAAAATGGAGGGAGAGACTTAGGATGAAACGCCGCATTTCATTAATTGAAACGTTGGGCTGTGGACTCAGATGACTATATGCACCCCCGTTTTGAAAGGCCCAAATAAGTACACGTGAATGCATTGCTAAATACACCGAGACTTTGTTATTTTTCTGGCTTTTCTCCAATTCAATTTCTGAGCGCGTGTGGGCCTAACACAATTAATGTTCGCACCCCCCACTTCTCAGCCCACCTGGAATATGAACTGAGCGCGTTTGCTCTTCATACCCCCTCCTTTTATTGCTTTATATTTTCATTTTAATTTCTTTTTCATTTTTCATGCATTTTCTAAAAATCATAATAAATCATAAAAACATTATTTTTCAATAATTCTTTTTGCATAATTTTCTTTAAAGAGTCTAGAAAATTATAAAAAATAAAAATTGCATTTTATTTTTTATTTGATATTTTTCCCATATTTTCCAAATAAATGCATATTTTAGGTGTTTCATTTCATACATGAATTTGATATTTTTTGTTCTCATAGTTGCTTTTATATTTTTTGTCCATTCTTTTTAGGTTGTTTAGTTTAGATATACAACTTGTAGATACAATTTAGTTCCCATTTTTAGGACTTAATTTTAGGTGTTTAGTTTAGGTGTGAACAACATGAACAAATTAGGGTTTTAAGTGATAACTTAGGTGAATTAGTTCATTTCCCTTAGGACTTAGGGATTAAATAGTTTAGCTATGGGACTATAGGGGCTATGGGTAGTTATTAGATCCCCTTAGAAAAATCAGGATTCCCCTACTGCTATTAATATACTGTATATATTGGATTGACTGGTGTGGTGTGCCCTCTGGGGATTATTGCTTGTTTGTTTGGGTATTGGGATTGCTTGGGGATTTGGGAGAGCTGAAGACTTGTGAAGATGAAGCCATTGGAGATCCAGAGACTGAAGACCAACTTCCAGAGTTGGTAAGGAGATTCCTGCTAGCAGTTGTTGAGGAGATTAGGGTTTAGGAGCTAGGTAGAGCTCTAGATTAGAAAGCTTGTTTCTCAAATATGGAGTGCCTTGTCTGCATCCATCCTTTCTCTATGATTCAAAGTCTCTTTCAAATATCTACCTCCTTCCTTTGGAAGGATCAGTGAATGTATTTGAAAGATGGAACTTTTGAGAGGAAACTTTCTGTTTAATGTTAACAGTTGATGAACCACCCTTGGTAGGTAATTAACTGTCTAGCATTCATTCACTTCATCTGGTTGACTGATATTCATTTTGGAGATTGAGACTTGAAGAAAAGCCATTGCAGATTGAAGATTGAAGATAGAGACCTTGCTTGAAGGCTGTGAAGATAAAGAATGATGCTTGCTTGAAGCTTGTAGCTGGTTGGAGATGACTTGAAGACAGATGTTGGTGCAGAGCTGTTGTTGCTGTTTATTTTAGCTGTTTAATTTTTGATGTATTGTTTGAATTTCCCTGACTGTATTGTTTGCCATTGACCTGTTAGGTTGAAAGCGAATTTTGTTCGCTTTTGCCTGTTGTTTTCTAGGTTCGAGGTTGAGTGGGACTCCCTTGCCTCGCTTGTATTGCTGCATTCATGCATTTTACTGTTTTATTGTATATTTGCTATTGTTTCTGTTTCCGTCTATTCCCTTAGGATCTCTGTTTCTCTCTGCGCAAGAGAGGAGCATGATAGACATTAGGTCTTAACCCATGCATGATAACATTAGGTTAGTGTGATTCCCTTTGCAACCCTAAGTTAGAGTTCTGTCTCTTCTTTCTCAAAACAAACAGAAATACACAATAAACATTTCAAACACAATAAAAGACACTTCTTCCGTAAAAGAATGTGAACTCATCAAAACGTCATTTTTGTCCGCTTGGACTGTTAATCAGAAAAACCCTTTTTCAGAAGGACTAAAAACAATCAAGACAGACTTGTGTCGTACGTGGCCCGAACTACGTTTGCTCTGATCTTTCATGCCGTATGAAAGTACGTAGGCATAGGATGCGATGTCCTAGCGAGCAACCTTCCCCTCCTTTCCCGTAGGTAGGCGAACTACGTTGACTCTGATTTCTCGTTCCAGACGGAAATACGTAGGCATAAAGTGCGATACTTTGCCGAGTCATTTTATTTTCTTTTTAACCCTTGACCTATAGTTTAGATAGAATAACAATCCATACCCGAAAACAAGCGTGGATCCCGTCGAGTACGACGGACGTGAGGGGTGCTGATACCTTCCCCTTGCGTAACCGACTCCCGAATCCAGGATTTGGTTGCGATGACCATTCCTTTCCCCATTTTGCGGTAGGTTTACCTCGAGCGTTTCCTTTCCCTCCTTTGGGATAAATAACGCACGGTGGCGACTCTTCTGTTCAGCCGGCGCCGATTTTCGCAGTAGCGACACATGGTTGAAGGAAATATTGCCACCGTGTGCGGTGAAGAATATATAATGATCAGCTAGTTATCATTCATCAAGTACGTTGAAGTAGATGGGGAAATTCACGACACCTGCAACATGGCATAAAAGGGAAATATCACATTATCATAAAAATTCCAACTTTTACAACACCTGCTCAACAGATATGCAACAACGGAATAACACCCATAAGAAATATTTAGAACAAAGGCGAAAATATCCAAATATTTCATAATTCACCAAACATGTATTCACATATACAGTTATCATTCATCATGTTTTACAAAATATAACAACAGCATATACATACTCGGATGTATCACAAAAGAATCAAAATAAATCCTATTCTACCCGGTGCTACATATCAGAGCCGACCGACCAAAAAGGGAAGAAGCCACGCTTCACAAAATACCTCCAGCAATCTAGTCTGAAATGCCTCATAGAGCATTAAAAGAAACAATAGAAGGGTGAGAAACGATATCATAATAACGATGCATAAAAACATATATATATATATATATATATATATATATATATATATATATATATATATATATATATATATATATATATATATATATATATATATATATATATATATATATATATATATATATATATATATATATATATATATATATATATATATATATATATATATATATATATATATATATATATATACATAATACCCAATATACGTCTTTCGCATTCTCACCGCAACTCACCTCGTCATACCATACATCGCAATGTATTCACATCATCTATTTACAAATAGAACATCATGCATATACAATATGCGTCAACAATGTTTATATCGGTTCATGAACACACAAAACATACATATTCATATATTCACACATACATGTGTCTTCAAGCATACCAATCATGCCAATCATCAACAATTCATATAAACATTTACAATTATGTTCATTCACCATACACCATGCAGGATGTCAACATGCAACTCATAGAGACCGACACACGACTCTATGCAGATGCAAATGCGGTACCGACTCATTTCAGCAGGTTCAATTGAAGAACCAAATAACCATCGCTCACACCCCACATGGGCACACGAGGTTCTGCAGATTCTACGCGGAATCAAAATAACCATCGTTATATACGAGGTTCTGCAAATCCACCGAGGGATCAATAATTAACCATCGCTCACACCCCACAAGGGCACACGAGGTTCTGCAGATTCACCGAGGAATCAATAATTAACCATCGCTCACACCCCACAAGGGCACACGAGGTTCTGCAGATTCACCGAGGAATCAATCGACACAAGAATGCATACCATGATGCTTCACATGCAACATGACTCATGACACTCTTGAAATGCACACATGTTTACAAACATACTCATGCATTCTACACATTCATACAAACATCATAGATTTTTAATCAGGCTAAACAATGCACATAATTGCCCAAGCGGCCACAATTCATAATCTAGGATTCACGCCATACGGCTACCCACAGCACAACACAACCCAACATATAAACTACTAAATCAAAGAAGGGTCGATCGCAACCGAAACCCCAAGCCACGACAGCACCCAGCAACAGGGAAATCCATCCTGCTACGTTCGCTACACCGTTCGCCACAACGAACCTCCAGCGAGCTCCTCGCTACTCCCTTCGCTGCCAGCGAGGGACATTAAAACCATTCTGTTCCAAGTCTGGGACCGTTCGCTACGCACTCACCTAGCGAACTACCAGCGACCAATCGCGACCTGCTCGCCTAGCGAACTGCTAGCGAGCGTCTGCGATTTCCACTTCTCCCCGCTGTTCAGAATCCAAAACTACCGATAAAATCACCCGATGAATTCCAACTCATATCCAGTAGCCTTAGTCTAACATATACCGACTAATCTACGTCATCTGATCACGATTCTAACCGTTAGACAACGATTTCTATCGATTAAACCAAATTCAACCTAAAATGGAAAGTGTAGAAAACTACCAACAATCCAAAACAATCCAATAAAATCATACATGATTATACACATTGATAGAATAATAAAGTTTCACACCCTTACCCGAACAATCGAAAGCTTTGGTGATGATTTCTTGAAGTTCTAGGTTTTTCCTCTTCTTTCTCTCCTCTTTCTCTTCTCTTCCTTTCTTTCCTTTGTTTTTCTATCTCTCTTCCTAACTTTCTCTTTTTCTCTCATATACTCATATTCTCTTTTCTTTCCTCTCCAATTCTTTCCACACACTAATTAATCAATTCACATAAAATATCCACTTAACATAATTACTAATGCCCAAAATACCCTCCGGTCTATTTTACCCGATACTCTCAAAGTAGGCAAAAATAGCACAATATGCACAAATAACATATTAACACACAATTCCACATTTAAAATAATAATTCAATCTATTAAATCAGAAAGGACTCAAAATAAAGGAAATTCAGAATCGGGGCGTTACAGAAATCAATCAGAACCACCTGATCATTCAATATGCACATCACAAGGCCATTAGCGTGCCAGCAAATTAAATGAAATTCAAAGTAAATCATGTGCATCTAGTCAAAAGGAGCATGGTATACGTCGTAATCACAAGTGTTCAACACAAAGGTCAACTGATCCAACGGCATGGACATCATCTCCTTCAATGGGAGTCAACCAAAACCAAAAAAAACAAAGGGGTGGCCGGAGATCCCTTCCGGTCATCTTCTCCGGTCACCCAGCCACCGTGAAAAAAAGTTCAGAAAACCACAGGCATGAAAACTCAACCAAAATTAACAAAATCATAGTGCAAATTCATCCTCTCAACAAGAGGAACTCAAATCCAACCTTAGTTTTCCTTTTTGAGCAATGAACAAGGCAAATCGAAAGCAAAAATGAAATGAGCATAAACTGAAAATCTTAAAATTAGCCCACCAAAATGTCCAGAACGCATCCACAACTCACAAGGAGTTCAAATCCACGTTTCATTTGCTCTAAGAACTCAAAAATGAGCCAAAATTCAAACAACACGAATAATGCATCAAACTGAAAACACACCAAATGCCAGTTCATTTTAAACATCAACGATCTACATTGTTTCTACGTCTCAAGTATGCAATAATGGCACAAAATCAAGGCTTAAAATGAGAGATATGGTGATTTTGAATTTACCTAGTGGAACACCTCCACTGGGTCTTGTCTATGGCTGATTCTTTGAACAAACCACCCAGAAACGTTCCAAATACCTTAAGGAAGCTTTTGATCAACTCAATTTTGCTTGCAATGGTGTGTAGATCCAAAACCGATTTTCAACTTGCTCTCAGTTTTTCAACTTTCTATTTCAGCCAATTCACCACCAAAACGAGCTCTCTAGGTCTGGGAAGTTTCCTAGCCTCTTATATGTTGGGTTCAGATGAAAATGGTGCTTCAATTCATGCCCCAAAGCCCAATTCACAAATCAAAGTTTTTACACTTTTTCCACTTGCCATACGTGTATTTTTCAACTGCACCAACCTTGATTCTATTTCAAATCAATTCCAAATGGCTTGAGTTGATCAAAGGGCCAAGAATTAAGCCTTGTTTTGATCTTATGGTGGATTTCCAACTTGTTACTTCAAGATTAAGAAACCATGAAAATGACCCATTTAAAGACCTCAAATTGCAAATTTGAAAATGGCAATGTCTTTAGAACCTTATTTGCACTCAGAAAAGGCATAAATTTGCCTTGAGAAAGTTTAAAATCATTTAAATCTCAATTTCTCATTTTAAGCCTTCTTTATGAAAAATTCAAACACCCAATCTTCAATCCAAGCTCCAACCATGACAAGAAATGATTTGGTAATGCAAATGGCCCTATTTGGAGCAAGTTTCATGTTGAAAAGACTTCTGTTTAAAGTGTGCAAGTTGGTGAATGGACCTATAATTTTATGACCTATAATCCTGCTTTCCCAAAATACCCTTGACTTGTAACCCTCATAACTTGAGTTCTACAAATCATATGAAAGACTAATATTACAATTTTGAAAGCTAATACCATGCCCTACAACTTTCATTTTATCCAAAAGTTGAGGAGAAACACCCTTATAGGTCAAAAATGGCTTGGAAGTTGGTTGACTTTTGTTGACCAAAATCACATTCATCTGATGACCTGTAACTTGTCTGGATCATAACTTGATGAATTGATCTTGAAATGATATATTAGACCTCTCAACACAACATCCCATGAACATAGAGACTTGGAATTGAGTTGTAACCTCCTTCAATTTCACAGTTAACTGAGTATTTACCAGATGAAAACCCTAGATGCCACACTTTTGATTGGGGCTTGTTCCACTTCACACAACAATTTGAATGAGCTCCAAATGGCTCTCAAAGCACTCAATGAGCTATCTCAATATCTTATGCCCATTATCATGCATTCACAATCTTCTGATGCTCTTCAATTGGCCTCCAAGTTAGGAGCTGACCCACACACATCCATCTATCCTTTCACAAGACTTTGACCACTTCAAGATGCCCTGATGACCATTCAAGCTTGAGTAACAACTCTTGCTTAGGCTCAATGCTCTGAGAATACCTATCTTGCTATACACAACCTCTTGATCCCCTGAAATATGCTATGCAATGCAAATGCTAGAACAAAATGAAAAGAAATGAAACACAAACCAAGTTAAGAAAAGGTTGAGCAAATTTTGGGGTGCAACAGCTGCCCCTATTCAAACGACTTGGACCTGAATGAGTGAAAAGCGAATGGTTTTCACGCAATCAAGGTAAAAGACGGTTGAATACCAAAGAACCCAGAAATTTGCCAACCGCAGGAATTCTGAATACAGCAGTACTGATCTCAAAGCCACCCCGTTGGGGAAAAAGAATACAAACGTCAAAACAACGCCATGGTCTGGATACCATATTGGCGAAAAGTAACAATCCATGTTACTGGAGTCTGGGTACTCCATAGAAATTGAAGTCTGAATGCTCGAAGTAACCGGAGTCTGGATGCTCAAAGAAACACAAATCTGAGTCTGGATACTCAAAAACTGGAGCCTGAATGCTCAAAAAACACAAATTGGAGCCTGGATGCTCAAAGAACAAATCTGAGTCTGGATACTCAATAGCTGGCCTGAGTCTGGATACTCAATAACTAGAGCCTGGATGCTCTATGCAATCTGAGCCTGGATGCTCTATGCAAATAACCTGAGTCTAGATACTCGGTTAATAAAAATGAGTCTGGATACTCAATAACATGAGCCTGGATGCTCAAAGAAACAAATCTGAGTCTGGGTACTCAATATACGGAGCCTGACTGCTCGGTAATAAATCTGAGTCTGGATACTCAATAACCTGAGCCTAGATGCTCGATGAAAACTGAGCCTGGATGCTCTATGCAATTGAGATATATTCATCAGGATCTGTATATCCTACGAGTTCAAGTCAAACGACGTTGGTGAGAAACAATATGAGTTGTGGTCTAGATACCACATGGGCTGAGAAAAATAATAGGCGCCAAGGTCTGGATACCACACAGAAATAAGAGATAACAAGGATACTGTGACCTTGATATCACAGAGCATCAGATAAACTAATATGGCCTGGATACCAAAACTGCCTTTACCGGAGTCTGGATACTCAATGGAGAAAGTACAAACAAGATTCATCAGGGTCTGGACGCCCAACTGACTTTACCGGAGTCTGGATACTCCACGGAGAAAGCATAATAAAATGAGCATAAGCCATGGTCTGGATACCATAAAGCAAAAAGAACACAAATACATTTGCTGTGATCTGGACATCACAAGGGAATTTGACCGGAGTCTGGATACTCAACGGATCAAGAAAATACCTGTTGGAAAAAATATCGGAGTCTAGATACTCAACGTATATGACTGGAGTCTGGATACTCTAGGGACAAAACAATATATCATCAATTGGAAACTCACCGGAATCTGGACATTCAACGGACAAAGAGTACAACCACAAAACTGATCGAGGTCTGGATACCCAACTGACTTTACCGGAATCTGGATACTCAACGAAGAAAGCATAATAATATCAATCACCATACTTATCATGATCCACTCAGATCCGAAGATACTTCCGGAGAATAACATGAGCCGGGGTCTGGATACCAGGCGGGCTAAGAGAAATCACATGGTCTGGATACCAAAGGAGAAGATCAAACCTCTGAAGATACACCCGAAACAAAGAGATAACAACCTGGTCTATGTTTCACATGCATATGTTTGAAAATGGCATAATGCTCCATACGAGATGGAAATGCTACGCGTTTGGGTAGATGCTATGCACGTAAGCAGATGCATCGGAACTAAAACAACAAAATAAATGCTAGAGAAACAGAAACCATCCTGTCAGGAACAACAAACAACCCTGCAGGGAAAAGCTTAACCATGTCAATAACAATTGGACTTACACCGAAACGAAAATGCCTCGAAAGGCTTACCTACCAGGGATAAAGTTCATACAAGAATAGGAAATCCAAACTCAACTTAGGATGCAGATCACTACTTGTTGAAGAAGATGCCCAGACTGACTCTCCTGAATACAAACTTTCTGAGGAACAGATAACTCACCGAGTACTTAAGATGTCCAGGCTAAACAACCTAACTTACCTGATGGAGAACAACAATGCCCTGAATGGCCTTTCAAGATGCAACTATCTTGGGGAACAGAAACCTAACCGGTAGAGGCCTCAGTCTGTACTGTTGGAAGCTGAGTTCCTACAATCAAACTGAATGAGAGGGAAAAAGTAAAAAGCCACTTCTGGGGAAAACTTGGCACCTACTCTATGGGGATACACCCAAACCTTGACTTGCTGGGGGGTAAACACATACTCGTACTCTGCAGAGGATTAAAAGCACACTGGGATAGAGATGCAGCCTCAACTGCTGGAGAACAACACTGTTTATAAATCCATCTGTATTCATAAAACCTTGCCCCAAGGGTAACAACCCTGCGACAGACAAACAAACAAGACAGCCTATACAACAAGAGCATCTTGGTCATCGTCCGTGACATTGTTATATTAATATCAAAGTTTTAGCAATTATTGGCCAAGGCCTGCAAGTTTATGCATGCAAGTTCATCAAAAACATCAGACATTTTTTACAAATAAAACAGTAAAAGGATAAAAACAAAGCACACAGACAAGTACTGAATAGTATATGTTTATTGATAAACGGCCTGTAAATAGGCAAAGTTTTACAACAGATGCAACTCCTGAAAAGAGGAAGCTGCGCAAAACTACAAGAATGCATAAAAGCAAATACAAAAGTGTACATTTTAAACAAAAGTACAGCAATGTCGGCAATATGGCGCAGACAAACACCATGAGTTGATTCCTCTATGACTCGCCTGACCCTGACGCTTTCCCGAAGCTTCGTCTTCAGAAGAGATTGATTCGGTAAACATCCTTCAGGTTCTCCCGATCCACTAAGCAATGAAGTTCATACGCAGACCGCAGTCATTTGCTTTTTCAATCCCTAACTTTTTCCTGAACCGCCCTTTCGGGTTTTCGATTCACCGGGATACCCATTTTTGCCAAAGTCGCCTTTCCAGGTTTTCGACTTTGCGGGTTTACGTTTTTCCAATTTTATCCCTAATTTTTGCCCGAACCTTTTTCCTTTTTTATGGTTCGCCGGGATGCCCCATTTTTTCCTGGACTTTTCTTTTTGTGTTCAGCGGGTCTCTTTCAAGCAAAGTATTTTTTAACTGTGTCTGTGTTCACAGGGGATGCAAAATCTTCACCGTCCATGGTGGATAATACTAAGGCTCCCCCAGAGAAAACCTTTCGTACAACAAATGGATCTTCGTAGTTGGGAGTCCATTTTCCCTTGTGATCTGACTGTGGTGGGAGAATCTTCTTCAGCACTCTGAAACCTTCGAGGGCGCACCTTCTTATTGTAAGCTTTCTTCACCCGGCTCTGGTACAAACGACCATATGCAATTGATGCTAGCCTCTTTTCATCCATCAGACTAAGTTGGTTCAATATGTTCTTGATCCATTCCGCCTCATCAGGCTTTACGTCAACCAAAACCCTTAAAGAAGGAATCTCAACCTCTAGTGGTCGGACAACTTCCATACCGTACACTAGTGAGAAAGGAGTTGCCCCGGTTGATGTGCGTACCGTCGTACGATAACTGTGCAAGGCGAAAGGCAACATGTCATGCCAATCTTTGTAAGTAACAACCATCTTTTGCACTATCTTTTTGATGTTCTTGTTGGCCGCTTCAACAACACCATTCATCTTCGGCCGATAGTGAGATGAGTTGTGATGTTCAATCTTGAAGTTCTGGCATAACTCCTTCATCATCTTATTGTTCAGATTCGAACCATTGTCAGTAATGATTCGCTCGGGAATTCCATATCTGCAGATGATGTCCTTCTTTACGAATCTTGCTACCACTTGCTTGGTCACATTAGCGTACGATGCTGCCTCCACCCACTTGGTGAAGTAATCGATGGCTACCAGGATAAAACGGTGTCCGTTGGAAGCAGTGGGCTCAATTTTTCCAATCATATCGATGCCCCACATGGAGAACGGCCAAGGGGATGACATTACATTCAACGGACACGGTGGCACATGAATCTTATCAGCATAAATCTGACATTTATGGCATCTCTTCGCGAATTTGAAACAATCCGACTCCATTGTTAGCCAAAAATACCCAGCTCGTAGTATCTTCCGAGTCATGGCATGTCCGCCGGCATGCGTGCCAAAAGTACCCTCGTGGACTTCTTCCATAAGCAAGCTCGCTTCTTTTTCATCCACACACCTGAGTAACACTAAATCATGATTCCTTCTATAAAGCACACCGTCTGGGTTGAGGTAGAAGTTACCAGACAATCTCCTAAGAGTCTTCTTATCCTGGGTCGATGCCCCTGGTGGATACTCTTGGTTCTTAAGGAAATTCTGGATGTCATGGAACCACGGTTTACCATCGAAAACTCCCTCAATGGAAAATATGAAAGCGGGCCTATCGAGGCGTGAGATAATAATCCTTGGAGCTTTATTCCAAAAATTGACCTTGTACATTGAAGACAGTGTAGCCAAAGCGTCCGCCATTTGATTCTCCGCCCTTGACACATGGTGGAAGTCTATAAGATCGAAGAATTGTAACAGTCTTCTTGCATAATCCTTGTAAGGGATCAAATTGGGCTGCCGAGTTTCCCATTCTTCTTCGATCTGGTTAACAACTAGCGTTGAATTGCCATATACATCGAGATTATTGATCCTCAGATCAATAGCTTCTTCCAAACCCATGATACATGCTTCGTACTCGGCCTCATTGTTGGTGCAAGGAAAAGTTAATCTAGCAGTGAAGGGGATATGAGTTCCATGAGGAGTCGTGATAATTTCCCCAATTCCACTACCATATGAATTAACTGCGCCATCAAAAATCATCTGCCATTGAGAACCCTTCTCCGGACCTTTAATGGGTAATGGCTCATTACAATCTTTTGCTTTCAAGTACATGATATCCTCATCAGGAAATTCAAATCTCATTGGTTGGTAATTGTTGCACCCTAAAATTTGCTCAACCTTATTCACTTGGTTTATGTTTCAATATCATTAGCATTTGCATATAGAGTCATGTACATGGGTTACTCATAGCATAAGCATAGCAAGTCATTCAACAGGGAATCAATCATCATTCTCATCTCTAGAGGCCTATCAAGAGGTTATTATTCAAATTCAATCTCATTCAAGTCATCAGAAAAAAATTTGAAAGGTGGAGAGGTCATTAGATCAAGCATTGAGTATATCTCCTAACTGAGGGTGTCTGGGGATCATCAAGGAAAGTATGAGCTGTGAATTGAAGGCATGGGGAGCATCTAGACATCTTGTAGGATTTAGAAAGTCATTTGGGGAAGGAAACAAGTCATTGGTAAAGTCACAAGAATTACAGTTGAAGACAGTCAACTAGGGTTTCATCTGGGTCAACCCTGGGTCAACCCTAGGTCAAATGACTGATGGAAGGGCATTAAGGGATAGTGAGGAGATGTGGGGTTTATCATTTGACATGAAGAATAAGGATATGTTGTTATGCTAAGAAGAAGTCAAGAGAAATCAAGAAGAAGAGGAGGTTCTAAATTAGGGTTTCTATGTAAAATCCCCTAGTTTAGGGCAAATTTCCAAGCAAGATAAGTCAAAATGCAAGCTTCAAATGGATCCTTGGCCAACATGAAACTTGTAGAGGATCTCAATACCTTTAATTTGAGTGGTGGAAGACATCAAGATGGTTTATAGAACTCAAGTCATGGTCCTTACAAGTTACAGGTCATCTGAGGTATCTGAAATTTTGTCTGTGAAAGTGACTTGACTTCCAAGCTATTTTTACACCTCAAGGAGATTTCAAATGAATTTCTGGTAAACATAAGAGTTGTTCCTCATTGTCTTAGCTTTCTAGAGTGGTATAGTATGCCTTCATATGATTTGTGGAACTCTACTTATGGTCTTGGCAAGCAAAGGGTATTTTGGTCATTTGAGAATTACAGGTCATTTTAACCTATGCCCAAAACTCATACAAGGAAGCTTCAAATGGAAAACTTTACAACATCAAACTTGTTCCAAATGACATATTGAGTCTATAAAAGTGACCATGAGAGATTGGAAGGATTCATAGCACAAGGTTTCAAAATTGTTGGATTTAATGAATAAAAATGACCTTAAAAATGAAATTTTTCATATCTTGGCCAAATGAAGCAAAATTATAGGTCATTTTGAATGTAAAGATCATTTTAAAGACATTGGCTAAAATAGAATTTTGAGCTTAGTTCATATTTTGGGAGTTATCCATGGTTGCTTGTAATGGAAGGTACATAAACCAAATCCAAGGGAATTTGTGCAAGGGAAGCTTCTCCAAGTTTCTAGGAGTTTCTAACATCACCTATATATTGATAAGAGATGGTTCATGCCATGGTTGGTGATTGCATTTTCTCAAAACCCCAAGTTATACACACTTTCTCCAATTTGCAAAAGCATCTCAAACCCTCTCAAATCTCCACCAATCTTCACCATTCTTGTTTGTTTCTTCATCATCATCATCCAAGGATCAGAAATCACACATTTATTTGGCAAATTGAACAAGGAATCGTGCCATCCATCATCATCATTCAAGAATCACAAATTGTGGAAGTGAGAGATTTCAAGCCTTAGAGTCATACTTGTTGCATACAGAAGCCATCATTGAGTTCTTGGATCATTTTCCATCCATCACAAGCCTCAGATTCAGGGATTGAAGCACCTGTTTTCAAGAAATTGTACCAGGTTTGTTTTCCTTCGAATTAGCTAGCATAGTGATCATGGCATAGGATTGTTAGTGTATTAGAGACCTAGGTGGTTAGGTGATGATTTTCACAGAGTTTGGAGAGGTTTTGTGAGGTTTGGCTATGGAGTGCATAAACTGTTGAGGCTTGTAATTATGAGGAT
This sequence comes from Lathyrus sativus, assembly GCA_963859935.3. Taxonomy (NCBI): domain Eukaryota; kingdom Viridiplantae; phylum Streptophyta; class Magnoliopsida; order Fabales; family Fabaceae; genus Lathyrus; species Lathyrus sativus. The sequence continues at coordinate 443,039,506 of OZ012737.1, forward strand.
AATGCACGAAAATCTTGTTGGATTAGCATGTTAAGATCAGCTTGAGTTGTGGTGGAGTTTAGGACAAGAATTGGTGAGTTTTGGTTGAATTGATCACAGGTGTTCATGGTGGATCCTACCTGTTACCTCTACCGGGTTTGCGTTTTGAGGGGGTTTTAGAAAGAGATGATGGCATGGTTGTGTAGAGGAGAGTTGATAGAGCATCTTTGCTCTTTGAATCGTGCGAATCCATGGAGGGATGAGGGAGAACAGAGGAGAGTTTGATTCGTGCATGGTTAGGGTTTCAGAGCTTAGGGTTTTGGCTGGAGGTTGATGACGAAGCCATGGCCACACGATTGAGTAGTTGACCTTGACTGGGAATCGGATCAAACGGCCACGATTTAATTTGGAAACGGAGGGAAACTCAAAGGAGTGAAACGCCCCGTTTCACTTAAAATTTCTGAGTGGGCTTTGGAGTTCCTTGCTTTTGAAACCCCTCTCAACCAGGCCCAACAATAATCAACTGGAAACGTTGCTATCCACACCGTTCTGAGGTTTTTTTGATTTTTGTTGACATTCTGAAGTGCGTTGGGCCTAGTTCTTTGTTCTATTCGCACCCTTGTGTTCTGGCCCACTCAACAATTACAACTGAGGCGAACTGCTTTTCTCACCCCCTCCCATTATTTCTTTATAATTCTTTTTTTTAATTTCTTTTCATTTTGCATTCATTTTTTAAAAAATCATATCAAATTGAAAAAACATTATTTTTTGATAATTCTTTTTGCATAATTTTCTTTAAAGAGTCTAGAAAATTATAAAAAATAAAAATTGCATTTTATTTTTTATTTGATATTTTTCCCATATTTTCCAAATAAATAGCATTTTAAATAGTTTAATTTCATACATGATTTTGTTAATTTTTGTTCTACTAGTTGCTTTAATATTTTTGCCCATTCTTTTTAGGTTGATTAATAGACATTGTTATCTTGTACATGCAATTTCATTCATATTTTTAGGAGTTAGTTTTAGGTGATTAGTTTAGGTGTGAACAACATGAACAAAATTAGGGTTTAAAATCAACTTAGGTGAGATAGTTTAATTCTTTTAGGAGATTTTCATTTGATTTTGGGGGTATGGGCTATAGGGGTTATGGGTATAGGATAGATCCCCTTGGAAATCACTAGGATTCCCCTACTTCTATTAGTATATTACTGTCTGTATTTGATTGATTGGTGTGGTGTGCCCTCTGGGGATTATTGTTTGTTTGTGTGGGTATTGGGATTGTCTGGGATTGGGGAAGCTGAAGACTTGTGATGATGAAGCCAGTGGAGATCCAGAGACTGAAGACCAACTTCCAGAGTTGAAGAGGAGATTCCTGCTAGCAGCTGTTGAGGAGATTAGGGTTTAGGAGCTAGGCAGAGCTCTAGAATAGAGAGCTTGTTTCTCAAATATGGAGTGCCTTGTCTGCATCCATCCTTTCTCTATGATTCAAAGTCTCTTTCAAATATCTACCTCCTTACTTTGGAAGGATCAGTGAATGTATTTGAAAGATGGAACTTTTGAGAGGAAACTTTCTGTTTAATGTTAACAGTTGATGAACCACCCTTGGTAGGTAATTAACTGTCTAGCATTCATTCACTTCATCTGGTTGACTGATATTCATTTTGGAGATTGAGACTTGAAGAAAAGCCATTGCAGATTGAAGATTGAAGATAGAGACCTTGCTTGAGGGCTGTGAAGATAAAGAATGATGCTTGCTTGAAGCTTGTAGCTGGTTGGAGATGACTTGAAGACAGATGTTGGTGCAGAGCTGCTGTTGCTGTTTATTTTAGCTGTTTAATTTTTGATGTATTGTTTGAATTTCCCTGACTGTATTGTTTGCCATTGACCTGTTAGGTTGAAAGCGAATTTTGTTCGCTTTTGCCTGTTGTTTTCTAGGTTCGAGGTTGAGTGGGACTCCCTTGCCTCGCTTGTATTGCTGCATTCATGCATTTTACTGTTTTATTGTATATTTGCTATTGTTTCTGTTTCCGTCTATTCCCTTAGGATCTCTGTTTCTCTCTGCGCAAGAGAGGAGCATGATAGACATTAGGTCTTAACCCATGCATGATAACATTAGGTTAGTGTGATTCCCTTTGCAACCCTAAGTTAGAGTTCTGTCTCTTCTTTCTCAAAACAAACAGAAAAACACAATAAACATTTCAAACACAATAAAAGACACTTCTTCCGTAAAAGAATGTGAACTCATCAAAACGTCATTTTTGTCCGCTTGGACTGTTAATCAGAAAAACCCTTTTTCAGAAGGACTAAAAACAATCAAGACAGACTTGTGTCGTACGTGGCCCGAACTACGTTTGCTCTGATCTTCCATGCTGTGTGGAAGTACGTAGGCATAGGATGCGATATCCTAGCGAGCAACCTTCCCCTCCTTTCCCGTAGGTAGGCGAACTACGTTGACTCTAATTTCTCGTTCCAGACGGGAATACGTAGGCATAAAGTGCGATACTTTGCCGAGTCACTTCATTTTCTTTTCTTTTAACCCCTGACCTGTAGTTTAGATAGAATAACAATCCATACCCGAAAACAAGCATGGATCCCGTCGAGTACGACGGACGTGAGGGGTGCTAATACCTTCCCCTTGCGTAACCGACTCCCGAATCCAGGTTTTGGTTGCGACGACCATACCTTTCCCGTGTTGTGCAAGGTTTACTCTGAGCGTTTCCTTTCCCTCCCGTGGGATAAATAACGCACGGTGGCGAATCTTCTGTTCAGCCGGCGCCGATTTTCGCAGTAGCGACAGCTGGCGACTCTGTTGGGGATCCAACGTCCCCTGGCTGCTAAGGACTGCGATAGTTCTTATGCATTTGGGATCCAACGTCCCTTAAGAGAGTCAATCCTAACGCTTGTTTTCCCGTCGAGGATTTTGTATGGAGTTATATTTCTGACCTTTATTCTCAGCATTATATATATTGATTATTATTGCTGTATCTTGGGGTGTGACGGGTGTTCTGATACTGAGTGAGAAGCCGGACCTGGGCTTGAGTGCACCTAGAATTAGAGTAGAAAGTAGTGGGCGCGTGCCGGCTTTGCTTGCATTAGTGTCTCATGAAATCTACACTCGGACGAGGTTCTTCTGGTTGGCTTCTTTTTCTACCCTTTGGGTCGAAGGGGTTGCTGGTCAGCTGAATTGTCGACTCCAGGAACCGATCATTTGGAAGTTGGCTAAGTGAGGCCTCTTCAGGATTTGATGATGCCACTCCTTCTGGGAATCGTATCATCAACCCTGAAAGTCTGTGACGCCGACGACCGCATAGGATGCCATACCTTTGTCAGTTACTAGGACATCCACCTGTGAGAGGGTTTGAGGTTATGCAGGTAACTAGACCTTCAGACTACCGGTTATTCCTTGATCAGAGATCCTGGGTAATTATGATGAGTTATGAGGTATGTCAGAGACCATTTGGAGAGGTGTTCTGAGGTCTGTCAGAGACCATTTGGATATGTGTTCTGAGGTCTGTCAGAGACCAGTTGGTTAGTTCTGGGGTCTGTTAGAGACCAGTTGGAGATGTGATACGAGGTCTACCAGAGACCAGTTGGAGTTATGGTTGAGGTCTGTCAGAGACCATTGTTGGAGCTTTGTTTTAGGTCTATCTGAGACCAGGGTTGAGGATTTCTATAGAGTTTGTCTGAGACTTCTTAATATGGTTCAGGCTATTCAGCTACGGCAGTTGGTCCCTGTTGTGTTTTATTTGCATTGCATTGTTTGCATACTCATTATCATTGCATCCCATTAACGTGTGTCTGTGCTGCAGGTGCATTTGCATATCCCCCGGTTCTAGTGCCCAGACTTTTGAGTATTGACTATGGCCGGTTTGAGGAAAACAGTCGCGTATAAGCTGCCTTCACCTGATATTACTTCTTTGCTTGGTCTGATATCTCTTGCTGATGAGGAGGTTAGAAGAAGCTTCAGAATGAGTCATGGGAGATTACTGAGATTAGTATGCAAGCCCACTACTGATGAGATGAACGGGCTATACACCTTGATGCAGTTCTATGACCCCGCATTGAGATGTTTTACGTTTGCTGACTTCATTCTAGGGCCTACCATTGAGGAGTATGTGGAGTTTACTGAGTTACCTGTGCAGAACAAGGTTCCATTTATTCACTCTGCTGCTGAGCCCAAGTTGGAGGACTTAGCCAAAGCCTTGCATATGGACGCTGCAGAACTGTTAGTGACTTCTTGGCTTGGGGTTTCAGGTTTCTCTCTTGATTTCCTGGTTGGCAAAGCTCAGGAGTATGCCAAGAGCGGATGTTGGGTGGTTTTCAACGCTATTTTGGCTCTATGCATTTATGGAATTGTGCTGTTCCCTAACTTGCCCAATTTCGTAGACTTGGACGCTTTCCATCTATTCGCTGCCGGCAATCCGGTGCCAACATTGATCGGAGACTTCTACCACTCCTTGCACTACAAGAACGAAAACAGAAGGGGAAAGGTTGTTTACTGCTGTGCTCCTCTATTGAATATGTGGTTCAAGAGTCATCTTCCCATGAAGGGATCGTTTGTAGAGAGTGCAACCACCGCTAGCTGGTCAGAGCGCCTGATGAGGCTATCTTCCGAAGACGTTGAGTGGTTTGATAGAGATCTGTTGGGATCTGAACTTATATTCAGTTGTTCTGGGTACCCTAATGTGCCACTGATTGGAAGAAAAGGGTGTATCAACTACAACCCATCTCTATTCGTCCGTCAGTTCGGATATGCGCTGAAGAACCCGCCAAAGGAAGAAGAAGTACAGGAATCTTTGTACTTCACCGGAGATTTGAAGGGGGAGTTGCTAGCCAAGCTGCAACATGCCTGGACGCGTATTAACCGAAGAGGGAAGCCGTTGTTAGGGAAGAATGACTGTCAGGCCTATGCACCTTACAGAGTTTGGGTCCAGGAGAGAGCAAGTCAGTTGCGGATGCCATTCCCAGATGTACCAATCCTTGTTCCTATTCCGGTAGCGGAGCCAACCACTGTTTCTCGGGAAGCCTACGAGCAAGTGGTGAAAGAGAAAGAAGCCTTGATGAAGATCAACAAAGGGTTAGAGCAAGAACTAGCCCAGGCACGCAGTGAGAAAAACAAGGCCGTGTATGCTTTCCAACAGCAGATCGAGCTAATGAACAGATTAGGGGCTGAGTTGACTGAGGAGAGGAAGAAGTGCGAACGTCTGGGGCAAGAGTTCCGAAGCTCCCATGACATGCTTGAATCCAAGAAGAAAGCGCTTGACATCGCTCACCGAGAGATCTCTTCTTGCAATAAGACCTGGAATGCCACGCTCACCAACAATAAGAAGAGGGAGGATAAGTTGAAGCAGCAAATTTCCGACCTCGAAGAGCAGTTGAAGTCTAGCATCAAGAAGTGTGAAGAAGAAGTAATGACCCGGTACAGTCTCCAGAATGCACTGAACAAGGCCATCAAAGGCAGAGATGAAGCCGTGTCTCAGAAGCGTAAACTAGAGGATCGCTTCGGAGACGGGGCATGGGAAGAAACTGCTGAAGACGTGCGCCGTGTTCTTAAGAAGAGAAACCAACTTGTTGAAGGGCTGCTTGATCGACCAAGTCATCCGGAGACCAAGAAGTTGCTCGAAGAGTACCAGACTTATGGGAGGATTTGATCATTTCATGTAGTAACTTGTATGCTTTATTTGCATAGTGCTGACCATCACCAGGATTATTGGTTGAGGTCATGCCTTCTTTGTACTCTCAGTAACATTGTATTTATGGCTTATTGGTTTCTTTGCAATATATGAGGCTTTCTGTGATTCAACTCCGATCTTTGTATCACTAAGCACTGTCACTGCACCGGCACTTTCACACTAGAATCGGGGAATGAACTTCCCTAAGGCACAGACACACATTGCATTGCATTCATATTCATATTGCATTACAGGTAATCTTTGGATGGTGTCTTATTTCCTGCTCTGTACCAGGTACTTTTCAGGATTGCAGATCAGCACCCGCACCGCTATTCTACTCGTACCAACTGTCGAAGAATCATGGATCAAATGCAGAACGAGATGCAAGATGTGCGCGAGAAGCTAGCTCTCTTTATGCAGACCATGGAAGCTATTGCAAAAGGTCAGGAGAATTTGCAAGCCATGGTCCAACCTCTGTTGGCCCGAAATGCCGGTCATGGTAATGAGGAGCATCAGTCTGTGCGAGTCGATACTGTTCATGGAGATGGCACTCCCACGCCAGTGGCTCCACCTGTAGTCAACATACCCGCTGCTAATGTCAACAACGCTACCGCTGCTGTGAACGGTAACGGCGGAGTTGGGAACGAGACTGCTGTCCATAACGTTGGGCTTGGTGATGTCAACTTGGGTGATAATATGGGAGGCAACGGCTTTGCCAATGCTGGATTCGGGTTCAACGATCAGGGATTCGATAACGCGGGGAAATATGGTTTCAATGCTCAAGGCTTTGGGCAAGATGGTTATGGTGTGGCCAATCAGGGTTACGGAGGTTTCGGAAATGGAAACGGCGCTGGGTTTATGGCTTTTGGGCCTGCTGGAGGTGTTCAAGGGTATGGCAACAGAGGCCGAGGTCCGGGGATGAATCAGATCAGAGCTGGCCGTAATAATGGATATGATGGGTATGGAGCTGGGAATAGTGTGTGGCAAGAAGATCAGCAGGAGGACGCTTTCTCCGGCGGAGGTTTCGAAGGGCCGATGGATGACTCCCAGAAGATCAGAATGCTGGAAGAGCAGATGAGGGGGGTTCTGAACCAAAGTGCTGTGGGCCTGGACATGGCAACAATGGGTCTGGTACCAGGTTTGAGGGTGCCAATCAAATTCAAAGCTGCTGCGTTTGATAAGTATAAAGGGGACATTTGTCCGAAAGTGCATGTGCGAGCTTATTATAGAAAGATGTCTGCGTATTCCACTGATGAGAGAATGCTAATGCATTTCTTTCAAGATAGTTTGTCAGGCCCTTCCCTAGAGTGGTATATGGGGTTGGAGCCAACCAATATCAAGACATGGAAGCAATTGGCAGAGGCATTTGTAGCTCACTACAAGTATAACAGCGACTTGGCGCCCAATCGGGTCCAATTGGCAGGGCTGTCGCAGAAGAAGGGGGAGAGCTTTAAAGAGTACGCGCAAAGGTGGCGCGATATGGCTGCCAGGGTCCGTCCTCCCGTAGAAGATAAGGAAATGAATGACATGTTCGTCGGCACATTGACGGGCTTGTTTCATGATATGCTGTTTCATACATCCCTGGCCAGTTTTTCAGACCTAATTTTGATGGGAGAAAAGATTGAACGTAACATTAAGCAGGGAAAGTTCCAGGCTGAGGAATCAACTACATCTTGCAGTAATAGGAAGGCTTTTGGTGGGCGCCGTCAGGGCGAGGCAAGCGCAGTGTTTGGAGGCCGAGGCCGAGGCTGAGGCAGAGGTCGGAACCAATATCATCAGCCGCAGCAGGTGGCGAGTGTTACTATTCTGTACCAGCAGCAACCACTTCAGCAACAACAACCATTTCAGCAGCAACTACTTCAGCAACAACAACCATCTCAGCAGCAGCCGATGCAGCAGCAGCAGCAGCCGCAGCAGGGGGCACAGCAGGCTCAGCGAAGATTCCAGGGCGGTAAGCCAAGAAGAGTGTTTGAGAAGCCTCCCTCAACCTATGCAGATTTGTTACAGACATTGTTGGGTCTGAACCTGGTAGAGAAGAGAACTCTGGCACCGATAACGGGAACTCCTCTGTATGGTTATGATGCAAGCAGGCACTGTGCGTTTCATTCTGGGGCTCCGGGCCACGATATAGAAGGTTGCCATGCTTTTAAGCATGTTGTGCAGGATCTCTTGGACAATAAGACTATCAATTTCGGAACGGCAGGTCCGAATATAGTGCAGAAACCCATGCCTAATCATGGGGCAAACGCCATTCTGATTGAGGAAGGGTTGAACCTGATTATGAATGTCGACGATTTAAAGACGCCGCTGAGCGAGATAAAGAGCAGATTGTTGCAAGGGGGTGTTTATCCAGGATGTGACGAGTATTGCTTAGAATGCTGGACCCTAGCTGGGGGGTGTGATGATTTGAAGAAAGGCATTCAGGCTTTAATTGATGGAGGCACATTGCAGTTTGACCGAGCAGCAACCGAAGAGCCTGCAGGGGCAGTAACAGATGATCAGAGTGATGTGGCCACTGTAACGATCCCTCGAAAGACAATCACTATTGCAGCACCGGTTCAGCGACCACCGATCACCATAAATAAGGCCGGACCAATCCCGTACGAGAACACGAAAGCAGTGCCATGGTCATATGGGTTGGAGGTGTATTGTGACGGGATAAAGATTGATGTTAATAAGCAGCCGGCCGAGACTGTAGATAACGTTGTTGGTTCAGGAGGTATGACAAGGAGTGGTAGGATCTTTATATCGCCGGAAGTGGAGGCCGAAAGACTAGCAAAAGGAAAAGGGAAGATGGTTGAGAATGGCCCAGTGCAGGCAAGCGAAAAAGAATCGGCATCAAAAGAGGTAGAAGAGTTCATGCGCTTGATTCGAAAAAGTGATTATAAGATTGTGGAGCATCTGCAGCAGACGCCGTCCAAAATATCTATCCTGTCATTGCTGTTGTGTTCTGAAGCTCACTGAAATGCTTTGTTGAAAGTCCTGGATACTTCCTTCGTCCCTCAAGACGTCTCTGTAAATCAGCTGGAAGGAGTGTTGGCACATGTGAATGCAAGCCACAACTTAGGCTTCACTGACTTCGATTTGACCCCGAAAGGGAGGGATCATAATATGGCGCTGCATATATCTGTCGAGTGTAGAGGATCAGTAATGTCGCATGTATTGGTCGATACCGGATCGTCTCTGAATATGATGCCCAAGAAAGCGATGATGAAGCTAGATGTCAGAGGAATCTTGTGCACGCCCAGTTACTTGGTAGTTAGAGCCTTTGACGGCACGCGAAGAACAGTCTTTGGATCGATCACATTGCCTCTACAGGTGGGGCCGGAGGTGTTCGCCACGGAATTTTATATCATGGATATACAGCCTGCATATAGCTGCTTGCTCGGAAGACCCTGGATTCATGGGGCTGGGGCGGTCACGTCTACCCTGCATCAGAAGTTAAAGTATATGGTCGGAGACAGCGTAGTCACCGTATGCGGAGAAGAAGACATCCTGGTCAGCCATCTATCGTCGTTTAAGTATGTGGAAGTCGACGGAGAGATCCACGAAACACCCTGCCAGGCATTCGAAGGCTTGCGTATCCAAGACAAAGGTCCCGGGCCGAGCAGAGTGCCAGAGATAGCCGTCTCATCATATAAAGAAGCTCAAGCTCTAGTGGAGGCGGGAGAAGCAAAGGGCTGGGGAAAAGTGCTGGATATCCCTGTGAAGATGGACCGGTTCGGGCTGGGGTACCAACCGTCGTCATCAACTTCCGCTGTGGGGTCGCCCCGTTTCAGGGGGCCAATAACCATCTCTGCCAGTGGAGTATGTCATGAGACCGTCAATGCTGCTTCGGAGTCTGACGAAGGAGACAGCGACTGTGATATGGATGCCTGGATTCAGCCAAGCACGCCAGGACAAGGACTGTGCAACTGGTCTATTCAGGAGCTTGTTCCTGTGACTCTTAAACAGTAATGCTTTGCTTTATTAATTGTTGAATAATCTGATGTCTTGCCCGGGGCATCGTGATTTGCTTAGGGCTGTGTTGTTATAAACATTGTGTGTTAATCATTAAATAAATGGCGTTTTTCATGTGCAAATATTGTAATCTCTGTCTTTCTTGTTTTATATTTTTCAATAAAATGGCAACGCGGTTATTCGCTTCATACGCATTTTGAAACACTTAACCATCCCTTTTGCAGGATAACATTTTCAGATGACATCCTTGAACCACCTATGAATCGTCCCGACTTTGAGCACCCGGTATTTCAGGCCGAAGAAGAGGTTGTCGAAGATAGCGACGTTCCTGAAGAGCTGTCTTGGTTGGTGAAGCAAGAGGAAAGAGCCATTCTGCCTCACGACAAGGTCATCGAAATTATCAACTTGGGGTCGGAAGGGGTTGAGAAGAATATTCGTATCGGGGCCGCACTGCAGGGTGATATCAAGCGAAGACTGGTTGAAATGCTCCGAGAGTATAGTGATGTATTCGCTTGGTCGTATGAAGATATGCCAGGGCTCGATACAGATATGGTTGTGCACCGTCTGCCACTGAAAGAAGAATGCCCGCCGGTCAAACAAAAGCTTCGCAGAACTCGACCAGATATGGCAGTGAAGATCAAAGAGGAGGTTCAAAAACAATGGGACGCTGGTTTCCTGGCTGTGACAAAATATCCCTCATGGGTTGCTAACATCGTACCAGTGCCAAAGAAAGATGGCAAGGTTCGAATGTGCATGGATTATAGAGATTTGAATAAAGCAAGCCCAAAAGACGATTTTCCGCTTCCTCATATTGACGTGCTAGTTGATAATACTGCTCAATACTCCGTATTCTCCTTCATGGATGGCTTTTCAGGCTACAACCAGATTAAAATGGCGCCAGAGGATATGGAGAAGACCACTTTCATAACGCCTTGGGGAACATTTTGCTACAAAGTGATGCCCTTTGGTTTGAAGAATGCTGGGGCAACATATCAGCGTGCTATGACGACTCTTTTCCATGATATGATGCATAAAGAGATCGAAGTTTATGTTGACGATATGATTGCCAAATCCCAGACGGAGGAAGAGCATCTGGTGAATCTGCTGAAGTTATTTAAAAGGCTTAGGAAGTTCAGGCTGAGGCTGAACCCTAATAAATGCACCTTCGGGGTGAGATCGGGTAAACTGCTGGGGTTTATTGTAAGTGAAAGAGGAATAGAGGTCGATCCTGCTAAAATAAAAGCGATTCAAGAAATGCCGACGCCTAAAACAGAAAAAGAGGTGCGCGGGTTTTTAGGGAGGTTGAACTACATCGCCCGGTTCATATCTCACCTAACTGCTACGTGTGAACCATTATTCAAGCTATTGAAGAAAGATCAAGCTGTCACGTGGAACGAAAATTGTCAAAAGGCGTTCGATAGAATAAAGTAGTATTTGCAGGAACCTCCTATCTTGATACCCCCAGTGGCGGGCAGACCCTTGATCATGTATTTGACGGTTCTTGAGGGAAGAATGGGTTGCGTTCTCGGTCAACACGACGAGACAGGGAGAAAAGAACATGCAATTTATTACTTGAGTAAGAAATTTACAGATTGTGAATCTCGATATTCAATGCTTGAGAAGACTTGTTGCGCGCTAGCCTGGGCCGCCAAGCGTCTGAGGCAATACATGCTGAATCATACAACCATGCTCATCTCGAAGATGGATCCTATCAAATATGTATTCGAAAAGCAGGCGTTGTCAGGGAGAATTGCCCGTTGGCAGATGGTCTTGACTGAATACGACATCCAATACGTCTCGCAAAAGGCTATAAAGGGGAGTGTGTTGTCTGAGTATCTGGCGGAGCAGCCTATTGAAGATTACCAATCGATGAGGTTTGATTTTCCTGACGAGGATATCATGTACCTAAAGATGAAAGATTGCAAAGAGCCGTTGCCAGACGAAGGACCAGAATTGGGTTCCAAATGGAAGTTGATATTTGACGGAGCTGTGAATGCTTACGGTAGCGGAATAGGGGCAATCATCACTACGCCACACGGGTCGCACATCCCGTTTACTGCCCGATTGACCTTTGCCGTTACCAATAATGAGGCCGAATACGAAGCCTGTATAATGGGGCTTGAAGAAGCCATTGATTTGCGAATCAAGAATTTAGACGTATACGGAGACTCAGCTCTGGTGGTGAATCAAATAAAAGGGGAATGGGAGACACGTCAGCCCAACTTGATACATTACATGAACTATGCAAGGAGATTGTTGCCTTTCTTCGACAAGGTTGAATTGCATCACGTACCGCGGGCAGAGAATCAAATGGCTGACGCCCTCGCCACGTTATCTTCCATGTACAAAGTCAACTTCTGGAACAAGGCTCCCAGAATCATTATCTCTCGGTTGGACAGACCAGCTTATGTATTTGCTATTGATGAAGCATCCGACGACAAACCGTGGTATTTTGATATCCTTAATTTTCTGAAGAATAAAGAGTATCCGGCTGGGACATCCAGTCAAGATCAGAAGACTCTCAAGAGATTAGCGGGTAATTTCTATTTGAATCCGGATGGCGTCTTATACAGAAGAAACCACGATTTGGTGCTATTGCGTTGTGTAGACGAAAGAGAGGCGAAGCTGCTCATGGAGGAAATACACGAAGGTACCTTTGGTACGCATGCTGGTGGACATGCTATGACAAGAAAGCTGCTGCGGGCAGGTTATTTTTGGCTGACTATGGAAACTGATTGTTTCAAGTTTGCGAAGAAGTGCCACAAGTGCCAAATTTATGCTGATAAGATCCATGTGCCTCCGAGTCCTCTAAATGTGATGTCATCACCATGGCCATTCTCGATGTGGGGAATCGATATGATTGGAAAGATCGAGCCGACGGCTTCTAACGGGAATCGGTTCATCCTAGTAGCCATCGATTATTTCACCAAGTGGGTAGAAGCGGCGTCCTACGCAAACGTAACGAAGCAAGTGGTGGCCAGATTCATCAAGAGAGATATCATTTGCAGATATGGGATCCCCGAGCGGATAATCACTGACAACGGTTCAAACCTGAACAACAAAATGATGAAGGAGCTCTGTCAGAATTTCAAGATCGAGCATCACAACTCCTCCCCGTACCGACCCAAGATGAATGGCGCTGTCGAGGCGGCCAATAAGAATATCAAGAAGATCGTTCAGAAAATGGTAGTGACCTATAAAGATTGGCACGAGATGCTACCTTTCGCTTTGCACGGTTATCGTACGACGGTACGCACATCAACCGGGGCAACCCCGTTCTCGTTAGTATACGGAATGGAAGCAGTGCTACCATTGGAAGTTGAGATCCCTTCTCTGAGGGTATTGCGAGACGTTCAGCTGGACGAGGCAGAATGGGTAAAAGACAGGTTGAACCAATTAAGTTTGATGGATGAGAAGAGGCTAGCTTCTCTAGCATATGGTCGTTTGTACCAAAGCCGAATGAAGAAAGCATATGATAAGAAGATACATCCGCGAAGCTTTCAGACGGGCGACCTTGTGCTAAGGATTCTCCCGCCGCAGGCAGATCATAGGGGCAAGTGGACCCCCAACTACGAAGGGCCATACGTCGTCAGGAAAGTCTTTTCAGGAGGAGCGTTGTTGTTGTCCACCATGGACGGTGAAGAATTCACGTCACCTGTGAATTCGGACGCAGTTAAAAAATACTTTGCTTAAAATTGACCCGCTGGACAGAAAAAAGAAAGTCCAGGCAAAAATGGGGCATCCTGGCGAACCAAAAACAGAATAAAAGGTTCGGGCAAAAATTAGGGATAAAATTGAAAAAATGTACACCCGCGAAGTTGAAAACCTACACTGGGCAGCTTCGGCAAAAAAGGGTATCCCGGTGAACTGAAAACCCGTAAAGGGCGGTTCACGCAAAAGTTAGGGATTTGAAAAGCAAATGACTGCGGTCCGAATTTGATACTGCGGTGAGCATCAGTGCGGGAGAATACCTGAGGAGTCGATTATCAGATACAACCGCTTCAGAGGTATGGATACTGGAATGGCATTAGAGTCGGATGAGTCATAGGAGGATCAGTTCGGGGTGTTCGTCTGCATCCCGTTGCCGACATGTGTACAAAATTTAATTTGTCAAAATATTTATGCTTCTTGTGCATACTTGTGTATTTGCTTTGCGTAGCTTCCTCTTTTCAGGAGTTACATCCCGTGTACAAAAATTCCGCCCATTCAGGGGCCCAATCAATAAAATATGTTATTCAGTATTTGATGCTGGTTCTCTTACTGTTTTGTGCATGATAAAACACATAGGTTCATTGAAACTAGCATGTGTATAACACCACTGGCCCTTGCCAACAATTACTGAAGCTTTGAATTAACTGAAAATAATGTCACTAACCTGAATCGATTTGATTGCATAGGCTTGTCTTGTCTTGTTTGTGTTGTTGCAGGTTTCCTAGCCGTATGAGGAAGATGATCAAAAGGTTGCAGTAACGAAAGACTCGACCCCCGCGCAGGTCATGCATGATCTTCCTGAAGAAGGATCAAATTCCCCAGCTAGCCGTAGCTTATCCAGAGGGCATCCTCCAGTCAAGTCATTTATCATCAGCAGAGTTTGGACGATTCCTAGATCGAAGGCTGTATTCAGACAGTGCATCTCAAGCAGAGTGGTTTAGCCGCAGAAGATTAATGTTTGTGAGCTGTATTCAGGCAGTTCACTTTTCCCCGCAGGGTCATTTACTCTCCCCTATCGGAGTCAGTTGGTTTCCCCAAGAGAATCATCCCATCCCCAGCGGAGTCCTCTTTCCAACTAGTATTTCCATTTCTCCCAGTGGAACTCGAAGATTAAGACTCTCCCCGGCAGAGTTGGTGTGGCGCATTGGCATTTATTTTGTCAAAATATCGTGTGATACCCGTTCACTTTCCAGCAGAAGTCCAGTCATACTAAGCGCATCTGCTATTCTCCAGTAGAGTTATATCCCCTAGCAGGGTGGCACTTCAACGAGGTGCTTGGTTTAAGTTCCCCATTTCCCGGCTGAGTCGACTTCACTCTTCCAGCATTTATTTTGCTGGAACAAGTCTGTAGCATCTGGCTATCCCCAGCGGAGTTGGCATTATCTTCAGCATTTATTTTGCTGAAGCAGTTCTTATACCTCAGCAGTTCGAGTCTGCAATTGCATTGGCATATAGTGTCATACTTGCATCCACCAGATAAAAGCGTAGCATTTCCATGACGAATGGAGCATTGCATCATTGTCGAACGCATGCATTTTTGAAACATAAACTAGGTTGGCTAACCGTTTGTTCCAAGTATTGGTTCTCTTGCAGGTAGAGAGAGTTCTTGCCCCAATAAATCAGTAAACATTTGAGGTCTCGGCATGAGACATTCAGTGAAGTGTCAGCTGTGGCACTACTCCCCACAGAGTCAGCAGGATAAGTTTCTCCTTATCCCCAAGCAGAGCTATTGGTCAGCAAAGGATTCATGAATCAGAATTTCAGAGGCTACCGCCGGTTATCAGCAAAGGCGTCCGGAAGTTTGGTTTCCAAATATCCCCAGTAGAGTCAGCTGCAAGGATGCTGTTTTCTTCGTGCTAGAAAAGCGGAGTCCTAACGTGGACAATTTTAATTCCCCGGGCTGATGGGAGGTGCTAGTCCTAACATGGGCAGGTTCGATGTTTCAGAGTTGTTGTTACGTGGAGTCCTGTCGTGGACATTTCTTCCAGTTTAATGATATGCGTTAGTCCTAACGTGGACGGATTCGAGTTCTCGGTATTGATTGAGTGTGGAGTCCTGACGTGGACAAAAGTGGGTTACTCCTCGTGTTGGTGTCCTGACGTGGACAATTTATTTCCAGCAAGTGTCTTTCTTCTTAATGATGACTGTGTGTCCTGACGTGGGCAAAATTATAGTTTTTCGCGATGACAAGATACGAGAGTCTTGACGTGGACAAATTTATCCTTCTTCGTGTTATGGGCAAAGTATGAGTCCTGATGTGGACGCAGTCTTATTTCCCCAGCAAGTCGAAGGCGCGCAAGTCCTGACGTGGACAGGTCCTATTACTTCAGCAGGTTGAGATGTGAGTTCTGACGTGGGCAAAGTCTCACTTCCCCAGTGGGTCAAAGGTACATGGGTCCTAACGTGGACAAGTTTTATTTCCTCAGCAAGTCAAGAGATCGGAGTCCTTACATGGACAAAGCATATCAAGTTATTCCTTACGTGGAAAGATGAGTCCTGACGTGGACAAGGTTACTCCTTACGTGGAAAGAGAAGCTTCAGTTCCTTACGTGGAAAAGCAAGTTCAGTCCTGACGTAGACAGACGCAGAAAAGACAAGTTGGTTTCCTTACGTGGAAAGATTGAGTCCTTACGTGGACATATCAGACTGGAGTCCTTACGTGGACAGATGAAGAAGTATTCCTTACGTGGAACGATGGAGTCCTTACGTGGACAAATCAAGAAGATTATTATTCCTAACATGAAAAGGGGGGTCCTAACGTGGACGATGTAGTCCTTACATAGACAGATCGAGATTGTATTCCTGACGTGGAAAGATTGTTGGTTTCCGTACGTGGAAAGATTGTGATTCCTTACGTGGAATGAAGATTGGAGTCCTTACGTGGACAGGTTAAGAATGATTCCGTACGTGGAAAAGAAAATGATTCCTTACGCGGAAAAAAGATTGCATTCCTTACGTGGAAAGTTTGAGTCCTTACGTGGACATGTCAAGTTGAAGTCCTGACGCGGACAGATCAAAGTTGCCTTCCTAACGTGGAAAAGTTTAGTCCTTACGTGAACAAATCCAGACGAAGACTTAGCCCTAACGTGGATGGTGTTATTCCTTACGAGGACGGTGTTATTCCTAACGGGGAAGAGTTTATTTCTAAAGTGGACGATTTATTTCTAACGAGAAGGCAAACGAGCCATCCCCAACAAAGTTGTGGAATTTTTCCGAATTGACGAAGCAGGCGTCCGGACGTGGACAATGTTCTATCTCTGCGATGATAAAAATATTTTTCAGGCTGATGAAAATAATCCCCAGCACGAGATTAGTGGGTTGTAGTGACAGTCAGATCCAGGCAGTGGATGTCGTTACCCAAGCAGTGACGCGGTTTATTTCTGCGGTTGGCAAATTTCTGGTTTCACTAGTATTCAACCGTCTCGTACCGCGAATGTCTGAAGGCTCCGGGCTCTTCATCCAATCGGGTCCAAGTCGCTTGAATAGGGGCAGCTGTTGCACCCTAAAATTTGCTCAACCTTATTCACTTGGTTTATGTTTCAATATCATTAGCATTTGCATATAGAGTCATGTACATGGGTTACTCATAGCATAAGCATAGCAAGTCATTCAACATGGAATCAATCATTATTCTCATCTCTAGAGGCCTATCAAGAGGTTATTATTCAAATTCAATCTCATTCAAGTCATCAGAAAAGAATTTGAAAGGTGGAGAGGTCATTAGATCAAGCATTGAGTATATCTCCTAACTGAGGGTGTCTGGGGATCATCAAGGAAAGTATGAGCTGTGAATTGAAGGCATGGGGAGCATCTAGACATCTTGGAGGATTTATAAAGTCATTTGGGGAAGGAAACAAGTCATTGGTAAAGTCACAAGTATTGCAGTTGAAGACAGTCAACTAGGGTTTCATCTGGGTCAACCCTGGGTCAACCCTAGGTCAAATGACTGATGGAAGGGCATTAAGGGATAGTGAGGAGATGTGGGGTTTATCATTTGACATGAAGAATAAGGATATGTTGTTATGCTAAGAAGAAGTCAAGAGAAATCAAGAAGAAGAGGAGGTTCTAAATTAGGGTTTCTATGTAAAATCCCCTAGTTTAGGGCAAATTTCCAAGCAAGATAAGTCAAAATGCAAGCTTCAAATGGATCCTTGGCCAACATGAAACTTGTAGAGGATCTCAAGAACTTTAATTTGAGTGGTGGAAGACATCAAGATGGTTTATAGAACTCAAGTCATGGTCCTTACAAGTTACAGGTCATCTGAGGTATCTGAAATTTTGTCTGTGAAAGTGACTTGACTTCCAAGCTATTTTTACCCCTCAAGGAGATTTCAAATGAATTTCTGGTCAACATAAGAGTTGTTCCTCATTGTCTTAGCTTTCTATAATGGTATAGTATGCCTTCATATAATTTGTGGAACTCTACTTATGGTCTTGGAAAGCAAAGGGTATTTTGGTCATTTGAGAATTACAGGTCATTTTAACCTATGCCCAAAACTCATACAAGGAAGCTTCAAATGGAAAACTTTACAACATCAAACTTGTTCCAAATGACATTTTGAGTCTAGAAAAGTGACCATGAGAGATTGGAAGGATTCATAGCACAAGGTTTCAAAATTGTTGGATTTAATGAATAAAAATGACCTTAAAAATGAGATTTTTCATATCTTGGCCAAATGAAGCAAAATTATAGGTCATTTTGAATGGAAAGATCATTTTAAAGACATTGGCTAAAATAGAATTTTGAGCTTAGTTCATATTTTGGGAGTTATCCATGGTTTCTTGTAATGGAAGGTACATAAACCAAATCCAAGGGAATTTGTGCAAGGGAAGCTTCTCCAAGTTTCTAGGAGTTTCTAACATCACCTATATATTGATAAGAGATGGTTCATGCCATGGTTGGTGATTGCATTTTCTTAAAACCCCAAGCTATACACACTTTCTCCAATTTGCAAAAGCATCTCAAACTCTCTCAAATCTCCACCAATCTTCACCATTCTTGTTTGTTTCTTCATCATCATCATCCAAGGATCAGAAATCACACATTTATTTGGCAAATTGAACAAGGAATCGTGTCATCCATCATCATCATTCAAGAATCAAAAATTGTGGAAGTGAGAGATTTCAAGCCTTAGAGTCATACTTGTTGCATACAGAAGCCATCATTGAGTTCTTGGATCATTTTCCATCCATCACAAGCCTCAGATTCAGGGATTGAAGCACCTGTTTTCAAGAAATTGCACCAGGTTTGTTTTCCTTCGAATTAGCTAGCATAGTGATCATGGCATAGGATTGTTAGTGTATTAGAGACCTAGGTGGTTAGGAGATGATTTTCACAGAGTTTGGAGAGGTTTTGTGAGGTTTGGCTATGGAGTGCACAAACTGTTGAGGCTTGTAATTATGAGGATAATGCACGAAAATCTTGTTGGATTAGCATGTTAAGATCAGCTTGAGTTGTGGTGGAGTTTAGGACAAGAATTGGTGAGTTTTGGTTGAATTGATCACAGGTGTTCATGGTGGATCCTACCTGTTACCTCTACCGGGTTTGCGTTTTGAGGGGGTTTCAGAAAGAGATGATGGCATGGTTGTGTAGAGGAGAGTTGATAGAGCATCTTTGCTCTTTGAATCGTGCGAATCCATGGAGGGATGAGGCAGAACAGAGGAGAGTTTGATTCGTGCATGGTTAGGGTTTCAGAGCTTAGGGTTTTGGCTGGAGGTTGATGACGAAGCCATGGCCACACGATTGAGTAGTTGACCTTGACTGGGAATCGGATCAAACGGCCACGATTTAATTTGGAAACGGAGGGAAACTCAAAGGAGTGAAACGCCCCGTTTCACTTAAAATTTCTGAGTGGGCTTTGGAGTTCCTTGCTTTTGACACCCCTCTCAACCAGGCCCAACAATAATCAACTGGAAACGTTGCTATCCACACCGTTCTGAGGTTTTTTTTATTTTTGTTGACATTCTGAAGTGCGCTGGGCCTAGTTCTTTGTTCTATTCGCACCCCTGTGTTCTGGCCCACTCAACAATTACAACTGAGGCGAACTGCTTTTCTCACCCCCTCCCATTATTTCTTTATAATTCTTTTTTTTAATTTCTTTTCATTTTGCATTCATTTTTTAAAAAATCATATCAAATTGAAAAAAACATTATTTTTTGATAATTCTTTTTGCATAATTTTCTTTAAAGAGTCTAGAAAATTATAAAAAATAAAAATTGCATTTTATTTTTTATTTGATATTTTTCCCATATTTTCCAAATAAATAGCATTTTAAATAGTTTAATTTCATACATGATTTTGTTAATTTTTGTTCTACTAGTTGCTTTAATATTTTTGCCCATTCTTTTTAGGTTGATTAATAGACATTATTATCTTGTACATGCAATTTAGTTCATATTTTTAGGAGTTAGTTTTAGGTGATTAGTTTAGGTGTGAACAACATGAACAAAATTAGGGTTTAAAATCAACTTAGGTGAGATAGTTTAATTCTTTTAGGAGATATTCATTTGATTTTGGGGGTATGGGCTATAGGGGTTATGGGTATAGGATAGATACCCTTTGAAATCACTAGGATTCCCCTACTGCTATTAGTATATTACTGTCTGTATTTGATTGATTGGTGTGGTGTGCCCTCTGGGGATTATTGTTTGTCTGTGTGGGTATTGGGATTGTCTGGGATTGGGGAAGCTGAAGACTTGTGATGATGAAGCCAGTGGAGATCCAGAGACTGAAGACCAACTTCCAGAGTTGAAGAGGAGATTCCTGCTAGCAGCTGTTGAGGAGATTAGGGTTTAGGAGCTAGGCAGAGCTCTAGAATAGAGAGCTTGTTTCTCAAACATGGAATGCCTTGTCTGCATCCATCCCTTCTCTATGATTCAAAGTCTCTTTCAAATATCCACCTCCCTCCTTTGGAAGGATCAGTGAATGTATTTGAAAGATAGAACTTTTGAGAGGAGACTGTCTGTTTAATGTTAACAGTTGATGAACCACCCTTGGTAGGTAATTGACTGTTTAACATTCATCCACTTCATCTTGTTGACTGATGTTTCTCCTGAAGATTGAGACTTGAAAAAAAGCCATTGTAGACTGAAGATAGATGATCAAGACCTTGCTGAAAAGCTGTGGAGATGGAGATTGAGGCTTGCTGAAGCTTGTAGCTGTATGGAGATGACTTGAAGATTGATGTTGATGCTGAGCTGCTGTGGCTGTTTATTTTTGCTGTATTTCATTTCTGATGTATTGATTGGTTTTCTGGACTGTATTGTTTGCTGTTTACCCTGTTGGGTTGAAAGTGAAGCCTGTTCACTTTTGCCTATTGTTTTCCAGGTTCGAGATTGAGTGGGATTCCCTTGCCTCGCTTGTACTGTTGCATCCATGCATTTTACCGTTTTACTGTATATATCTGATATTGTTTCTGTTTTCGTTTATCCCTTAGGATCTCTGTTTCTCTCTGCGCAAGAGAGGAGCATGATAGACACTAGGTCTTAATCCATGCATGATAACATTAGGTTAGTTTGATTCCCTTCGCAACCGTAGGGTAGAGTTCTGTCTCTTCTTTCTCAAAACAAACAGAAAAACACAATAAGATTTCAAACACAATAAAAGACACTTCTTTCGTAAAAGAATGTGAACTCATCAAAACGTCATTTTTGTCCGCTTGGACCGGTAATCAGAAAAACCTTTTTCAGAAGGAATAAAAATCAATCAAGACAGACTTGTGTCGTACGTGGCCCGAACTACGTTTGCTCTGATCTTCCATGCTGTGTGGAAGTACGTAGGCATAGGATGCGATATCCTAGCGAGCAACCTTCCCCTTCTTTCCCGTAGGTAGGCGAACTACGTTGACTCTGATTTCTCGTTCCAGACGGGAATACGTAGGCATAAAGTGCGATACTTTGCCGAGTCACTTCATTTTCTTTTCTTTTAACCCCTGACCTGTAGTTTAGATAGAATAACAATCCATACCCGAAAACAAGCGTGTATCCCGTCGAGTACGACGGACGTGAGGGGTGCTAATACCTTCCCCTTGCGTAACCGACTCCCGAATCCAGGTTTTGGTTGCGACGACCATACCTTTCCCGTGTTGTGCGAGGTTTACTCTGAGCGTTTCCTTTCCCTCCCGTGGGATAAATAACACACGGTGGCGACTCTTCTGTTCAGCCGGCGCCGATTTTCGCAGTAGCGACAGTAATCATCAATTGGTTGTTCAGCAAGGTATTCTGACAGAACACTCCCTTTAATGGCTTTCTGGGAAACATACTGGATGTCGTACTCTGTCAGTACCATTTTCCATCTGGCAATCCTTCCAGAAAGTGCCTGCTTTTCAAAGATATATTTAATCGGATCCATCTTCGAAATTAGCATGGTTGTATGATTGAGCATGTACTGTCTTAAACGTTTGGCCGCCCAAGCGAGTGCGTAACATGTTTTTTCATGCTTCGAGTAACTGGACTCACAATTTGTGAACTTTTTACTCAGGTAATAAATCACATGCTCCTTTCTTCCTGTCACGTCATGTTGACCGAGAATACAACCCATACTATTCTCAAGAACCGTTAAATAGATGATTAATGGTCTTCCAGTAACTGGGGGTATCAATATCAGAGGCTCCTGCAAATACTCTTTTATTTTATCGAAAGCTTTTTGACAATTTTTGTTCCAGACAATCGCCTGATGTTTCTTTAACAGTTTAAACATTGGTTCACACGTGGCTGTTAGATGAGATATGAACCGAGCGATGTAGTTCAACCTCCCTAAGAAGCCACGAACCTCTTTCTCAGTCTCCGGCACTGGCATTTCTTGAATAGCTCTTATTTTTGCAGGATCTACCTCGATTCCTTTTCTGCTGACAATAAACCATGATAACTTTTCGGACCGAACTCCAAACTCGCACTTATTTGGATTCAACCTCAATTTGAACTTCCTCAACCTCTCAAACAGCTTCAATAAGTTGACCAGATGTTCTTCCTCTGTTTGGGACTTCGCAATCATATCATCAGCATAGACCTCGATCTCATGATGAATCATATCATGAAACAAAGTCACCATTGCCTGCTGATAAGTTGCCCCCGCGTTTTTCAACCCAAACGGCATCACCTTATAGCGAAATGTTCCCCACGGTGTAATCAATGTTGTTTTCTCCATGTCTTCCGGTGCCATTTTTATCTGATTATAACCGGAGAAGCCATCCATGAAGGAAAACACCGAGAATTGAGCTGTATTGTCGACTAATACGTTAATGTGAAGGAGCGTGAAATCATCCTTTGGGCTCGCCTTATTCAAGTCTCTATAATCAACGTACATCCGTACCTTACCATCCTTCTTAGGTACAGGTACAATGTTGGCGACCCAAGGAGGGTAAGTTGTCATGGCTAAATATCCAACGTCTAACTTCTTTTGAACTTCTTCTTTGATTTTTACAGTCATGTCCGGTCTCGTCCTCCTAAGCTTCTGCTTGACGGGTGGACATTCTTCCCGAAATGGCAATCGATAAACCACGATGTCAGTGTCAAGTCCGGGCATATCTTTGTAAGACCAAGCAAAGATGTCATTGTACTCTCGAAGCATCTCTATCAACCTTTGCTTGATGTCCTCTTGCAAGACTGCCCCTATTCTGACATTTCTGACAACCTCTTCAGAACCCAAGTTGACGACCTCAATCTCTCCTTCATGAGGCAGAATGATCTTCTATTCTTGTCTTAAGAGTCTAGCTAACTCTTCGGGCAATTCTTCATCCTCATCAATCTCTTCTTCAGCTTGAAATACCGGATTATCAAAGTCGAAGCAAGTCATAGAAGATTCTTGATCGGTGTTATCTGCAATGATGTGAGACCTGCAATGAAAATGGTTAAGTGCTTCAAATGATATGTAAACAAACACATTGCCATTTTATTGTTAAAAAAACAAGAAAAACAGAGATCTCAAAATTTGAATGGAAAAACGCTCTTTGATTAATAGATGAAACAATATTCAAACATAAACAGACAAACCCTGAAATAACAAACCACTATGCTCCGGGTAGAACATAGGGTCGTACAATAATTGAAAAACAAAGCATTACTGTTCATTGGTCACTTGGACAAATTCCTCAATGGACCAGTTGCATAGACACTGTCCTGGAATGCATGGCTTGATCCAGGCATCCATATTGCAGTCACTGTCTCCAGCTTCATCATCAGAAATGGCATTAAGCTGCTCGAAGAAGACACCCCCGCTAGTAAACCTGATCGGCCCCTTGAACTTCAGCGTGCTCTGTAAAGACGATGGGTGGTACCCCATATCGAATTTGTCTAGCTTATGAGGGATATCAATCACCTGCCCCCATCCTTAGGCCGAACCAGCTTGCACCACAGCCTGTGCAACTTTGAAAGAAGGCATAGCCACTTCAGGCTCTTTTCTCACCACTAGAGACTTATCCTTCAACTGAACGGTTTCAAACGCTTGACACAGGGTCTCATGAATTTCCCCATCTACCTCTACATACTTGAAAGAAGACAAGTGACTAACCATGATGTCCTCTTCTCCACACACTATCACAACACTGCCACCAACCATGTATTTCAGCTTCTGATGCAGAGTCGGTGTAACAACCCCAGCTGAGTGGATCCATGGTATGCCTAACAAACAACTATAAGCAGGCTGAATGTCTATGATATAAAATACAGCATCAAAAACTTCTGGGCCCACTTGGATAAGCAAAGTCAATCCACCGAAGACAGACCTCTGAGTACCGTCGAAAGCACGTACAACCAAATCACTTGGTGTACAGGTAATGCCCCGAGTATCTAGCTTCATAAGTGCCTTCTTCGGCAACACATTCAAAGATGACCCTGTGTCAACAAGGACATGAGACATAACCACTCCTCTACATTCAACAGAAATGTGCAGCGCACAATTGTGGTTTCTGTCCCTTGGTGTTAAGTCTAGATCACATTTACATGCCCAACAACCCCTTCAAGTTGATTCACTGATATTTCTTGGGGCACAAAAGCGGTACTCAACACTTTCATCAATGCATTCCTGTGAGCTTCGAAACTCAACAACAGCGATAATATTGAAATTTTGGAAGGTGTTTGCTGTAAGTGCTCGACTATCTTGTAGTCGCTTTTGCGTATCAACCTCATGACTTCCTCCACATCATTCTCCAAAGATTGCCTTTCACCAGACTGGGAAGTTTCTTCTATTACCATCTTACCCTTCCCTCTATTTGCTTTTTCAGCCACCACTTCGGGCGATGCAAAGACCCTGCCGCTTTGGGTGATCGCTCCTGCTCCCACAACATTCTCTGCTGACTCCACAGGAAAACTCTTCAAATCTATCTTCTGACCATTACAATACACCTCAGCTTCGTAGTTCCACGGAATCGCTTTGGTGCTTTCATAAGGCACAGGTCCTACTTTGGTAATAGTGATTGTTGGTGGCCTAGGAGGCGCTGAGATAGTTATAGTCTTATATGGGATCGAGATCATAGCGACCTCGTCCCTCTCTTCACTTACTTCCTCAACAGGTTTCTTTTTTGCGGTTCGTTCAAACTGTAACGTCCCCTCATCTATCATTCCTTGGATACACCTTCTCAAATCAACACATCCCTCAGGATGACTTAAACAATCAACACAGTCCTCATTGCAGCCTGGGAATACACCTCCTCCCAACAATTTGCCTTTCACAAACTTCAATGGAGTTTTTAACTCATCCACATTCATCATCAAGTCTAAATCCTCCTCCACCAAAATAGCACCAACCCTAGCTTGCCCATGGTTTGGCATAGGGTTCTGCACAACATTAGGTGCGTCATGAGAAAAATTTATTGCTTTACTGTCAATGAGATCTTGCAGCTTGTGTTTAAAAGCCTTGCAATCGTCAATAGAGTGACCAGGCGCCCCAGAGTGAAACTCGCAACGGGAATTTGTGTCATAGCCAGGTGGGGGAGGACCTGCCAAAGGAGCTAGAGTCCTTTTCTGAATCAATTGCAGCTGTAATAAAGTCTGAAGCACTTGAGAGTAGGGCATCGGTGGAGTGTCGAATACTCTATTCGGCCTAGCCCTATCAGGAAACCTCCTATAACCTTGCTGATTTTGTTGTTGTGGCTGATATTGTCTTTGTTGTTGTTGTTGTGGTTGCTGTTGTGGTTGCACAAGAATAGTGACACTAGCAACTTGCTGTTGGCGATATTGGTTCTGTAACTGACCCCTTCCTCTTCCTCTAGAACTTGTCACTGAGCTAACGTCACCTTCATGCTTTTTGTTCCCAAATACCTTTTTTCCTCCTCCTCCAGATGAGGGTACTTCTCCCGCTTGAATCTTTCCGAGCTTGATGTTGTTTTCCACCCTTTCACCGATGATTATCAAGTCTGAAATACTTCCCGACATACTTCTTATAAGCTTCTTATAGTACACCCTTGGTAAAGTAGCAACAAACATGTCCACAAGCTCCCTTTCTACCATTGGTGGTTGTACCCTAGCAACAAGCTCTCGCCACCTCTGGGCGTATTCTTTAAAGCATTCGTTATTCTTTTGGGAAAGATTTTCAACTGGACTCTATTTGGTGCAAGGTCACTGTTGTACTGATAGTGCCTTACGAAAGCTTCGGCTAGGTCTTTCCAGCTGCGGACGTTAGTGGGCTCCAGCCCTATGTACCACTTCAAAGAGGGGCCGAACAGGCTATCCTGGAAAAAGTGCATCAAGAGTTTTTCATCGTCCGAGTATGCGGACATATTTCTATAGTACAAACGCAGGTGAACCCTCGGGCAAGTAGTGCCTTTGTACTTATCAAAGTCAGGCACTTTGAATTTGTGAGGCACTCTCAAACCTGGGATCAACCCCAGGTTAGACATATCTATCCCCGTGGAATTTTGGCATTCAAGAGATCTCATCTTCTCTTCGATCATCTTAATCCTTCTATCAGCCTCAGAAGGTATTTCAGCATTTATAAATCTTGGCAAAAATAAATCCTCTTACCTATCCTCATTCCAGGTATGGTCCATGCTACCCTGTACAGCCCCTGTGGTGTCGAGGCCAAAGTTGTTTCCATTACCATTACCCCCATTAGCAAAACCAGCATGATTAAAACCTGTCTTATTTCCAACACCATCAGCGTGACCACCCCCTCCAGCAGTAGGGATGACTAAAGTTGGCATAGAATTATCTGAACGAGGAGTTTCTTTATGAGGAAGGTTAGAAGCAATCCCACCATGTAACACACCATCATTATCAACTCGCGCAATCAGAGGTTGTACTAAAGTCTGAAGTTGCGCCTGGCCACTAGCTACCCCTTGCATGACCTCCATCAGATGTGCCATACGGTCTCTCATCTCTTGCATTTCTACCTGCATCTGATCCATCAGTTTTTTCTGGTTTCCTCTAGTACCGTAGCGGTGAGTTTTCTGATCTGCAATCCTGAAACACTAGTGGCACAAGAAACAAGATAAGGTTAACAGTTCCGATGCACCTGCAAATGCGAGAAACATGCTAAAATGCAGACATGTATTTATGCAACAGGGACATTTCCCCCTCGATTCTAGTTTCCAGGAAAAACAAAACAATGGAGAACCCTACGGACAAGCATAGAATACCAACTCCTCGTATATAGATCAAAAAGCCGACAGGCAATATACAAACTACAACTGAGTACAAATAAGGAAAAGACCTCAACCAACAAGCCTGACGATGGTCAATACAACAAATAAGCATAAAAAACTACAACAGAAATAGATAAAACAGGTCAAGCAGGATGACGTGATCGGAAATCCTCTAACAGCCTCAACGTCTCAGGATGATCCGGTCTAGCAAGTAGCCCCTGAATAAGCAAATCCTGCTGGCTGACAGTACGTTGTAGGCTATCAACGTGATCCTCCAAAACTTCTTCCCTGGAACATGCTTTCAGCCTGCGTCTCTTGGAGTCAGCTCGCAACCTGAGATCCTTCAAGTTTGTGACCGCTTCATTCAACCTGTATTCCCTGTCTCGTCTAAGTGATGCTTCAGCTGCAATTTCCCCATTTTTGGCATTAAGCTGAGCCTTCAGCTTGCTGATCTGATGTTTTAACCAGTCTTCGCACTCCTTGTTGTTAGTGAGTGTGGCATTCCATATTGATTCGAACTTGGAGATCCTCACGTAAGCCTTATCCAAATCTCCCTTCTTGGTGGCAAGGACGCTGTAAGCGGCATTCAAATCTCGGCCCGTGCGCTCTCTGTCATTAGTCTCCTTAGTCAGGTCCGTACCCAGTTTGTTCATAAGCTCGGTTTGTCTTCTGAAAGAATGCACTGCCTCTATCTTCTCACTGCGAAGCTGGATAATATCTTTCTCCAATTCTTCATTAGCTTTTTTCAATTCTTCCTTCTCAGATAGAACCTGATTATACTTTTGGATATCTACTGTGGTAGGCTCTACAATCTCAAGAGGATGCACAGACTGAATAGACGGATATGGCATCATCAACTCTTTGGCTCTACTCTGAATCCAAACCAAATAGGGAGCGTATGCTTGACTATTACTCTTTCCCAAGGCAACCTTTCCTCTCCTGTGGACATTTCTCCAGGCATGTTCCACCCTAGCCAAAGCATCCCCCTCCAACAAACCAGTGAGATACAGAGATTCCTGTATCTCTTCATCCTTCGGAGGACCTCTCAGTGCATACCCAAACTGCCTGATAGCAATGGTTGGATTATAGTTTATGCAACCTTTCCTTCCGACCAACGGGACGTTAGGAAAGCTTCCACAACTATAGATAATCTCAATGCCCAATACATCCCTATCAAACCAAATAATGTCTTCGGCGGACAAACTCATCAAGCGCTCGGACCATTCCGAAGTACCAGCAGTAGCAGAGAACGGACTAGTCTTGGGAAGGTGGCTCCTGAACCACATATAGAATAAAGGTGCACAGCAAGATACACTTTTCCCTCTCCTGTTCTCGTTCTTGTAATGTACGAAATGATAAACATCGCCCAACAGAGTAGGTATGGGATTCTTCGAAGCAAAGATACGGAATGCATCCACATCTACAAAATCTGGGATATTCGGGAATAAAAGAATGCCATAGATACATAGGGAGAAATAGCGCTAAATGTCACCCAACAACCTTTCTTAACAAACTGTTGAGCCTTGTCCGCAAGAAAAGGTAACGGAAACCCAAACATTCCATTCCTACTAGCTAACTTTCCTTTCAACTCAGAGACATCCAAATGTAATGCCTTAGCAAGTTCAGTCAGATCTGGCTCTCCCTCAACATGATAGAATGGTATCTGGTTCAGAATAGGTACTCCCAACATATTAGAGTACTCCTCCAATGTAGGAGCCAAAACAAAACTCTGAAAGGTGAAGCCTCGCAACTGAGGATCATAGAATTGCAGCAACGTTTGAAGGCCATTCAATTCATCCAAAGAAGGTTTACAAACAACATTCAAAAGCCTCCCATAAGACTCTCTGAAATCCTCCATAACCTTCTTATCAGCTAGAGAAATCAAACTTCGCAGAGTTCTAATATCAGGCGTAGGGAACTTGTAGGCAAGGGTCCTCCTCAAGGGCTCCATGTCAACAATAAGAGAACAGAATCACCAGAATCGAAGAGGAAATATACACCTGCAATATAAACACATGTTAATGAAATGCAAATGAAAATGCACATGCAAATGCAAACAGGGGATCAAGACTATTGTGCTGTTGGTCGAGAAGAACCAGCGCTTCGCCTTAGCAAGAACAAAGTACCGATAACAGGACCCACTGATAAACAAATTCACACTGAAAAGAACCGGGTATTCTGAAAGCCAAGGTTTCCTGCATAACCCAATCCCTCTCACAGGTATGGACCTATCCACAGACAAAGGTTCGGCATCCTATGTGTTCATCAGCGTCATAGACTTTCAAAAAATGGTGATACGTTTACCATTTTTGGTTTGGCATCATCATCTCGCGAAGAGGCCTCACTTAGATGAATCACAGATGATCGGTCCCCAGAGTCGACAACCCTCAAATCTGAAATCCTCTCAACGGCCCACTGGGCTAGAAAGAAAGTCATCAAGGAGAATCTCGTCTGAGCGTAAATTTCGTGGGAACTAGTGCATGCTTAACATACAGGTCACCACTACTTTTCGCTTCTAACACTAAGTTTGTACTCAAGCCCAGGTCTGACTTATCACTAAATGGAACTTCCTTCCCCATATCACAAAAGTAATGATATATGATGCTAAAAATAAATGCAAGAAAGATAAATAAAACACATATATACAACACCCAAAAATAAACACACAAGCACTAGGATTGACTCGCATAGGGGATATTCCTGTCCCCAGCAGAGTCGCCAGCTGTCGCTACTGCGAAAAAAAGAGGCCGACAATGACTAATAGAGTCACCACATACCGTTATTTATCCCAAAGAAGGGAAAGGAAACGATCGGAAAAAACCTGACGAAAACGGGAAAAGACGAGGTCATCACAACCAAGTCCTAGGTTTGGGAGTCGGTTACGCAAGGGGAAGGTATGAGCACCCCTCACGTCCGTCGTACTCGAACGGATCCACGTATATGTTGTCTATCTAAAAGTGTGTGTAAACTATCTACGCTAATGTCTCATGGACAAAAGAAAAAGAAAAAGGACTGACTCGGCAGAGCATCACCACTTTGTGCCTACGTATTCCCTCGTGCAATGGGAAAGTCAGAGTCAACGTAGTTCGACCAACTACGGCTAAAGAAGGGGGGGAGGTTGCTCGCTAAGACATCGCGTCTTATGCCTACGTAATTTCATCTGGTATGAAAGATCAGAGCAAACGTAGTTCGGGCCAACGAGAACACAGGATGTTCAAAAGTTTTACCCGAGTAGCGTTACCGTTTGCGATAGGACTGAAAGTTAACAACACTCTTGTTTACAAAAAAATGTTTTCCTGATTAAGACCCTAAAGGGTGAAAAAGGTTTGAAGTGTTTTTGTGTTTTTTTAGAGAAGAAATGTTTTGAACTTGGTTTGTAACTCATGTTGCACTAAAGACTATGATTTAGGAGCGAATGAGTCGTAGATCGTCCAAAGGACATATACTAACATTCTAGATAATTGAGAGGAAACCACCCAATCATCATTTCCCAAATAGCTTAAGACTCGTAGCGTACAACAATTGTCATCCTTTATTAAGTGCTTTATGAATGTTTGAAGATGAGAAGAGAAAAGGGAGAACTAATGGGAGACTAATCAATCCTAAAAGTTATCATGCAAAATGGACCTAATGTTGGGATCCAAAAGGGAACTACCTAATGTTATCATGCATGGTTATAACCCTAATGTCTATCATAACCTCTCTTAAACAAGAGAGATTAGAGATCCTAAGGGAAGGAAGATAAAAGAAGAAGAAGAAAGAATAAAATAAGACATATAAATAAGAGAATGCATACATGGAATACACAAGTAAAAAACACATAGAATGAAGGTGGGAGGAAAACATGTGTGGGGCAGTAGCCACCACAAGCCCATCTCAACCAAGCATGCACATGAGAATGTAAAGAGAAAAGAGAGATATGCACCAAAAGCAAGCAAACAAGTGTGACAAAGTCACTAAGAAAGAGTCCTCATGGATTCATTACTTTAGGTAAGCTTCAAGTTCCTCCTCAGGAGGGACCAAGCTACCTTAAATAACATTCCAAAGTCATGGGACAAAATGGGAGATGAGGAGAGAGTGCACAAATGCAAAAGCAAATATAACATAAGAGAAAGCAAGCATATGCACAAAGGAAAAGCAAGAAAGCTCCACATAGAAACCCCAATCAAAAGACTCAAAAGATGAACACAAATGAACAAGCAAAAAGAAGTGTCATGATCTAAAATTGAACCAAAAACATCCTTAACATGTTAGCAACATGCATTACAAGGAATTGAAAGCTCAAGGGATCCAAAAATGTCATATCCAAGCCAAACTAGGTCAAGATGTGTGTGGGAACCTCCCTTGGAGGTGACTTGACTTGCAAGTCATCTCAAAATTAGTAAAAAGGCTCAACAAATACCAAATAAAATGCACAAGATAGCCAAACAAGTTGGCAAACAGAAGCCAAAGGCACAAGTCCAATATCCCCTCAAAGCACCATCAAAAGAAAATTAAATTCAAGATTTACCAATTTGAAATGGGAAAATCGAGGGTCAAAAGGAAAGCATCAAAAGTCAACCCTAAAGTCAACCAACCAGGGGCAAAATGGTCCTAAAATTTTTTTCAACTCATCAAGAGTATGAGGAACAATTTTCACTTATTGGACCAAAAGGAAAGTGAAGAAACAATTAAAAGAAACCACAATGTCATAATTTAATTCAAATAAAACCTCTCCAATTAATTAATTCATTTTTAAATGAAAAAAAACTAAAAACTAAAATAAAAAATTCTATAAAATAAAGGACACTCCAAGGAGTCCAAAACATAGCAAGAAAAGGCAGTTGAAAAAGTGGACTGGGCTAAAAGGGGTGTGTGCATAGAACATGGGGCCCAAGGCGCCCAAACAGAATTAGGTCAGATTAATAATCCACCAGGGCTGGTCAACATGTGGACCAGCGTGGAAATCAATCGGAACCACCTGATCATTCAGTATGCACATCATAAGGCCATTAGCGTGCCAACAAATTAAATGAAATTCAAACTAAATCATGTGCATCTGGTCAAAAGTAGCACGGTATACGTCTTAATCACAAGCATTCAACACAAAGGTCAACTGATCCAACGGCATGGACATCATCTCCTTCAATGGGAGTCAACCAAAACCAGAAAAACAAAGGGGTGGCCGGAGATCCCTTCCGGTCATCTTCTCCGGTCACCCAGCCACCGTGAAAAAAAGTTCAGAAAACCACAGGCATGAAAACCCAACCAAAATTAACAAAATCATAGTGCAAATTCATCCTCTCAACAAGAGGAACTCAAATCCAACCTCAGTTTTCCTTTTTGAGCAATGAACAAGGCAAATCGAAAGCAAACATGAAATGAGTGATCCGCGGTCGCTCGCGGATCAAAAACGAGTAATTTTAGGAAAATGAAGTACAGCGACAGTGACTCGGAATATCGTCTCACAAGGATTCTTTTAGGAATAATCAAATACAGTAACGAAATATGAGGGGTTTTGATTAAGATAAAATAAACGAAAAATAAGTGATTAGAAAAAGTGATTGTAGTAATGAGTTGAAACGGCTAATCTACTGTTTTCGTTTCCCAACTTATCATCGATCCTAATAATTCCCAATTCCTAAGCGGATTCTATCCCCTTTCTGATTATAATAACAATCAACAAGTGCAATTGATATTATAGTATACACGTGTTGCACCCTAAAATTTGACCAACCGGGTCCCGTATCTGGCTCTATGTTTCGATGCATGACCGCATTCGCATCCGCATATCGCATACAGTGCATTTTTCAGTTGTTTTGATTTTACCGGGATCACAGCCCTCTTCTCGTATTTTAGGTGATTTTTAATCAGTTTAGATAGGCGGAGTCGTATTTTTGGGAAATCGTGCTCTTCCTAGTGTTTTCAGCTCGCGCTTTTGTTTTTAAGGATATTTCGGTGTCTATTGATTTTTACCAGTCGTTCCGGTGCGCTCTCGCGGTGTTATTTGGCGTTTTATACTGTTTTTGTTCCTTCGGGAATTGTTAGGAAGTTTGTAGATTTTATTGGCTTTTATTAAGCATTTGTTAGGATTTAAATAGATTTCCTTTTAATATTTTTAATAGTTTTAATAGTTTTTTAGAATATTAAATAGCTTTTAATTAGTTTTTAGAATATTAGATATTAATAGATATTAATAGGTTTAGACATTATTTTTTCTTTTAGATATAGATTTTAATATGGTTGTTCTAGATTTTAAATAAGAGTTAATATAGATAATAGGAATTAATAGATTTTTATTGTTATAGGCTCTTTAGGATGAATAGATTTAATAGTTTTGATCGTTAATAGATATAAATGGTTTTAACATTCTAATAGTCTATATTAGGGTATATTGTTTTTAGAGATTTAATAGATTAAATAGGTTTTAAATAGGTTAATAGGGGATAATTAGTGTTTTTTAGAATATTACTTCTTTTTAGAGTTTAATTAGTTTCAGATTCAATTAGAACATTAGATTAATTAGTTTTAATCAGAGTTATTAGTGCATTAATTCTTTAGCATTTAACTCCATTAGCGTCTTAATTCAGCTTTAATTAGCATTTAATCATTGTCATTTTATTAATCAGCTTGCATTAACTTTCGTTTTCAGCCTTTAATCCCTTAATTTGTATTCACCAGTTTTAATCAATCAGCTTCTAATCAGTATTAGTCCATTAATAAGTCTTAATCTGTTGGGCCATTATCTATCAGAAAAGCCCAGTCAAAAGGTCCATGCCACTTGTCCCTTATATAAGTGTGCCACGCGGGTACTGTACAGGACGCCAACTCACATATCCACTCACACTCTCCACGCCACTTGGCTTTTCCTCCCTCCATGCAGATCCACGCGTCCTAGCCTCTCTCTCCCTCCATCTCTGCTCGCCACGTTACCCTGCTAGGTGGCGCCTCACGGTCACTCGCATGCACCCACCGGAGACCCCACCGGCCGGCCATGCAACCACTGCCTCTAACCAATTTCTGGCCACCGTAACAAACCTCTAACTTACTCCGGCCACCACAACAACTCGCCGGAAACCTAATTTTTTCCCAGAATCTTCAAATCTTCATCCTTCTCCAATTTTCTTTCTCACCGATCATCAAACCTTCATCAAAACTTCATATACTTTCCAGAAACTTCTTCAAATCTCCAACACTCCTCGCGACGATTTTCAATCTTCATCCATGGTTACATCTTCTCCCAGAAATTGTTCAAGGCCTTTGCAACGGTCATCCATAAACGCTTCAGAGGTCATCAACCTTCAAAGATTCTCCCTCTGTTCATCATATTTCCCTAGATCCACTCACGATCTTCAACATCCCCAAGAGATTCTCCATCTGGACCTTCCTCTGCTTGCCTTCAACAAGACCTTTATCCAGAAATCCTCCGTAGCATCATCAGTTTACCAAGATCTTCGTCAGAACGCCAGAAACTTTTTCACCGTCTTCATCTTCTTCCAATCTTCAACAAACGCTCAAGAACCTTCCCAGAAGATCGTGATGTTCTTCGTCAAGGATATCAATTCAGAGAACCTCAGAGATCTTCGCGTCCTCAGCTTCAACAGCTCTTCGTCAGCTATTACCTTCTTGTAGATGTGTACGGATCTTCACAGATTTATCAATTTCTCGTACAACCTTAGACGTCATTCCCTTCATCAAACGCGTTTGAAGATCTATGTTGATCTCATAGATCGTCAGCCCCGTTTCCATCTTCACAGGGACGTCTTCCATTATTTGAGGGCCAAGGTTATCTTATGATGGCTCGTTCTGGGATTGAGTTTGGGTTGGGCAAAGTGACCGGAGAAGGAGAGAAATTTTGAGAGAAAGAACAAAGAGAGTGAGACGGAGAAAGGTCTAAGAGAGATTACGAGAGGGTTTGAAGAAGAGAATGGGACGCCGTTTGAAGAGTTCGTGAACAGTGACCGGGGAGAGCTAGGGTTTGTGTTATTTTGTTCTGAGCTTTGGATCGGGTAGTGTGGGCCTCTCAAAGCCCAGCAACGTTTTTTTACACGCACACCCCATTTTTTGGTGCACGTCCCCCTCCAGAGCGTGTGTATTTCGTGTAGTTGGGCTGGGCCTGAATATTACTATGTCTTTTGCTCTAAGCACTTCCGGTTTCTGTTTCTTACCCCCCCCCCCCCCCCCCCCCCCCCCGTATGGTCCTTTAGTGTTTGGGCTGGGCCCTTAGCTTTTATTTTTTCTGTTGTACTCCCCTTGTAACAGTTGTACCCCCTCCCTCTTGTATTTCATTTTTTTTATTTTTCTAGTTTGTTAAAAATAGAAGAATAAAAAGAAAA
This sequence comes from Lathyrus sativus, assembly GCA_963859935.3. NCBI lineage: Eukaryota > Viridiplantae > Streptophyta > Magnoliopsida > Fabales > Fabaceae > Lathyrus > Lathyrus sativus. The sequence goes on from OZ012737.1 coordinate 443,074,723, forward strand.
TATTGAAAAAGAAAATAGAGAAAAGAAAATATTGAAAAAGAAAATATGAAAAGAAAATAGAGAAAAGAAAATATTGAAAAAGAAAATATGAAAAGAAAATAGAGAAAAGAAAATATTGAAAAAGAAAATATAAAAAGAAAATAGAGAAAAGAAAATATTGAAAAAGAAAATATGAAAAGAAAACGTTGAAGAAAAATATTGAAGAAGAAAATAAGGAAAAAGAATAAAGGATATTGAGAAGAAATGAAAAAATATGAAAAGAAATATTGAGAAAAAGAAGATAAAAATATTCAGCTTCATTTCAATTCTTTGGATATATTTTTAGGGAGGTTTGTATTTTCATTTAGGAGATTAGTTTAAATTTCTTTTAAAGAATTTAGTTAATGTTTTCCTAATGCATTTTAACGTTTAGCATAGACTTAGGTGATAATTTCTTTTAGGATATAATTTCGTCATAGAATTTATTTTGCACCTTCTTAGAGGTAGCTTAGACGTCCACTTGTTAGGGGACTATTTTCCACTTGATTTTTTCCATGATAGATGGATAGGATAGTATTTTTAGGAGTTTCTTTTTCCGTATTCAATCATTGTAACCATTTTTCAGAAGATTAATAAAACGAGATTTGAGCTGTGGTCCCGAAGTAGCCGAACTACAGCTGCTCTGATTTCTCGTACCAGACGAGAATATGTAGGCATAGGATGCGATATCCTAGCGAGCACACTAACAACTAACCTTTTTTTCTCTCGCTGCTGTGCGATCGAGACTTTCCCGCTGACGACTGATTGTTATCCTTTTCTCTTGCCCGAGTGCGTTTGAGACCAGACCGTAGCTTTTCCCATAGGTTCCCGTACCTTCAAAACTAGATTAATTTCTCACTCCTGTGTGAGAACACCCAGTCTAGCCGTAGTTAGCCTGAACTACGTAAGCTCTGATCTTCCATGCTGTGTGGAAGTACGTAGGCACAAGACGCGAAGTCTTGGCGAGCTAATTCCCTGTAGTTTCCCGAACTACGTTGACTCTGACTTTCTCTCTTGAGAATACGTAGGCATAGAGTGCGACGCTCTATCGAGTCAATTCCCTTCCGTTTAGATTTAGCAACCGTAGATAGATTGTTTTTGCATCCTTTAGGCAACCCAAGCAAGCGTGGATCCCGTAGAGTACGACGGACGTGAGGGGTGCTAATACCTTCCCCTTGCGTAACCGACTCCCGAACCCGGGTTTTGGTTGCGACGACCATACCTTTCCCGTTTTTTTTTTGCGAGGTTTACTTCGAGCGTTTCCTTTCCCTCCGTTGGGATAAATAACGCACGGTGGCGACTCTTCTGTCAGCCGGCGCCGATTTTCGCAGTAGCGACAACACGTTCCTAATTTCTGAATTAAGCAAACAGATAAAATAGTAACCGTGAATTAAGCAAACACGAGAAACATACGCGGATTAAGCAACCGCGATTAAAGTATAAGAACACGCAATCATTGAAATAAATCAATCATCCCTAAGATAAATCTAATTAAGCAAACAAAATATCATAGAGAAGAATTGAAAGGAAATAGATTTTATTGGAAATTAAAAGAACCTCAAAGTGTTGGCGGGAACCGATTACAGCAGATTAATCCGAAGGAATTAGTTCTCCATAATTCATACAAAGCTCCAACCCAAAATTTTCGTGAATAGTGAATAGGATACTATAAACGAGGTTTCCCCTCAAAATAAAACAATGGATTCAGTTCATAACCCAACTGGGTCAAAAACATAACCCAGACCCAAAATAAGATCAAAACTAAAACAGAATTCTAATGTTGTAACTTGAAACGAAATTCTGGAATTTTGAGCTCCGAATCTGACTTCGACTCCAACATGAAAGTCGTAGCTCTCTCTCTTAGCTTTCCGATGATTTTTAGAACTCCTCAAACGGATTCCCGGAACTCCAGTTATGACCGTTTCCGTGCAGACTGCTAAAGCTGAAAAATAGTTGCGATAATTAAATTAAACCAAAAATAAAATAAAATAAGAAAACATAATAAAATATAATAATAAACAAAATAAAATAAATAAATGCCTAAGTAAAAATGTAGGAGAATATGCATAAATATGCACTGATCAAATTCCCCCGGACTTGAACTTTTGCACTTCGAGCAAAATTAAAACAAAATAAGGGAAGCACACACACATCAACAGATACTCATTCCAGGCTGTAAGTCTTCTTCGGTTAAGTTTGCATCGATAGGTACTAATCTTACACACTAAGGATATCGTAGGAACACTAATCCACAATTGTGCAGACATAAACCTCCTGAATATACAAATCAACTCGAATCATGTTATTATGTTGAAGCCTAACTTGCTCTTCCTTCTTTTTGCTCTTTTTCATTCATGCGCAATCACATTAAGCCCGTTATCTCCACACACTCATAGCAAGGTGACCGGTTAGTGACTCTGATTCTTTTTGTTTGGGGTTCTGGTACTTACGTGGCATAACCCTTTGTCGACTCAATTGTAGTTGCGGGGGATCGGACCGTAATCCACCCTACCAAGTTCAGCACCAGAAACCGCTGAACCAACTAACGAGTAATAAAATTTTTTCAACTTTTTCTTTTCTTTTCTTTTCTTTTTTTCTTCTTTTTATTTTTTTTTCTTTTCAATTTGATCACTCACTTATATTCATCGGCTTCCCTGTGTAGAATGTGTATGAGATGGTGCTGACTGCTGAAATAAACTACTCAAGAGCTGTCAGAGAATGAAAATTCAAGGGTAAACCATAATAAGAATTCAAATCAATTTCCATATGCAGGAGACTTACGGTGTTAAGACGATACCGATCTTGTGAATTTTTTCCAAGTCTCCGCAAACTAATCTCAAATTAGTCTTTAGCCTAGAACTTTCAAAAAGATGCATTTTTTTTTAATTTTTATTATTATAACTGAAAACAAAACAAAACAAAATATAAAGCAAAGGTTTCCCTCCCCCAGACTTAAAAAAAGCATTTTCCTCAATGAAAGGACATAAATATAAAATAAGAGTGAGGGAAAGGAAAGAACACACCCGACGAGTCAAGGTGGATAAGTGATCACATATGCATCCTTTCCCAAAGAGAGATTTCCTGCAGTCTCCTCTTCCAAAGTGGGGAGTAACTTTGGATAGCATCCATCTCCCTTGAAATTTGTATTAGTGCCTTCACCTTTTATTCCAGGATCAAATAAGAATCTTCGATAAATAAAAGTGTCGAACGAGCACGTGAATTTGATATCCTTTTCCACAACATCAGAGATCAATGGGTTAAGGGGTTGCTTCACTACTTTTCTTCCCACTTCCATCAAGGTCCATCCAATTCCCTTCTTATGTTTCTTCAAAACCTATAAAGGTTTATTATCTTCATCAAAATCAAGGTTAGAAGAAATTATAACTGAAAGCTTTTTATCCATATCTGAATAAGCATAATTCAGATTAGTATGAAGTGGTTTAAGCTCCAAGGGGGGAGGTTGTTCAATGGATGGTGAGGTTGGGGCAGCCGTGATGTTAAGAGTTTTTAGCTTCATAAACAACTTCATCTGCATGAAAAACATCACCCTGTACGGCAACATTAATCTCAGCACAAACAAAGCAAATGTTAGTGTCGGTACATGAATCACAAGAGTAAGTATCATCAAAATCTGCTAATGATGGAAAATTAAAATACAATTCAGAATAAGTATCATCAACTAAATTAGAAGGAAACTCTTTTGGATTCACTACTGTTTGGGCAGATGGTTGGTTTGAATCTTGAGCTTGCTGCATGGCATTCACTATAGTGGCAAGCTGTTCAATCTGTGTCTGCAAAGCTTGAAGACTTGAATCTGTTTGTTGCTGAAACTGAAGATCATTTATAGCCATTTGCTTGACAAGGTCCTCTAGTGAAGGTTTAGAAGGTGTAGAGCACATAATTTGGAATTCATTCATATGCTTATTCGGATCCTCACCTGCAAGTCCATTAAACCTTGACAACAAGTGTATTAAACCATATTCTGATTCGAAAGGAACAACAACATCATCATATTCAATACACAAGCTATTATAATTTACATCAGGGGCAACTAATTATCTTAAGGTTCTATTATCAGCCATTTCAAAATCAAGTTTAGTATCCGAAGCAAACAAGTTATGCAGATAGTCAGACTCAGACTTAGACTCAAACACAATGATGGAAAACAATTAATTAAATTTCAAAAAAAATAAAATAATACCAGAATTAAACTAATTAAGTAAAATAACAATTATGAGAATTTTTTTGATTTTTTTCGACTCTATGAAAACAGTAAAAAATTCATTAAAAATAGAAAAAAGTATTTTTTGGCGATTCTGATGGTGGATCCCAGGTATTCCTTTGGAATACATGGACTAATGACTGAACGATTTTTCTGCTTCTCGTAGGCAAAACAGTTTTATGATCGGACACAATTTTTCCAAAAACAGATTTTTTTACGATTTGGACTGTAAGACGCGAATTGGACGAAACCACGAGGAAACTAAGGTCTAGACTCGAGGATACTAACTAACCCTATGACTCTAAAATTGATTAATAACGACAAGAATCCCCGGCAACGATGCAAATTTGTTCCGCGGTCGCTCGCGGATCAAAAATGAGTAATTTTAGGAAAATGCAGTACAGCGACAGTGACTCGGAATATCGTCTCACAAGGATTCTTGTAGGAATAATCAAATACAGTAACGAAATATGAGGGGTTTTGATTAAGATAAAATAAACGAAAAATAAGTGATTAGAAAAAGTGATTGTAGTAATAAGTAGAAATGGCTAATCTACTGTTTTCGTTTCCCAACTTATCATCGATCCTAATAATTCCCAATTTCTAAGCGGATTCTATCCCCTTTCCGATTATAATAATAATCAACAAGCGCAATTGATATTATACTATACACGTTCCTAATTTCTGAATTAAGCAAACAGATAAAATAGTAACCGTGAATTAAGCAAACACGAGAAACATACGCGGATTAAGCAACCGCGATTAAAGTATAAGAACACGCAATCATCGAAATAAATCAATCATCCCTAAGATAAATCGAATTAAGCAAACAAAATATCATAGAGAAGAATTGAAAGGAAATAGATTTTATTGGAAATTAAAAGAACCTCAAAGTGTTAGCGGTAACCGATTACAGCAGATTAATCCGAAGGAATTAGTTCTCCATAATTCATACAAAGCTCCAACCCAAAATTTTCGTGAATAGTGAATAGGATACTGTAAACGAGGTTTCCCCTCAAAATAAAACAATGGGTTCAGTTCATAACCCAACTGGGTCAAAAACATAACCCAGGCCCAAAATAAGATCAAAACTAAAACAGAATTCTAATGCTGTAACTTGAAACGAAATTCTGAAATTTTGAGCTTCGAATCTGACTTTTACTCCAACACGAAAGTCGTAGCTCTCTCGCTTAGCTTTCCGAAGATTTTTAGAACGCCTCAAACGGATTCCCGGAACTCCAGTTATGATCGTTTCCGTGCAGACTGCTAAAGCTGAAAAATAGTTGCGATAATTAAATTAAACCAAAAATAAAATAAAATAAGAAAACATAATAAAATATAATAATAAACAAAATAAAATAAAGAAATGCCTAAGTAAAAATGTAGGAGAATGTGCATAAATATGCACTGATCAATGAGCATAAACTGAAAATCTTAAAATTAGTCCACCAAAATGTCTAGAACGCATCCACAACTCACAACGAGTTCAAATCCACGTTTCATTTGCTCTAAGAACTCAAGAATGAGCCAAAATTCAAACAACAAGTGCATCAAACTGAAAACACACCAAATGCCAGTTCATTTTAAACATTAACGATCTACATTGTTTCTACGTCTCAAGTATGCAATAATGGCACAAAATCAAGGCTTAAAATGAGAGATATGGTGATTTTGAATTTACCTAGTGGAACACCTCCACTGGGTCTTGTCTATGGATGATTCTTTGAACAAACCACCCAGAAACGTCCAAATACCTTAAGGAAGCTTTTGATCAACTCAATTTTTCTTGCAATGGTGTGTAGATCCAAAACCGATTTTCAACTTGCTCTCACTTTTTCAACTTTCTATTTCAGCCAATTCACCACCAAAACGAGCTCTCTAGGTCGGGAAAGTTTCCTAGCCTCTTATATGTTGCGTTCAGATGAAAATGGTGCTTCAATTCATGCCTCAAATCCCAATTCACAAATCAAATTTTTTACACTTTTTCCACTTGCCACGTGTATTTTTCCACTGCACCAACCTTGATTCTATTTCAAATCAATTCCAAATTGCTTGAGTTGATCAAAGGGCCAAGAATTAAGCCTTGTTTTGATCTTATGGTGGATTTCCAACTTGTTACTTCAAGATGAAGAAACCATGAAAATGCCCCATTTAAAGACCTTAAATTGCAAATGTGAAAATGGCAATGTCTTTAGAACCTTATTTGCACTCAGAAAATGCATAAATTTTCCTTGAGAAAGTTCAAAATCATTTAAATCTCAATTTCTCATTTTAAGCCTTCTTTATGAAAAATCCAAACACCCAATCTTCAATCCAAGCTCCAACCATGATAAGAAATGATTTGGTAACTCAAATGGCCCTATTTGGAGCAAGTTTCATGTTGAAAAGACTTCCATTTGAAGTGTACAAGTTGGTGAAATGGACCTATAATTTTATGACCTATAATCCTACTTTCCTAAAATACCCTTGACTTGTAACCCTCATAACTTGAGTTCTACAAATCAGATGAAAGACTTCTAGTACACTTTGGAAAGCTAAGACCATGCCCTACAACTTTCATGTTGGCCAAAAGTTGAGGAGAAACACCCTTCTAGGTCATAAATGGCTTGGAAGTAGGTTGACTTTTGTTGACCAAAATCACATTCATCTGATGACCTGTAACTTGTCTGGATCATAACTTGAGTTCTATAAATCCAATCAAGGACTTCTAGTACTCAAAAGAAAACTAAGAACATGCTCTACAAGTTCCAATTTGGCCAAAAGTTGAGATGAGACTTGTATCTTGAGGTAGGTGGTCTTGAAGTCAGGCACTAAATGGGGGATTTTACCCTGAGAACCCTAATTTAGTAACTTCTCACAAACCTTGAAATAACAAACCACTATGCTCCGGGTAGAACATAGGGTTGTACAATAATTTAAAAAACAAAGCATTATTGTTCATTGGTCACTTGGACAAATACTTTAATGGACCAGTTGCATAGACGCTATCCTGGAATGCATAGCTTGATCCAGACATCCATATCACAATCACTGTCTCCGGCTTCATCATTAGAAATGGCATTAACCTGCTCGAAGAAGACACCTCCGCTAGTAAACCTGATCAGCCTCTTGAGCTTTGGCGTGCTTTGCGAAGACGATGGGTGGTACCCCAGACCGAATTTGTCTTGCTTCTGAGGGATTTCAATCACCTGCCCCCATCCTTGGGCTGAACCAGCTTGCACCACAGCCTGCGCTTCTTTGAAAGAAGACATAGCCACCTCAGGCTCTTTTCTCACCACTGGAGATTTATTGTTCAAATGAACGGTTTCAAAGTCTTGACACAGGGTCTCATGAATTTCCCCATCTACTTCGACATACTTGAAAGAAGATAGGTGGCTAACCATAATGTCCTCTTCTCCACACACTGTCACGACACTGCCACCAACCATGTATTTCAGCTTCTGATGCAGAGTCGATGTAACAGCTCCAGCCGAGTGGATCCATGGTCTGCCTAACAAACAACTATAAGCAGGCTGAATGTCCATGATATAAAATACAGCGTTAAACACTTCTGGGCCCACTTGGATGTTAGAACACAGATTGGTGTTTCTTATATCTCTATGTTTTGATGATAACTGTTATGAAATTTTGTAGTAAGAAAACATATACTCTAAAATTCGTTCAAAGTATTATTGTTTCAGGTATAAAATTAAATACTCTTAAAGAAGCAAAATACATAAGTACAAAGAAACTATGCAAAGCTCTGAAGCATCAGATGCAAGACTACCAGAAGATTCTGAAGCGCTGCCAGAAGGATCTGAAGCAGAAGCTACAGAATGATCTGAAGTATTAATGAAAGAAGTATACAAAAGCTGAAAGCTCTGATCTTATCAAACTCTGGAGTTTTTTTCACTACAAACTCAGAGGCTTTGATTACCAGACTCTTATGATTAATATTCACACTCAAAGCACATACTGCTGCATACTCTGATGAAGACTCTAATCAAGATTTAGACTCTGATACATCAAAGATCTGATCATCTATCAAGACTCTGAACTTATCATTCATCTTAAGCTCTGATCATCTTAAAGCATTCCATACCTTTTATGCTTACTACAAATTCTAAGTGCAGATTATGAAGACTTCATCTTGAAGGAAGCTTGTTGAAGAAGCTGTAAACTTGATTAGACGTGGTGCTACTTCCAAAGTAACCAACGACTAATTTGTTCAAAGAAGTGACGTGGTGCAAATCCCAAGGCTTCTACAACCATACCTTTCTACAGAAAGCATATCTCTGCCCATACCTTTGGTGATGAAAAGTCATACAATCAAATATTATATTCAGCTGCACATCACTCAAAGCAGTTGAAAAAGCTATAAAAGGAGAACTACTTCAACATTTTGAGGTTGCTAATTTACTACTCATCGTTGGCTCATTGCTAGATCACTCAGAAAGAAATACACGCTTGATTCATAAAAGAGAAAATCTCACAAGATCTTACTCATTTGATCTCTCATAAAACCATATAGTTTTTTTTGTTGTACTTAATCTTAAGTGTAAACATCACAGTTGTGATACAGCTTATTAGAAGCATTCAAACACTTGTTAGTTTACATTAAATTGTAAGAAGTTCCTTAAGAAGACCAAGGTGTGGTCAGTAGTTCTTGAGAAGACTAAGATAATTATTCTTAGTGCTTTCCATTGTAATCAGTTGATCAATAGTGGATTAAGTCCTTGCAGAGAAAGGCAAATCATCTTTGATAAGGTGGATTGGAGTAGTTGAGTTCAACGAATCAGGATAAAAATCTTGAGTTGTTTTTATTGCCATATTTCTTAAAACTCTTATTCAACCCCCCCCCCCCCCCCCCCCCCCCCCCTTCTAAGTGTTTTTCTCACCTTCAGTTGGCATCAGAGCTCCGGTTCTGTTTGTGCTATCACTTAACCGTGACCAGAAAAGATCCAGTGGGAAAAACTCTTGATACTCTTGGTTGGTATACATTATGGCTGCTGAAACTCCAACACCCAACAACAACAAATATGAAGAAAGAGTCAGCACAAAACCTCCTATGTTTGATGGAGAAAAATTTGATTATTGGAAAGATAGACTGGAAAGTTTCTTTCTAGGATTTGATGCTGATCTTTGAGACTTAGTTATTGATGGATATGTTCATCCCACTGATGGGAATGGCAAGAAAGTTGATAGAAAATCAATGACTGAGGAGCAAAAGAAGGAATTCAGAAATCACCACAAGGCTAGAACTATATTTCTAAATGCTATATCTCATACTAAGTATGAGAAAATAACCAACAGAGAAATTGCTTTTGATATATTTGAATCCCTGAAGATGACTCATGAAGGGAACTCTCAAGTCAAAGAAACCAAGGCTCTGGCGCTGATCCAGAAGTATGAAGCTTTCAAGATGGAAGAATCTGAATCTATTGAAGCAATGTTTTCCAGATTCCAGATTCTCACTGCTGGCCTAAAGGTTCTGGACAAGGGTTACTCTACAGCAGATCATGTCAAGAAAATAATCAGAAGCTTGCCAACCAGGTGGAGACCCATGGTCACTGCTCTAAAGCTGGCAAAGGATCTGAACAAGATTACGCTGTAGGAACTAATCAGTTCTCTAAGGAGTCATGAGATTGAACTAGAGGAAGATTAGCCTCTAAAGAAAGGTAAGTCAATTGCGTTAAAATATAATAAAGTTGTTAAAGCATTGCAGGTATTAGAAGAAATCTTTGAAGAGTCAGCTTCTGAAGATGAAGAAGAACTATCCTTGCTATCCAGAAGAATCAATAAACTCTGGAAGAATAAGCAATGGAAGTTCAAGAACTTTAGAAAACCAGATCAACACAAAGAATCTTCTGGGCACAGAAGATCTGGAGAACACTCTGGATACAAAAGATCTGGAGATTCCTCTGGACACAGACGATTTGGAAAAGGAGGGGTTGTTTGCTATGAATGCAAAGAACCTGGGCACTACAAGAGTGATTGTCCAAAGCTTCAGAAGGAGAACCCAAAAAGAAAGTCAGATCACAAAAAGAAAGTTCTGATGGCTACCTGGGATGACTCAGATGCATCTGATTCATCATCAGAGTCAGGAGAGGAATGTGCAAATGTAGCATTCATGGCTGACATTGAGGACAGTGCTGAATCATTTGGATTAGAATCAGAATATGATTCTGAGGAGGTATTTTCCGAACTTTCTAGATAGGAACTTGTTGAAATTTTATCTGATATTCTTGAAAATTATAGTAAAGTTAAACTCAAATACAAAATGCTTCTAAAGCATATTGAATTTGAGAGTAACAAGTTTGAATCAGAAATAGCTGAACTAAAAGCTGAAAATCTTCAATTGAAAAATAATTTAGAATCTGCTCAACTAAACTCTGATTCAAAATCTGAATCATGCTCTAAAAATATTTTACAAGAGTATGACTATAGTTTCAGGAAGTTTCTAACTAAAAGCCTAAATAGAAGCAAAATGGCTTCAATGATCTATGGTATTAGCAAAAACTATAGAAAAGGTGTTGGATATAAATCTTTCTCTTATGAAGATTCAAATCCAAAATCTGTAGATAAACTGGATATCAAGTATCCTCCCTTATATTCTCAGTTTACATTTGGTCACTTAAATGATATTAAACACACAAGTTCTATTCAGAACAAATCTGTGTTTAATAAATCTAAAGCTAATCAGAACAAGTCTTATGGTGAAAGACAGAAGTTCAGAAAAAGCTTTAAGGCAACTAACCAAAAAGGACCCAAGAAAATCTAGGTACCTAAGGATAAGATAATCTATGTTGCAGACATCCTTAGCAGCAAAGTCAAGACTCCAGTCATGGTACCTAGACTCTGGATGCTTATCGCTACTGCGAAAATCGAAGCCGGCAAAACAGAAGAGTCGCCACCTTTCGTTATTTATCCCTCAGAACGGGAAAGGAAACGATCGGAAAAACCTGACGCAAAGGTATAAGACAAGGTCATCGCAACCATTGTCTGGATTCGGGAGTCGGTTACACAAGGGGAAGGTATTAACACCCCTCACGTCCATCGTACTCGATGGGATCCACGCTTGCTGGTTTGTCTACGGGTGAAAAACAATCTATCTACGGCTTCTAAATCTAAACGGAAAGAAACTAACTCGATAGAGCATCGCGCTCAATGCCTACGTATTCCCTCGTGCAATGGGAAAGTCAGAGTCAACGTAGTTCGGGAAACTACGAGGGATTTTGCTCCCCGAGACATCGCATCTCGTGCCTACGTACTTTCACACAACGTGAAAGATCAGAGCTTGCGTAGTTCGGGCTAACTACGGCTAGACAGGGTGTTCTCGATCACACAGGGGTGAGAGAAAGGATTTACGATACTAGCGTACGCATTCTAGCAGTTAGGTGTATGTTGCTCGCTCGACGAAGACTTTGGCGTTACCTGTTTGTGGTGGAACGGACGTAGTATGTCGGATTTTATAGGTATGGGAACTTACGGGTTCTAGAACTACGGTCTGGTCTCAATTGCACTCGGGAAAGAGAAAGGGATATCAGTCGTTAGCGGGAAAATCTTGATCGCACGGCAGCGAGAGAACTGAGAAATTAGTTGTTAGTGTGCTTGCTAGGATGTCGCATCCTATGCCTACATATTCTCGTCCGATACGAGAAATCAGAGCAGCTGTAGTTCAGCCAACTACAGCTAAAGGGGAAAAGGGAAAAGGGAGCTCATTAGGATATCGCATCCTATGCCTACGTACTCTCGTCTGGTACGAGAGATCAGAGCAAACGTAGTTCGACGAGAAACGAGTCTCGATTGCACAGGGGCAAGAGAAGGGGTCTCAATCGCCTTAACGCGAGAGAAAAGGGTTTCGATCGCACGGGGGCGAGAACAAAGAGGAAGCAGGCTTACGCCTAAATGGGAAGGAACTCGGGACACACACGCTGTTGCACCCTAAAATTTGCCCAACCTTATTCACTTGGTTTATGTTTCAATGTCATTAGCATTTGCATATAGAGTCATGTATTCATCTGCATTGCATAGCATGAGCAAGACATCCAACAGGGGACCAATCATTATTATCATCTCTAGATGCCTATCAAGAGGTTATTATCCTGATTCAATCCCTTCAGGTCATCAGAAGAGAATTTGAAAGCTATCAAGTCAATGGATCAAGCAAGTGCATCCATCTCCTATCTGAGGGTCTCTGAGGATCAACAAGAAGTGTGAGCTGGGGGCTGAGCATGGAAAGTATGTGTACATCATGGGAGACTTAGAAAGTCATATGGAGAAGGAGACAAGTCATTGGTATGATCAAAAGTATTGCAGTTGAAGACAGTCAACTAGGGTTTCATCTGGGGTCAACCCTGGGTCAACTCTAGGTCAATTGATTGATTGAAAGACATTGAGGTCTATTGAAGAGATGTGGGGTTTACCATTTGACATGAAGAGAAGGATATGTTGTTATGCTAAGAAGAAATCAAGAGAAATCAAGGAGAAGAGGGGTTGCTAAATTAGGGTTTCTATGTAAAATCCCCTAGTTTAGGTCAAATTTCCAAGCAAGATAAGTCAAACTGCAAGCTTCAAATGAATCCTTGGCCAACATGAAACTTGTAGAGGATCTCAAGACCTTTAATTTGAGTGGTGGAAGACATCAAGGAGATTTATAGAACTCAAGTTATGGTCCTTGCAAGTTACAGGTCATCTGAGGTATCTGAAATTTTGTCTGTGAAAGTGACTTGACTTCCAAGCAATTTTTACCCCTCAAGGAGATTTCAAATTACTTTCTGGTCAACATGAGAATTGTTCCTCATTGTCTTATCTTTCTATAATGGTATAGTATGCCTTCATATGATTTGTGTAACTCTACTTATGGTCTTGGCAAGAAAAGGGTATTTTGGTCATTTGAGAATTACAGGTCATTTCAAGCCTATGCCCAAAACTCATACAAGGAAGCTTCAAATGGAAAACTTTACAACATAAAACTTGTTACAAATGACATTCTGAGTCTAGAAAAGTGACCATGAGAGATTGGAAAGATTCATAGCACAAGGTTTCAAAATTGTTGGATTTAATGAATAAAAATGGACTTAAAAATGAGATTTTTCATATTTTGACCAAATGAAGCAAAATTATAGGTCATTTTGAATGGAAAGATCATTTTAAGAACATTTGCTAAAGTGGAATTTTGAGGTTAGTTCAAATTTTAAGAGTTATTCATGGTTACTTGTAATGGAAGATACATAAACCAAATCCAAAGGAAAAAGTGCAAGGGAAGTTTCTCCAAGTTTCTAGGAGTTTCTAACCTCACCTATATATTGATATGAGATGGTTCATGCCATGGTTGGTGATTCATATTGCTCAAAACCACAAGTTAAACACACTTTCTCCAATTTGCAAAAGCATGACAAACTCTCTCAAATCTCCATCAATTCTCACATTTCTTGATCTGATCATCATCTAGATCATTCATAGATCAAAATCCCATCAAAAAATTGGTTGAATTGAGCAAGAAGTGTGCTATCCATCTTCATCATCCAAGTTGCAAGAAGGTTTCAAGTACAAGATTCAAGGAGTTTGCACAAGATCCATTGCATACAGAACTCCTAATCAAGGTCACTGATCACTTTCCAATCACTGCAAGCATCAGATTCAAGGGTTGCCATACCTGTTTTCACCAATTGCACCAGGTTGGATTTCTATTCGAATTGCATGCTTTAGTTAGAGTTATTAGGTTTTGATAGTGTAGAATTGTTAAGGTAGGATAAAGGACTGATTTTGGTGAGTTTGGAGAGGTTTCATGAATGTTGAGCATGATGTACCAATTCTGTTAGGGTTTATATCTCATGGAATATGGCACGATAATTCTAATTATATGGCTTAAAATGACCAGCATAAAGTGTAGATTAGGTTAGGATAAGGTTTGGCAAGAATTGGAAGATTTGATCACAGGTGATAATGATGGATTCAAGATGTTCTAGCTATCGGGTTCGAGCTTTGATAGTGTTTTAGAGGAAGATTTTGTTATGGTTGTGTAGAGGGGAAAGAATAGAGCAACTTTGCTCTTTGAAGATGGTGTTTTCATGGAGAATTGAGGTTGCATGATGAGGTGGAATTCTGGTTGAGGCAAGCTTCGCGCAGAGCTTCCATGGCTGAAACCCTAATCAATTGGGGAAGATGATGGACCACCGTTGGATGACCGTTTTGACTTGGACCAAAAACATGATCGTATGGCCACAATTCAATTGAAATTTGGAGGGAGTGAGGCTGAGTATCAAAACTCAGCGTTTCATTTAACGCACCAATGGGCTCAGATTTCCCTTGCTATTCGTACCCCTCTCAGCCAAGGCCCAATAATATTCAACTGGTTTAATTGCTATCTGCACCGTTTTTGGTTTTTTTTTTAATTTTTTATGTTTTCTGACTTGCATTGGGCCCAGACGCGCTTGCTATGCGCGCCCCCCAGTCTGGGCCCGTTTCTATTTTTAATTGATTCTCATTACTAGATGCACCCCCTTTTCAATTTTAATTCATTTTATTTCTTCAAAAATATTAATCCTTTTAAAAATCATAATAAATCATAAACTTCATAATTTTTGATGATTCTTTTTGCATTAATTTCTTCAAGTTGTCAAGAAAATTATAAAAAATAAAAATTGCATTTTATTTTTTATTTGATATTTTTCCCATATTTTCCAAATAAATGCCTATTTTAGGTGTTTCATTTCATACATGATTTTGTTAATTTTTGTTCTACTAGTTGCTTTAATATTCTTCACCCATTCTTTTTAGGTTGGTTAGTAGATAAGATTATCTTGTACATGCAATTTAGTTCACATTTTTAGGAATTAATTTTGGGTGTTTAGTTTAAGTGAGAACAACATGAACAAAAGTAGGGTTTTAAATGACAACTTAGGTGAATTAGTTCATTTCCCTTAGGACTTAGAGATTGAATATGTTAGATATGGGACTATAGGGACTATGGGTAGTTATTATATCCCTTAGAAAACACTAGGATTCCCCTACTGCTATTGGTGTATTACTGTATTTGATTGACTGGTATGGTGTGCCCTCTGGGGATTATTGTTTGTCTGTATGGGTATTGGGATTGCTTGGGGATTGGGGGAGCTGAAGACTTGTGGTGATGAAGCCATTGGAGATCCAGAGACTGAAGACCAACTTCTAGAGTTGAAGAGGAGATTCCTGCTAGCAGCTGTTGAGGAGATTAGGGTTTAGGAGTTAGGCAGAGCTCTAGATTAGAAAGCTTGTTTCTCAAACATGGAATGCTTTGTCTGCATCCATCTTTTTCTCTATGATTCAAAGTCTCTTTCAAATATCCACCTCCTTCCTTTGGAAGGATCAGTGAATGTATTTGAAAGATAGAACTTTTGAGAGAAAACTGTCTGTTTAATGTTAACAGTTAATGAACCACCCTTGGTAGGTAATTGATTGTCTAACATTCATTCACTTCATCTTGTTGACTGATGCTCATCCTGGAGATTTCAGACTGGAAGAAAAGCCATTGCAGATGGAAGACTGATGACTAAAGCCCTTGCTTGAATGCTGTGGAGATTGTGAGTGATGCTTGCTGAAACTTGTAGCTGATTGGAGATGACTTGAAGATAGGTGTTGATGCAGAGCTGCTGATGCTGTTTATTTTTCTGCTGTATTTCATTCTTGATGTATTGATTGGTTTTCTGGACTGTATTGTTTTCTGTTTACCCTGTTGGGTTGAAAGTGAAGCCTGTTCACTTTTCCCTATTGTTTTCTAGGTTCGAGGTTGAGTGGGACTCCCTTGCCTCGCTTGTATTGTCGCATCCATGCATTTTACCGCTTTACTGTATATATCTGCTATTGTTTCTGTTTCCGCCTATTCCCTTAGGATCTCTGTTTCTCTCTGTGCAAGAGAGGAACATGATAGACACTAGGTCTTAACCCATGCATGATAACATTAGGTTAGTTGATTCCCTTTTCAACCATAGGTTATAGTCCTGTCTCTTCTTTCTCAAAACAAACAGAAAAACACCATAAATATTTCAAACACCATAAAACACCTCTTCCGTAAAAGAATGTGAACTCATCAAAACTTCATTTTTGTCCGCTTGGACCAGTAATCAGAAAAAACCTTTTTCAGAAGGAATAAAAACAATCAAGACAGACTTGTGTCGTACGTGGCCCGAACTACGTTTTCTCTGATCTTCCATGCAGTGTGGAAGTACGTAGGCATAGGATGCGATATCCTAGCGAGCAACCTTCCCCTCCTTTCCCGTAGGTAGGCGAACTACGTTGACTCTGATTTCTCGTTCCAGACGGTAATACGTAGGCATAAAGTGCGATACTTTGTCGAGTCATTTTCATTTCTTTTTAACCCCTGACCTGTAGAATAGATAGAATAACAATACATACCCGAAAACAAGCGTGGATCTCGTCGAGTACGACGGACGTGAGGGGTGCTAATACCTTCCCCTTGCGTAACCGACTCCCGAATCCAGGATTTGGTTGCGATGACCATTCCTTTCCCGTCTTTGCGGTAGGTTTACCTCGAGCGTTTCCTTTCCCTCCCGTGGGATAAATAACGCACGGTGGCGACTCTTCTGTTCAGCCGGCGCCGATTTTCGCAGTAGCGACACACGCAAGAACCTAAGGCGTAGGAGCGAATGCGTCGTCTGTCACCCAAAAGGTACCATACTAGACATCCTAGACGGTTTAGAAGAAGCCCCTCAATTGTCATTTCCTACGTATCTAACGATACAGCTCACAACACTCGACGGTTGCCCGAAGACTTGAATAAGATGATGTTGAACGAAGTGGCTCCGTTGGCTCCTGACATGCGTGCAAGCTCCATTCCAATCTTCTCCTCTCTGGATCCTTGATGAGGACGCTCGAATCAGGAACAATGTAACGCTTAGACCGTCATGGTTCGACTTATACGAGAAATTGAACTCTCAGAGGTAGGGTATTGATATCCGTGTCAAAGACAAGATAGAGAAATGATATCGACAATCATTCTCCAATTGAATCGTGTCACACGGCCAGCCAAAAATAAAATTGAAGGTAAAATCGGATAGAAAAGAAATGTGGAGTGAAAATAGGAGAGAAATCCAATCACAAATGAAAATAAAGTTCTACTCCTAAATATTAGCAATTAATTTCTACTAGAAAATATTCTAAAGAAATATAAAGAAAATGCATATGAAAGATAACATATAAAATTCTATCTAAAATGCTATAACGTTCTATAAAGAAAATAGAATGAAAAACTCCATACACAATAATATTCTAAGAAATACTATTTAAAGAAAATGAAAAAATCTATGTAAATTGGATACTAGAAAATATCCTAAAAATTCTATAATATTCTATAAATAAAATAGAAAAACTTCTATATTATAAAATCTATATTAAAAATATGCAATAATATCCTAGGAAAATAACACTATAATCCTAAAGGAAAATAGAAAAATAAAACTATAATTATTACAATCAACCATCCAATACAAACGAAATTGAAAAAATAAAGGGAAGGGGGGGTACGACCTGCAAACTAGGGTAAATGCAGTAAAAAAAACCACTACTGGTCTTTAAACCCACAATACAAAAATTCAGCAAAATAACAAAACAAAAGGGGGGTGCACGCAGGGAAATGGAGGTGCGCCCAGGAAAATGGTTATTGGGCTCAGGTTCTATAGCCCCAAAGCTAAATGCAACTGAAAAAAAGAAAGAAAAAGAAAAGGGGACAGGGGGTGCATGCTTGGAAACAGGGGTATGAGGTCTGAACGCATGGGCCCAAGGCCCATCAGCCAACCCACTCCACAAACCTCCCCTCTCCTTCGTCCAAACCTTGGTCTAAAACCCTAGTTTTAACTTCTTCACCATATCCGCCGCCTGAAACCTCTCACTAACCTCCCTCGTCTTAACACCACCTCCGTCCCCGTTCGCGACACTTCTATTATCTGAACCCTCCTCCCCTCACCGTCTCGAAAATTCTTCCATCTCGCTCACCTCCCAATCTTGTTGTTAAAAAAATGCAAAGGAGATTCTGAATGTTGATAATATTTGGAGAGTATGATTGAGTGAAGTTGCATGGATTTCTGGCGAATCATGAAGACTAGAGGACAGATCTCGTTGTTTCGCGGAATTGGAGGGTTTAGACCTCAACGAATCTGTTGTAGCTCCGTTTGAAGATCTCTCTCTGAAGCGATGCATCTTGAAGGATCTTGAAAGATCATGAACATGATGACGTTCTTCAAGGATTTGGGGAAAAAGATCTGGAAATGATAGGCGTTGATGATGATTCTGGTGACGGCGGATTCTTGAATCTTGAGGAATTTCTGAAGGTTTGATGGATGAAGATGAACAGAGGCGATACACACGGTGGAAATCTGGGAATTTCTGGAGAAGTTCTTGGATGATTGATGAAGTTCACGAAGAACACCTTGAAATGGATAAACGGGTTCGAAAGGATCTGGAGAATGATGAACACGGTTGGATGTTCTTTGAACGAATTTGATGAACAACCGAAAAACGCTTTGAAGATCCATAAAGAATCTTGAGGATCTGGTGATGAAGGTTGAAGAACGCGGTGATGGAAGATGAATGAAGGTTGGAGCATCGATGAAGAACACAGTGGAGAGGATTGATAAGGAAGATGAATTTCCGGTGGAAAACGCAGTTTTCGGCGACAGTTAGGGGCTCCGACAGGTGGTTACGGCGAGGACTCCGGCGCATGCATGTCGGCCGATTAGGATGAGAGGGTGGAGGACACGTGGTGCTCTGCATGCGGAGGGAGAGGAGGAGTGAGACGCGTATGAGGACAGGTGGTGTGTGTGTAAGGTCTGTGGAGAGTGAGGTGGAAGCAAGAGAGTGACACGCATGGGTCCCTCTTTATAGTGACATGTGTCATCGCAGACTGGGATTTGTGGGCCTCCAAAACGGCCACCTGGCCCACGGAATGGATAAAACCTGACTAAGCACTTAATCTGTCCCCAATTAACACTGCAATTAATGATATATAACAACTAAAGCTAATTAAGATGACTAAATCCTGATTAAAATCTAATTAAATGATTCCATTAATTTCTAATTAAAATGACTAATGAGAATTAAGGCTAAACGAAAATCAAGAATGGACAATTAAAAATCCCAATTAAACTGAAATTAATCCTCTATTAAAATTCAACTAAAGACTCAATTACCTAAACAAAAAAATGATTAAAGTTTAATTAATCTCTAAGAATTACTTCTAACAAAAAAGAGATTAAAAACCAATTAACTCTAAACCCTATTAAATTTTAAAAAAGATTAAATCTATTACTTCTAGAAGAAAAATTAAAGTCTATTAAAATCTATTGAAAATTCAATTAAAAATCTAGTTAATATCTAGAAAAAGAATTCAATTAAAAATCTAGTTAATATCTAGAAAAAGAATTATCTATTAAAATCTATTAAAAAGACTATTTAAAATTCTAGAAAATAAGGGAAAAAATCTAAAAATGCAGTAAAGCTAATTAAATCGATTAGAAAACAGATGTGCGACTACAGTGAAATAAACGGTAAAAACCGGACACCGAAATGTCCTCAAAAATAACAGCGAGAGCTGAAAACACCGGGACGAGCACAGGTTCTCAAATCAAATCCTCGTATTCGAACTGGCCTGAAATGCCCGAAGCGTCAGGAGAGGGCTGTAATCCCGATAAAAGCAATCTGACTGCAAAAATATAATGTATGCGGTATGTAAATGCAACAGGCAAAATGAGTCGAAACATAAGCCAAATGCGATAATTGATTGGTCAAATTTCGGGGTGCAACAACTGCCCCTATTCAAACGGCTTGGACCTGAAGGGTTGAGAAGTAAACGGCTTTCAAACATTCAAAGGTAGAAGACGATTGAATACAAAAGAAACCCAGAAATTTGCCAACCTGCAGAAATAAACTGCACCAACTGCTTGGGGAAAAAATATCCAGAAAACTGAACCCAGTTGTCACAGCAACAAACTGATCAATCATCTGACAAAGAAACTGACTTTAGCACCAGTTACTTGTGTGACGCCACAGATAACAAACCCGAAGGTTGGATCAACATGCACTTGATCCTCTCACGTCGTCTAATGATAGACAGGAAGAAAAACAATCTTGATCTCGTATCGTCTAATGATAGACGAGAGGAAAATTCTATTCAAATCTCGCATCGTCTAATGATAGACGAGACAAAAACCTTGTCCGAAGAGCCACATCGTCAGTGAGAACTAGCGGAAGGAAAACCATATAAACTTCAACACTACCCATCAAATTTCAGAATCTTTTCGTCTATAGGAGTTGATGGAAAGAACAATATCCCCAAAGGGGCCACATCATTAATAAGGATTGATAGGAAGAAAACCACCTTCAAAGAGCCATGTCGTCAATAAGAATCGACAACTATGAAAACCAAACATTCTTCAAAGAGTCTCGACATCAACAAGGATCGACGGTCAGAAAAACCCTCTTGAAATATCATCTCATTCGATAAACAGAAAGAAAGCCAACATCTGAAAGATTGCCTTGAAACCTCTCAACGTCTAAAGATAAACGGAGAGAAACCATACTCAAACTCATGATGTCTACAGATAGACGGAGAAAAATCATAATCGAACTCATGACGTCTAAAGATAGACGGAGAAAACCATACTCGAACTCATGACGTCTAAAGATACACGGAGAAAATATCTTGCTCAAACTCACAACGTCTAAAGATAGACGGAGAAAATATCTGCTCAAACTCACGACGCCTAAAGATAGACGGAGAAATCCATACTCGAATTCATGACATCTAAAGATAGACGGAGAAAATTCCTGCTGGGGGAAATACATCGTCAATAGGAATTGACGGGAAGAACAGTCTGTCTTCATCAGATGATCGATAGACAAAGCATAATCGTCGTGTGGTCTGAGAATCAAATAAACCACAGAACTATCTGAACAAAGCTGCTGGGTAATTTCCCCTGAACTGATTGCAGAGTGATTTACGTTGCCACAGAAGGCTGATAGAAAAAATTGGCTTATGCTTCGTATGCATATGCGTATGTTTGAATTTTTCTATGGCGTAATGCTCCATATAAGATGGAATGCTACACATTTGGCGATGAAATGCAAATATGATGATATATGCAAGAGGCAAATGCAGGCTCGGGCTGCTGGAGAAGAGTTGTACACAGAAGGACCATTCCAGCAAAATAAATGCGGGAAAGGTGAAGCCAACTCTGCCGTTGGAGAAATTGGATACGGAACCGCTTCAACAAAATAAATGTTGAAGACAAAGCCAACACCGCTAGGGATAACCGGGTATCACAAAATTATTCCAGCAAAATAAATGCTGGAAAGGTAAACCGACTCCGCTGAGGATAACCAAATGTGCTAAGCATGATCGGACTTCCCTGGGGATAGCTTACGCGTGCCTATGAAAATTGTACTTTTGTTGGGGAAAACAAACAGAGTCTTCCTGCGTATCAATGAAGATTGGATTTTGAAACTGATGTGCCAACACGGATTGGGCTTCACAATGATTGCCAATATGGATTGGGCTTTAGGAATGGCGCGCCAATAAGGATTGGGCTTCCTGATAATTGCCTATATGGATTGGGCTTTTAGGCTATCCGTGATGGGTCAGGTACGACTGATGTTGGATAACATCCGGTCTAAATTCACAGTTTTTGGTTGGGTCAAGGGATGATAGCACGACTTCCCGACATTCGTCTCACACTTGAAGATTGGCTGAACCTGCTTGAGTAGCTCTAAGTAGCTCTAATGACACGGAGAGGAACAATTCCTTCGCTTCCGATATGCCCCAGTCTGTGGGATCTCTGTGGAGATATTCCTCAAAAGGAAATCTAAAAATCTGTACCCTGATGGTCTGCCATGAACTGCCCTAGCACTCTGTACCTCGGAGAGATGCTTCGGATCAAATGCCCCTCAAGCAAGAAACAACTTCTTCACTTTTCATAGAGTGGCTTGCCCCTGTCTGCAACGACTTTGCCCCTAATTGGCTGATCTACGGAAATACCTCTGATTGTCCTCGAGAGATTCATCAAATCTCGACCTGATTTCTTCAAAACAACCGACTTCGAATGGCTACCATCACATGGCTGACATCACTAGAGATTTCCTGATATAGCTTGCCTCGGTTCACGGAGTATTCGGGCGTTCTGCCTTCTATCCTGATCAAACTTTCCACTGTAGGAAACTTTCCTGCTGTTAAGCGCTTATTTGCAAGTAAAACAGGTTGTTCTACATAACAGATACATTAATGTAATGCATATGACAGTTTTGACATCCAATCTGTTCACTGGAAAAGGAAAAAACATTTTATGGCATATAATGAATAAATCATTAGTCAGAATAGCAACATCAATACCAACATGGTAAGAAGAACCCTTTTATGAGTCAGTTTCGACGCGATCTTTACCGATGTATGCCTTTGAAACAAACCCTGCTTCAATTAGGACTTTTTCTGGTTGTAACGTGGTCAGGTTCACAGTTTTGAAGGAAAGGATAAAGGCTCGAAATTTATTTTAACCCACCCGTTCTCCGTGATGTTCTCCAATTCTACGTTTAGCTAATTCGACCTTAGCATTCACTTCTCAGAGGTTGAAAGATAGGAGTGATAGTTCGAGAAAACACGAGTTTTTGGAGTGACAGCCACTCACTTTTCGTCTTTGCCACTTGGGGTCACACGACTCGTATCTTGTTTGAGGATTTTTCTTTTGTAATCCTTTTCATTTTTTCAGTCTTTCGCTTTCCCTAATTTTTGCCTGGACTGACTCTTTTTGAGTTTCTTCGATGTTGAAGTCCAGCGGGATGCCCTCATTTTTTGCCTAAGTCATTTGTTTTCAATTTTTGACTTAGCGGGCCTTTGATTCTTTTTGCTCTCCTTTTTTTTTAACAAGTCATGTGACACTGGTTGTTTGACTCTTTGGGGAATAACGTGACTGTTTCACTCCTAATCGACCAGGCTTAACCATTGTGGTTCTTTAGGCACGACCTCTAGAGGTGTGATTTATCCTCGAACGGACACTCCTTTCTGCAATTTGGACGCTCGGTCAAATTAGCTAACACCTACCCTGCCCCGGGTTAAGATCGAGGGTTTTTCATTTTCAGAAAGAAACTCCTACTACTAGGCTCAAAGGGGTTGTCAAGGGATTATCTTCCTTATAACTCCGGTGTTTAGGGATTCAAAACAATTCCTGTACATCATCAGCAGGTTTTATTTTCGAAAGCATACAATCGGAAGCTTGCACGTCTTTAAACTTCTTCATCCTCCTCGGATTCCGCTTAACCAAGCGTTGGATATCTGTAAAAACATTATTAGTGAACACGAATGGACTGAATCAAAACATGCATATTCATTTCATCATCCATATCAATTGAAAACAATACAAGTTTTACGAATGCAATTTGCGCTTTAACAGAAAAGAAACTACAAATGCAAAGAAATGACATGATATAACACGGATTGCCAGTTTCTGGGAACCAAGCTTTTCGAACTTGATTTGCTGCTGAGCCAGCCATCTTCAGAACTATTCGTCGAAGTCATCCTGATACTCTTCTGAACATCTGCTTTCAGTGAACTCTCCCATAACCTGAACTGATTCACCCACTTGGCTGGATAAAGGAAGGTCGGCACCTTGAGGCGTGACAGATATCCGGTTGGAATCCAGCAAGGCTTGAATCTGGCTTCGAAGCACCTTACAGTCATCTGTTGAATTCCTCTGTGCCCCAACATGGTACTCACAGCGAGCGTTGGCATCAAAACCCAGAGGGTAAGGAGGGATCATTGGATCGGTCCTCTTCGGCACTATCAGCCCACCTTTGACCAAATCCGACAATAATTGACTATACGACATCGGTAGCGGAGTAAACTTCCTTTCAAGCTTCCTTGGTCTTCGTCGAGCGTGCTGACGCGGCTGACGATGATACGGCTGTTGACTCTGGCGGGTAATAGATATCTGACATACAGACCCAACAAGTTGCTGACTCTGAGCACTCGAAGTGTCAGGATACTGAATCTGAGGTACGGGAGATTCTGAGACAACATCACTTCCTTTCTCCCATTCTTCTTGAGAACTACCAATTGATTCATCTTCATAAACTGCAGTATAAGGAATGTCCTGAATCTTTCCGCTTTTGATTCCGCTCTCAACACGTTCTCCTACTCTTATCAAGTCCGCAAAGCTTGCATTTCCACAACTGAACAATGCGTCATAGTAACTACCTTTCAAAGTATCCACGAAAAGGTCGACCATTTCTCTCTCTACAAGCGGTGGTTAAACGCGAGCAGCCAATTCTCTCCACCTCTGCACATACCCTCTAAAGGATTCATTCTTCGCACGAGATAATTCTTGCAAATGTACGCGACAAGGATTTATATCCAGGTTGTAGTCGTACTGCTTCACAAAGGCATTGGCTAAATCAGACCATGATTTGATATTGTCACTCTTCAACTGCATGTACCAATCCAAAGATGCTCCGATCAAACTATCTTGGAAATAGTGAATCATAAGCTTGTCATTGGCGGCATGCAAAGTCATTCTTCGGCAGAACATAACCAAATGTAGCTTCGGACAACTATCCCGTTTGTATTTCTCAAAATTGGGCGTCTTGAACTTCGGAGGCAGCACAAGGGCTGTCACTAGACACATGCTCGCAGCATTCAGGTCAAGAGTATTCTTATTTATCAGGGCAGCCATCTGATCTTCCAACAGCTGAAGTCTTCTCATATACTCAACAGTCCGTGGGTTCTGAACATTAACCTGCGGAGCGACTCTTGGATGCGGGACAGTCCATGGAGAAGGAATAATCCTTGGAGAATCTGGCATGGAGAAAGTGAAACCTTGGTACTCGGTATCATTGAGAGAAGATGGCCCTCGGACAGGGGTTTGCACAGGCTGAGCGACATTGTTCACCGGAGTCCTCTGAATGTTGTTCTTTCCTCTATTCATAGCGATTATGGCTTCCATGACCTGACTCAACTGGTTCTTCAACAATTCAAACTCGGCCCTGGTAACAACCTGATTCTGCTCTGCTGAGCTCATGATCCTTCCAGAAACTAACTCAAGTCTAATGCGAATGCCGGGAAGTCAACTGCGAGTTGGACAAAAGACTGGTAAGCTCTATGTTCCGGCCGAGGATGGTCATGCAAGCATGATATGCACATGAAATGCAAAGCATAATGCAACAAACACGGGATCACAACCCCCACAAAGCTCTGAATACTGCTGTGCTGCTGACGGGATAAGTTCGCTCTGACGAGAGAAAACCAAAATATCGGGTAGGCTGGAAGTCAAGTTTCCTGCAAAAACCCTTCCACTCATGGGTATGGACCTAAAATAACACAGGTTCGACATCCTATGCGGTCATCAGCGTCACAGACTTTCAAGAACGATGATGCGATACCCAGAAGGTGTGGCATCATCATCTTTTGAAGCAGCCTCGCTCAGCTGAATCACAAGTGATCGGCCCCCAGAGTCGACAGTCCTCCAAACCAACAACCCCTCAAGCCCAAAGGGCTGGAAAAGAAGTCAACCGGGAGAACCTCGTCTGAGCGTGGATTTCATGAGACACTAGTGCCTGCAAAGCAAGCATGCGCCCACTAATTTCCACAACTAATGCTAAGTACACTCAAGCCTGGGTTTGGCTTATCACTCATTAGAGCTCCCCTCCCACAACAGCACAATAGCAACAAATAATAAGTGCGGGAAATGTAAATACAGCAGTAATAAAAAACATACAGTGCACAAAAATAAACACCCACAGACAAGAAAATAAGCGCTAGGATTGACTCTCGTCGGGACGTTGGATCCCCTGATTAACTCGTATAGGGGACGTTGGATCCCCAGGAAACTATCGCAGTTTCCCCAGCAGAGTCGCCAGCTGTCGCTACTGCGAAAATCGAAGTCGGCAAAACAAAAGAGTCGCCACCTTTCGTTATTTATCCCTCAGAACGGGAAAGGAAACTATCGGAAAAAACCTGACGCAAAGGTATAAGACAAGGTCATCGCAACCATTGTCTGGATTCGGGAGTCGATTACGCAAGGGGAAGGTATTAGCACCCCTCACGTCCATCGTGCTCGATGGGATCCACGCTTGCTGGTTTGTCTACGGGTGGAAAACAATCTATCTACAGCTTCTAAATCTAAACGGAAAGAAACTGACTCGATAGAGCATCGCGCTCTATGCCTACGTATTCCCTCGTGCAATGGGAAAGTCAGAGTCAACGTAGTTCGGGAAACTACGGGGGATTTTGCTCGCCGAGACATCGCATCTCGTGCCCACGTACTTTCACACGGCGTAAAAGATCAGAGCTTGTGTAGTTTGGGCTAACTACGGCTAGACAGGGTGTTCTCGATCACACAGGGGTGAGAGAAAGGATTGACGATACTAGCGTACACATTCTAGCAGTTAGGTGTATGCTGCTCGCTCGACGGAGACTTAGGCGTTACCTGTTTGCGGTGGAACGGACGTAGTATGTCGGGTTTTATAGGTATGGGAACCTACGGGTTCTAGAACTACGGTCTGGTCTCAATTGCGCTTGGGCAAGAGAAAGGGATATCAGTCGTTAGCGGGAAAATCTCAATCGCACGGCAGCGAGAGAACAGAGAAATTAATTGTTAGTGTGCTCGCTAGGATGTCGCATCCTATGCCTACATATTCTCGTCCGGTACGAGAAATCAGAGCAGCTGTAGTTCATCCAACTACAGCTAAAGGGGAAAAGGGAAAAGGGAGCTCGATAGGATATCGCATCCTATGCCTACATACTCTCGTCTGGTACGAGAGATCAGAGCAAACATAGTTCGACGGGAAACGAGTCTCGATTGCAAAGGGACAAGAGAAGGGGTCTCAATCGCCTGAACGCGAGAGAAAAGCGTTTCGATCGCACGGGGGCGAGAACAAAGAGGAAGCAGGCTTACGCCTAAACGGGAAGGAACTCGGGACACACACGCAAGAACCTAAGGCGTAGGAGCGAATGCGTCGTCTGTCACCCAAAGGGTACCATACTAGACATCCTAGACGGTTGAGAGGAAGCCCCTCAACTTTCATTTCCTACGTATCTAACGATACAGCTCACAACACTCGACGGTTACCCGAAGACTTGAATAAGATGATGTTGAACGAAGTGGCTCCGTTGGCTCCTGACATGCGCGCAAGCTCCATTCCAATCTTCTCCTCTCTGGATCCTTGATGAGGACGCTCGAATCAGGAACAATGTAAGAATTACTTCTAACAAAAAAGAGATTAAAAACCAATTAACTCTAAACCCTATTAAATTTTTAAAAAGATTAAATCTATTACTTCTAGAAGAAAAATTAAAATCTATTAAAATCTATTGAAAATTAAATTAAAAATCTAGTTAATATCTAGAAAAAGAATTCAATTAAAAATCTAGTTAATATCTAGAAAAAAGAATTATCTATTAAAATCTATTAAAAAGACTATTTAAAATTCTAGAAAATAAGGGAAAAAATCTAAAAATGCAGTAAAGCTAATTAAATCGATTAGAAAACAGATGCGCGACTACAGTGAAATAAACGGTAAAAACCGGACACCGAAATGTCCTCAAAAATAACAGGGAGAGCTGAAAACACCGGGACGAGCACAGATTCTCAAATCAAATCCTCATATTCGAACTGGCCTGAAATGCCCGAAACGTCAGGAGAGGGCTGTAATCCCGATAAAAGCAATCTGACTGCAAAAATATAATGTATGCGGTATGTAAATGCAACAGGAAAAATGAGTCGAAACATAAGCCAAATGCGATAATTGATTGGTCAAATTTTGGGGTGCAACAACTGCCCCTATTCAAACGGCTTGGACCTGAAGGGTTGAGAAGTAAACGGCTTTCAGACATTCAAAGGTAGAAGACGATTGAATACAAAAGAAACCCAGAAATTTGCCAACCTGCAGAAATAAACTGCACCAACTGCTTGGGGAAAAAATATCCAGAAAACTGAACCCAGTTGTCACAGCAACAAACTGATCAATCATCTGACAAAGAAACTGACTTTAGCACCAGTTACTTGTGTGACGCCACAGATAACAAACCCGAAGGTTGGATCAACATGCACTTGATCCTCTCACGTCGTCTAATGATAGACAGGAAGAAAAGCAATCTTGATCTCGTATCGTCTAATGATAGACGAGAGGAAAATTCTATTCAAATCTCGCATCGTCTAATGATAGACGAGACGAAAACCTTGTCCGAAGAGCCACATCGTCAGTGAGAACTAGCGGAAGGAAAACCATATAAACTTCAACACTACCCATCAAATTTCAGAATCTTTTCGTCTATAGGAGTTGATGGAAAGAACAATATCCTCAAAGGGGCCACATCATTAATAAGGATTGATAGGAAGAAGACCACCTTCAAAGAGTCATGTCGTCAATAAGAATCGACAACTATGAAAACCAAACATTCTTCAAAGAGTCTCGACATCAACAAGGATCAACGGTCAGAAAAACCCTCTTGAAATGTCATCTCATCCGATAAACAGAAAGAAAGCCAACATCTGAAAGATTGCCTTGAAACCTCTCAACGTCTAAAGATAAACGGAGAGAAACCATACTCAAACTCATGATGTCTACAGATAGACGGAGAAAAATCATAATCGAACTCATGACGTCTAAAGATAGACGGAGAAAACCATACTCGAACTCATGACGTCTAAACATAGACGGAGAAAATATCTTGCTCAAACTCACAATGTCTAAAGATAGACGGAGAAAGTGTTGCAAAGCTGTTAGTCAAAAGGATGGCTCAATCCTCTTTAATGGTAAAAGGAAAAACAACATTTATAAAATTAGTCTTTCAGAAGTTAAGGTTCAGAATGTTAAATGCCTTATGTCTGTTAATGAGGAGCAATGGGTCTGGCACAAAAGATTGGGTCATATTAATATGAGATGTATATCTCAGATTAATAAGCTTAATCTGGTCAGAGGACTTCCTAATCTGAAGTTCAACTCAGATGCTCTTTGTGAAGCATGTTAGAAAGGAAAATTTTCAAAATCATCTTTTAAATCCAAAAATATTGTTTCAACTTCAAAACCATTAAAGTTACTTCACATTGATTTGTTTGGACCAGTGAAAACTGCATCCATCAGAGGCAAGAAGTATGGATTAGTCATTGTTGATGACTACAGCAGATAGACATAGGTAAAATTCCTAAAACACAAGGATGAGTCACATTCTGTCTCTGAATGACCTAGTCTGGAGATTAGCTCCTGTATCAGTAATGCATGCCGCTCAACAGTGGATCTTAGCTTTTTGGCGTCCTCTTCATAGGCTCCCTTGCCAGAACACTCATCAACCCTGCATCTCTTAGAGCCAGCCTTCAATTCACCACCCCTAGTCTCTTGAACCATGTTGCTCACTCTAGACTCAGTGTCACGTCTAAGAGATACCTCTTCAGCAATCTTCGCATCCTTAGCACTGAGCTGCTCCTCTAACTGGGAAATCTGAAGCTTCAACTCATCTTCACGCTCCTTCCGTTTGGTAAGCGTTGTATTCCACAAAAATTCCCATTTGGAAAGTCGAGAATAAGCCTTGCTCAGAAGTTCTTTCTTAGTAGCAAGTACACTACTAACACAATTCAGGGCCACATCAGGCAGGTTAGGGAACAATACAATCCCATAAATGCAAACATCCAGAATAGCATTGAAGACAATCCAACATCCATCCTTCGCACACTGCATAACCTTCTCAACCAAGCAATAAAGATGAAAACCATAAGCTCCATTCAGCTTAACCAAACCTCCGGGGAACTCAGAAGCATCTAAACTGACAATCTAGCAAGCTTAGCCAACTCAGGCTCAGTATCCTCATGAACAAAAGGCATCTGATCTAACACAGGAACTCCTAGCATATCAGAATACTCCTCCAAAGTAGGAGCCAGAATAAAATCAGGGAACAAGAAACATCTCAACTGAGGCTCGTAAAACTGCATTAAGGTATACAATCCAGTCATCTCAGACACAGAAGGTATGCACAACAAACTGAGCAGCTTCCCATAAGACCCTCTAAATTCATCCCCCACTCTCTGATCTGCTAAAGCAACCAACTGCAATAAGGAATTGATATCTGGAGAAGGCAACCTGTAAGCAACTGTCCTCTTCATGGACTCCATGTTTGGCAAGAAGAAAACTAGAACCTGAGGGGAAAAACACACCTGCAACATAAATACATGTTAATGAAATGAAAACATGAAAATGCAGATGCATATGCAACAGGGGATCAAGTGCAATAATGAAGAACTGTGATGTGCTGAACTGCCACTTGAGAACCATCAGATCTTATCCACAAACCAAACCAACCACAAAAGAACCCTCACAACCAAATCTCACTGACAGAGACAAACCAGGTGTTCTGAGGCTAGAGTTTTCCTGCAAAAAGACCCACCTACCCTCTCACAGGTATGTACCTAACTCGCAGACGAGGTACGGCATCCTATGCGGTCATCAGTGTCACAGACTTTCAAGAGCGATGATACGATACCCAGAAGGTGTGGCATCATCAACCCTTGAAGAGGCCTCACTTAGCCGAATCCCAAATGATAGGTCCCCAGAGTCGACAACCCTCAAATCCAACAACTTGTCGAGCTTAAAGGGCCAGGTAAGATGCCATCAATGAGAATCTCGTCTGAGCGTAAATTTCGTAACTAGCTGGTGCGAGCAAAGCAAGCAGGCTAACCACTACTCTCTACTTCTAAGTTTATGTGCACTCAAGCCCAGGTCCGACTTATCTCTCAAACTAACCCTCTACCCGCATCACAATAACAATAATATACAGTACTGAATGTAAAGACAAAAAAATAAATACACACAAAACCCCAGACGGGAAAACAAGCGCTAGGATTGACTCGCATAGGGAACCACTGAGAGTCCCCAGTAGAGTCGCCAGCTGTCGCTACTGCGAAAATCGGTGCCGGCTATGACAGAAGAGTATCCACCATGCGTTATTTATCCCATAAGAGGGAAAGGAAACGCTCAGAGTAAACCTAACGCAAAGAGGGAAAGGAATGGTCATCGCAACCAAATCCTGGATTCGGGAGTCGGTTACGCAAGGGGAAGGTATTAGCACCCCTCACGTCCGTCGTACTCGACGGGATCCACGCTTGTTTTCTATCTAAGGGTGTGTCATCTATCTACTCTAAAGGTATGGGTTAAAAATAAAAGAGAATGACTCGGCAAAGTATCACACTTTATGCCTACGTATTCCCGTCTGGAACGAGAAATCAGAGTCAACGTAGTTCGCCTAACTACGGGTAAAGGGGGAAGGTTGCTCGCCGAGATATCGCATCTCGTGCCTACGTACTTTCATACGGTATGAAAGATCAGAGCAAACGTAGTTCGGGCTACGGAAGACACAATTTTTTTTGACAGTTTTTTATCTCCTTCTGAAAAGGGTTTTCCTGATTAAAGGACCAAGAGGACAAAAACAAAGTTTGAATGTTTGTTTTGAGTTTTTTACGAAAGAACTGTTTTTTAGGATGTTTGCAATCTCAGTCGCACTAGAGACTATGACCCAAGAGTGAACGCTTTGTATGTCACCCAAAGGGTACCACACTAACATCCAGATTACTGGAGAGAGACCCTCCACCAACCTTTTCCCAGATAGCTTAAGGCTCGTAACGCACGACTTCGATTAACCTTATTACTGTATTTTTGCATTGTTTGAGATGAGAAGGGAAAGACACCCTAAAACTATGGTTGAAAGGGGAATCTACCTACAGTTATCATGCATGGGTCAAAACCTAATGTCTGTCATAATTCCCTCTTACACAGAGGAAATCAGAGATCCTAGGGGAAAACAGCAAAAGAAACAAGCAATAAAGAGTAAACAGTAAAATGCATGCTATGCAACAGTACCAGTGAGGCAAGAGAGAAAACACTAGGAAAGAGGAGACAAGCTCCACCTCAAACCTAGAGGTAATCAACACAAGCAAACAGACAATACAGAGAAAAACAAAAGATACAAAGGAGGCAGCCCAAGCAGCAGCAACAAACTCCTACAGCAGACATCAACTTCAAGCTCTAAACAGCACAGTTGAAAAGACAGCAAAGTTGACAGCAAGACTTCATCTTCAAGCTAGCTCCTATCTTCAAGCTTCATCAAACTTCATCTTAAAGCTCTAGCAAGCACCCTCCAAGCAAAGGATTAATCATCAAGATCAAGGTTGTAATGTTGAAAACTTAATGAAAACCAAAGGAAATCATCAAGTACCAACATTGAAATGGAAAGGTATCCTCAAAGTTCTACTCAACTATGGGCATACCACACATCCCTCCAAAGGAGAGATGGAGTTTCCCTAGGAGGACTTCATGTCATTGGATGGAATAGAAGCACACAATGCATTCTATGTTTGATGAAGAAATCAAAACTAGCTCTAATGGCTCTTCCTAAAACCCTAATTTCCTAAGCTCCTAAAACAACTCCTAAAAGAAAAGAAAAAGCTCAACTCCAAGCTCCAATCTTCAAGCCATAGCATCTATACCAAGTCCATATGACCTCTCCAAAAGGAATCCAAGCAAAACCAACCCCAAAGTCACCAACAAGACCAAGCAAGCAAAGGCACACAAGATAGAATACCACTAGCACAATCAACTTGCAAAATTCAACTAAAATAGAAAACAAAGTTGTAAAATTATAATAAAATTCCTAGGGTAACATGAATGTTTGAACAACCTAGGGTTTAAATATTAAAGCCTAATTCAACTTCTAAGTTATCTAAACAATTCCTAAAGTGAAATAGGTCAAGGGGATCCACAAGTTTGGGAAGGTTCTAATATCAACACCTAAAACAGAACCTAATGTTGTTCTAAAATTCTAAGAAAACTCCTTAGGGAACATACATGTCTACCCTAACACATACTAAAAAACCAAAGCCAAATTCATCACCAATTGGAAGAACAAAATTCAGCAAAACAGATGGTCAAATATGGAAAATTAAAAGAATTAACAAAAATAAGAAAAATCAAATTAAAATGAAAAATGCATGAAAATGCATTTTATTAATTCCAGAAAATCACAAATTCTCTCAAGATCATGGAGATATTTATGAAATAATTTTTAGATCAAGAATGAGTTTATTATGATTTTTTGAATCAATAAAGCATTTAAAATAAAATAAAACAAATAAAAGAAATAATAAAACTCAGAATAAAACACAGCCACAAGATGAGGAGACCAGTCAGCTGATCCAAGCGCCAGGAGCGTGCTAACGCATTAAATGAAACACTTGCGTTTTGATCCTCAGAAGTCAACAAAAGCTTTAAGTCGTGGCCATTGGATTTGTGGTCTAGTCAAGGTCAAAAGCAAGATTTGATGGCTATGGACTCATCTTCTCCAAAACTCTGGCTGGCCAGGTGGAGATCAGGGACGGTGGCCGGAGAAGACTCTGGTCGTCTTCTCCGGTGAGCAGGTAGTTGCAGGTGATCAAACATCACCACTCCTTACATCAATCTCTCCAGAATTTCAACAGGAATTCAAATCTCCTATCCATATGTTCTAAATCTCCATGGATTTTAAAATTCGAAGCAATATTCAAAAAACACATCCAATTTGATCAGCACAATTTGCAAAACTAACAATATAGAAATCATCCTCGTGCTTCCTAGTTCATCCTGATCTATCCAAATCATGTTAT
The DNA here is from genome assembly GCA_963859935.3 of Lathyrus sativus. Lineage (NCBI taxonomy): Eukaryota > Viridiplantae > Streptophyta > Magnoliopsida > Fabales > Fabaceae > Lathyrus > Lathyrus sativus. The sequence continues at coordinate 443,108,602 of OZ012737.1, forward strand.
AGCCTTAAGATCAGATCAACTCGTGTCCAAACAGAAATGGTACCTCACGATCAAACATCACCAATTGCTTCCAAATTGATCCTAAAACGACCTACATCTTGTCTAGATCCTAACCACAAGTTCAATTCTAACTACATCATGCTAATTCATGTGGAAGTTTGAAAGTTACTAACCTGTTGTAGATCTAGTAACAGAGATGCTTAGAGCTTGATTCTCCCTTCAAAACTCTCCAGATACGTTCAATGATGCTCTAGGAAGAGTTTGCAATCTTCAATTTGCTCTGAATCAACTTGGAAATCAAAACCCGATTCTCACTTGCTCCCTTGAAATTTCAAATTCAATCTCAGCATCCACCACGAAATGAGCTCTAACCTGAGTATGGAATCAATGATATGCTTATATAGAGTGAGTTTGTGGGCTTTTGAAGCTTGAATGAGGCCCAATTCAGTAGTTCACAAATTCTGATTTTTCCTTCAAATGCCATGTGAAAGTCGTGTATTCTGGCCATGTAGCTTGCTCTAGAATCTTCTAATCACTTGCAAATTGCCTTGTGAATGCATTCAGACCAAAAGGAGCACTTGAATTGCATTGGTAAAGGATTTTGATGTGTGACTTGCAAATGAAGAAACCAAATGACAACTCACAAAACATGACCTAAACTCAAACTTCTGGTAATGCCATTGTGTCTAAAATTCAATTTCCATTCAAAAAATGTGGTTACTTGACATGTTTTGGTCCTTTAACTCAAAAAATCAATTTTCCCTCCTTAATTCATTTGAAAATTTCCCTTTTTGAAACCCTTTCAAACCAAATCTTGCTATGAGCTCAATCAATCCATCATGACCTCTAGGCTAGCCTAAAACCCCCATTTTGAACAACTTTCATGTTGAGCAAAATTTCATTTGACAAGTGCGAGTTGGAGATTTTGGCCTATGATTGAAAATGACCTATAATCTCACTTTCCCAAAATACCCCTGACTTGTGAATCTCATAACTTGAGTTCTACAAATCAGATGGAAGACTTATAGTACAACTTAGAAATCTAAGATCATGAGGAACAACTTTCATGTTGGCCAAAAGTTCAGGTGAAACCTCCTTCTAGGTCAAAAATAGCTTTGAAGTTAGATAATTTTCACAGACAAATTTTAGAAGCATCTGAGGACTTGTAACCTGTCTGGACCATAACTTGAGTTCTATAAATCCACTTGAGGACTTCTAGTACTCAAATTAAAGGTATTTAGATGTCCTACAAGTTTCATGTTTTCCAAAGATCCATTAGAAACTTGTATCTTGACTTATGTGATCTTGAAGTTAGGCACTAAATAGGGAATTTTGCACTGAAACCCTAATTTAGCAACTTCCCAGATTCTTGACTCTTCTTGATTTGATCTTGGCACAACACCACAAACATCTTAACATATCATTTCAAGAACTCCATGACCTAAAATTAGGCTTTTGATACTCTTCAATTGCCCAGTTGACCTAGAATTGATCCAGATGAAACCCTAATTGTTTGCACCTCAACTGTGGCTCTTGAATATGACACAATGACTTGATTGAGTTCTCACATGGCCCTCTAGGAATTCTATGAGCTCCATACACATCCTCTTCTCACATTCAACACTTCACAAGCCTCTGATGGCCTTCAGTTGATCCTTAAGTTAGGAGAAGATTCACATTCAAACATCTAAACCCTTAGGCACTCAAACCACCTTCTGATGACTTTGACAACTTCTCAATCTTGAATGAGACCTCTTGCTAGGCTTCTCTTGAGAAGAATCACACTTGATCCCCTGCTATATGAATGATAACATGATATGCAAATGATATAACTATGCAAATGTTAATGCAATGAAACATAAACCAGGTAAGAAGAGGTTGAGCAAATTTTGGGGTGCAACAGCTGCCCCTATTCAAACGGCTTGGACCCGACTGGGTGAAGAGAGAACGTCCTTCAAACAATCGAGGTAGAAGACGGTTGAATACCAAGAAACCCGGAAATTTGCCAACCGCAGAAATACACAGCAAAAAAAACTGCTTGGGGAACAACATCCATTGTGCTGAACCTAGTTGTCACGGCAACAACTGATCAATCATATGATAGAATTTGGGATTTCAACATCAACCCCCTGTGTGACGCCACAGGCATCGAATTAACTTTGCAAGGAAACTCCATCCACAACTGGACTAAATTCGTCAACACGAGGAGAGACTCCATCACCACGGGTACAATTTCGTCCATAACTGGAATAACGATCTCTGTCGGTCACAGGTAACAACTCTACTGGAGACAATCCATCGATTACGGGTAATAACTCCGTCCACACGGGTAACAATCACTGTCAACACAGGGAACACTTCTGTCAACACGAGCAACAATCATTGTCAACACAGGTAACAAATCCGTCAACGAGGATAACAATCTACGGCGATTTCACGGGGACAACTCTGTCAATCACGGGTAACGACACCGTCAACACGTATAACAATCACTATCAACACAGGTACGATCTCTGTCAGCCACAGGTAACCATCTCTTTCAACACAGGCGCAATCACTGTCAATCACAGGTACGATTCCGTCTACACGGATAATAATCACCGTTAGCATGGGGTAACAATTCCGTCAACACGGATAACAATCACTGTCAACACAGGTATAATCTCTATCCATCACAGGTAACAATCTCTGTCAACACAAGAGCAACAATCACTGTCAACACAGGTAACAAATCCTTCAGCACAGATAACAATCACCGTCAGCACGGGTACGATCTCTGTCAGCCACAGGTAACCATCTCTGTCAACACAGGCGCAATCACTGTCAATCACAGGTACGATTCCGTCTACACGGATAATAATCACCGTTAGCACGGGGAAACATCTGAAGAATACTTCGCTGGAGAATACGAGAAACTTTAACCAAACACTCTGTGGGGAAATCACTAGTGACACCTCCGAAGGATTAAGGCATGAAATCCTTCAATGCTGACGTAACAGCAACCTGAGAAGAAACCCCGCTGGGGACGTAGAGAAACTTAACTAAGCAACTCTGTTAGGGGACGAACGTTATCATCACCTATCTCACGCTAGAATTTGAATATCTAGAAATTCTTCTGAGCAAGAATCCCACTCCTCTACAGGGAACAACATCTAAAAACAAAGAGGTTACCAACCTGGCTTATGTTTCAAAATGCGTATGCTCGACAATGGCGTAATGCTCCATACGGCATGGAAATGATACGCATTTGGGTAGATGCAAATATAAAGATATATGCAAAATGCAAAAATGCCAAGAGGCGCTTCAGCAAAATAAATGCTGAAGACAAGTCCCAATTCACTAGGGATGACCATGTATCACAGACATATTCCAACAAAATAAATGTTGGAACGGTGCAGCCAACTCCGCTAAGGATAATCATCCTGCTGGAGAATGGCTCACAAGCTTGAAATTACGAACTCTGCTGATGATGTTCATCCTGTCAGAGGAAAAACAACCTCCTGGGGAGAATGAGAAACAATCCTGCGCGGGGATAATTCTTCTGAACCAAAGATGACTTGGTTATACTCTGCGGGAGTTACCCATGCTCGGTATTGAGTGTGCACATACTCACTGTTGGGAATTCACTTTTTGTTGGGGACATCAAGATCCACTGAGGAAACTCTCTTGGCAACTTTCCTGGGGAGGACCACCCACATCTAATAGGGATAAGTGCCATTTCACATCTTCTGAGATAAGATGTGACCTCCATCTGCTGAGGAGTGATACCATCACTTTGTCACAGGACTCTGGCTGGGGAACACAACTTTCCTGCCTATTTGCTCCATAGGTGAGAACCCTGCAAAACACACACGAGACAAAAACAAATCTATACAACAAGATCTATTCCGGTTATTATCCGTGACATTCGTTCAGTCAATTCGAAGTTTTAGCAATTATTGGCAAGGGCCAGCAAGTTTATGCACATGCAAGTTTATCAAAAACTTTGGCGTTTTTCACAAACAAAACAGTAAATAACAAGCATCAAGTACTGAATAACATGCTTTATTGATAACGGGCCTATAAATAGGCAAAATTTTGTACACTGGATGCAACTCCTGAAAAGAGGAAGTTACGCACAAGCAAAATACAAATATTACAGAAGTACAAAGAAAATTTGTATACATGTCGACAACGTGGTACAGACGAACACCATGAGCTGATCCTCCTATGACTCGCCTGATTCTGACGCTTTCCCGATACTCGATCTTTGGAAGATATTGTTTCGGATATACGACTCTCAGGTACTCCCAAACCACTAAGCAACGCAGTATCAAACTCGGACCGCGGTCATTTGCTTTTTTCGAATCCCTAACTTTTGCGTGAACCTCCCTTTGCGGGTTTTCAATTCACCGGGATACCCTTTTTTGCCGAAGTTGCCCTTTTCAGGTTTTCAACTTCGCGGGTGTACATTTTTCAATTTTATCCCTAACTTTTGCCCGAGCCTTTTATTCCTTTTTTATGGTTCGCCGGGATGCCCCATTTTTGCCTGGACTCTCTTTTTTTTGTCCAGCGGGTCTATTTAAGCAAAGTATTTTTTAACTGCGTCCGAGTTCACAGGGGATGTAAAATCCTCACCATCCATGGTGGACAACAATAAAGCTCCTCCAGAGAAAACCTTTCTAACGACATATGGACCTTCATAGTTGGGAGTCCATTTGCCCCTGTGATCTGATTGTGGTGGGAGAATCTTTTTCAGCACAAGATCGCCCGTCTAAAAGCTTCGAGGACATACCTTCTTATCATAAGCTTTCTTCATCCGGCTCTGATACAACCGACCATATGCTAGAGAAGCCAGTCTCTTCTCGTCTATTAAACTGGGCTGATTCAATCTATCTTTCACCCATTCCGCCTCATCTAATTGGACATCACGCAAAACCCTCAGAGAAGGAATCTCAACCTCCAATGGTAGGACAGCCTCCATACCATATACCAATGAAAAAGGAGTTGCCCCGGTTGATGTGCGTACCGTCGTACGATAACCGTGCAAAGCAAAAGGCAACATCTCATGCCAGTCCTTGTAGGTCACAACCATCTTCTGAATGATCTTCTTTATGTTTTTATTGGCCGCTTCAACAACGCCATTCATCTTGGGCCGATAAGGAGAAGAGTTATGATGTTCAATTTTAAAATTCTGGCACAATTCCTTCATCATCTTGTTATTCAAATTCGACCCGTTGTCAGTGATAATCCTCTCCGGGATTCCATATATGCAGATAATATCTTTCTTGATAAATCTGGCTACCAACTGCTTGGTAACATTAACATATGACGCCGCTTCAACCCATTTGGTGAAGTAATCAATAGCTACCAAGATAAAACAATGTTCGTTGGATGCCGTGGGCTCGATTTTCCCAATCACATTAATTCCCCACATGGAAAAAGGCCAAGGCGGCGACATAACGTTCAGAGGGCTCGGAGGCACATGAATTTTGTCCGTATAAATCTGGCATTTATGACACTTCTTTGCAAATTTAAAACAATATGTTTCCATTGTTAGCCAGTAGTACCCTGCTCTTAATAGCTTTCTCGTCATCGCATGTCCACCGGCATGCGTGCCAAATGTACCCTTGTGGATCTCTTCCATTAGCAATTTAGCCTCTTTCTCATCCACACACCGCAACAACACCAAGTCGTGGTTTCTTTTGTATAAAACACCATCCAGATTCAGATAGAAATTGTCGGCCAATCTCCTAAGAGTCTTTTGATCACGACTGGATGCCCCAGCTGGATACTCTTGGTTCTTCAGGAAATTCTGGATATCAAAATACCACGGTTTGCCATCAGAAGCTTCCTCAATGGCGAATATGAAAGTGGGCCTATCAAGGCAAGAGATAACTATCCTGGGAGCCCCATTCCAGAAGTTAACTTTATACATTAAAGACAAAGTCGCGAGAGCGTCTGCCATCTAATTTGCTGCTCTTGGTACATGGTGCAGTTCCACCTTATCAAAGAAAGGTAACAACCTTCTAGCATAATTCATATAGGGTATCAGATTGGGCTGACGAGTCTCCCACTCTCCCTTGATCTGGTTCACAACTAGAGCAGAGTCTCCGTACATATCAAGATTTTTAATTCTCAGATCGATAGCTTCTTCGAGCCCCATAATGCACGGTTCATATTCGGCCTCATTGTTGGTAACTGGAAAGGTGAATATGGCAATGAATGGGATGTGCGACCCATGGGGAGTAGTAATGATTGCCCCTATTCCACTTCCATATGAATTAACGGCACCGTCAAATATCAATTGCCCTTTGGAACCCGGCTCTGGACCTTCATCAGGCAACGGCTCCTCACAGTCCTTTAATAGCCTTTTGTGAAACATACTGGATATCGTATTCTGTCAATACCATCTGCCAACGGGCAATCCTTTCGGAAAGTGCTTGCTTTTCAAATACGTATTTGATCGGATCCATCTTTGAAATTAGCATGGTTGTATGATTTAACATGTATTGCCTCAAACGTTTGGCAGCCCAGGCTAGCGCACAACACGTTTTTTCGAGCATTGAGTATCAGGACTCACAGTCTGTGAACTTTTTACTCAAGTAGTAAATCGCATGCTCTTTACGTCCAGTCTCGTCATGTTGACCGAGAACACAACCCATACTTTTATCAAGAACCGTCAAATACATAATCAATGGTCTCCCGGCTACTAGGGGTATCAATATTGGAGGTTCCTGCAAATATTCTTTTATTTTTTCAAACGCCCTTTGACAATCTTCATTCCAGGTCACGGCCTGATCTTTTTTCAATAACTTGAATAATGGCTCGTACGTGGCCTTTAGATGAGATATGAACCGAGCAATGTAGTTCAATCTCCCTAAAAAGCCACGAACTTCTTTTTCTGTTTTCGGCGTTGGCATTTCTTGTATTGCTTTTATCTTAACAGGATCAACCTCAATTCCTTTTTCGCTAACAATGAACCCCAGTAACTTACCAGATCTCACCCTGAAGGTGCACTTGTTAGGATTCAGCCTCAGCCTGAATTTCCTAAGCCTCTTGAACATTTTCAAAAGGTTGACCAGATGCTCTTCCTCCGTTTGGTATTTGGCAATCATATCATCAACGTAGACTTAGATCTCTTTATGCATCATGTCATGAAAGAGTGTTGTCATAGCTCGCTGATATGTTGCCCCGACGTTCTTCAAACCAAAGGGCATCACTTTGTAGCAGAACGTTCCCCACGGGGTGATAAAAGTTGTTTTCTCCATATCATCCTGCACCATCTTTATCTGATTATAGCCCGAAAAGCCATCCATGAAGGAAAACACGGAGAATTGAGCGGTGTTGTCGACCAGCACATCAATATGAGGAAGCGGAAAGTCGTCTTTTGGGCTCGCCTTGTTCAAATCTCGATAGTCCACGCACATCCGCACCTTACCATCTTTCTTTGGTACCGGTACTATATTAGCGACCCATGAGGGATAAGTTGTAACAACTAGGAAACCAGCATCCCATTGTTTCTGAACTTCCTCCTTAATTTTCACAGCCATATCTGGTCGAGTTCTTCTGAGTTTTTGCTTAACCGGCGGACATTCTTCGCACAATGGTAGACGATGAACCACCATATCAGTATCCAAACCAGGCATGTCTTTGTAAGACCAAGCAAAGATATCACTGTACTCCCGCAGCATCTCAATAAGCCTTTGCTTGATATCACCTTGCAGTGCAGCCCCTATCCGGATATTCCTAACAACCTTTTCGGATCCCACGTTGATAATTTCAATTTCCTCCTGATGAGGCAGAATGATTCTCTCTTCTTGTTTCAAAAGTTGAGTCAGCTCTTCTGATAAGTCACTATCCTCAACAATCTCTTCTTCTGTTTGAAATATCGGGTGCTCGAAGTCGAAACGAGTCATAGGAAGTTCGTGATCAGTGTCGTCTGAAATATGAATCCTGCAATGAGAATGGTTAAATGTTTCAAATAATGAAAACAAAGCACATAACCACGTTGCCATTTTATTGTTAAAGCAAAAACAGGAAAAACAAGGATCACAAAATTTGCATGCGAAAAACGCCTTTATTAATGATTAAGCAAGTACACACATAAGCCGGTAGCCCTAAAAACAAAATCACTATGCCCCGGGTAGGACACAAGATTATACAATAATTGAGAAAACAAGTCAATATTGTTTTGTAGTCACTAGGACAAGTTCCTGGATAGACCAGTTGCACAGATTCTGTCCTAGCACGCGGGGCTTGATCCACGAGTCCATATCGCAGTCACTATCTCCGTCTTCAGCATCGGAAACAGCATTAATCGTTTCATAACAAACCCCACCTGGAGTGATCACCACAGGTCCTTTGAATTTTGGCATGCCTGATGTGGAGGATGACGATGTCGGACGATACCCCAATCCAAACTTGTCCATCTTGACAGGAATTTCCAAGACTTGGCCCCATCTTTTGGTTTCTCCAGCCTGAACCACTGCCTGAGCGTCTTTGTACGAAGACATGGCCACCTCTGGCCCTTTGCTAGGAACAGAAAACTTGTCCTTGATTTGCAACCCCTCGAAAGCTTGGCATGGCGTCTCATGGATCTCCCCATCCACTTCGACGTACTTGAATGACGAGAGATGACTAACCAGAATGTCCTCCTCTCCGTAAATAGTAACAACACTGTCCCCAACCATATATTTAAGTTTCTGATGCAGCGTGGACGTCACAGCCCCTGCAGAATGTATTCATGGTCGCCCAAGTAAACAACTGTAAGCTGGATGTATGTCCATGATGTAGAACACTGTGTCAAACACTTCCGGCCCGACTTGGAGTGGCAACGTTATGGACCCAAACACTGACCTTCTGGTCCCATCAAAATCCCTCACAACCAAATCACTTAGCGTGCATATGATTCCTCGGACATCTAGCTTCATCATAGCCTTCTTCGGCAACACATTCAAAGATGATCCGGTGTCTACAAGAACGTGCGACATAACAGTGCCCCGGCACTCCACTGAAATGTGCAAGGCCATATTATGGTCCCGACCTCTAGGCGTCAAATCAAAGTCAGTGAATCCCAGGCTGTGGCCAGCATTCACATGCGCCAGTACGCCCTCAAGCTGATTGACAGTTACTTCCTGAGGTACAAAAGACGTGTCCAAGATTTTCAACAAGGCATTTCGATGGGCCTCAGAACAAAGCAATAAAGATAGTATTGAAATTTTGGAGGGCGTCTACTGCAAGTGCTCCACAATCTTATAGTCACTTTTGCGAATCAATCTCATAAACTCTTCTACATCCTTGACCGATGTTTCTTTCTCTTTTGACTGGGAAGGTCCTCCTTCATTCACTTTGGCTTTGCCTCTAGCAATTCTCTCAGCCTCAATTTCGGGTGAAGTGAAGATTCTACCACTTCGGGTCATACCTCCCGCTCTAACAATATTGCCCACTGCCCCTACTGGCTGGCTATCAACATTAATCTTTTCCCCGTTACAAAAAGCTTCCAACCCATAATTCCATGGAATGGCTTGTGTACTCTCATAAGGAACGGGTCCTGCTTTCGTTATCGTGATAGTTCGCCGCTTGGCGGGCGCTGATATCGTAATGGTCGTTCGTGGAATTGTAATTGTTGCGACCTCACCCTTCTTTTCACATGTTACCTCATCAGGTTTCTCAACAGCAGTGCGGTCAAACTGCAAAGTTCCCTCATCAATCATGGCCTGAATTCCTCTCTTCAAATCAATACAGCCCGCTGGTCGGGTCCAACAATCCAAACAGTACTCATCACATCCGGGGAAGACCCCCCTCTCAACAATCTGCTTTTAACATAGCTCAAAGGTGTCTTCAGATCATTTACGTCCATAACCAAATTCAAATCCTCCTCTGTCAAAATAGCATTCGCTCCATGATTCGGCATTGGTTTCTGTACAATGTTGGGACCATCATTACTGAAATTGATGACTTTACCATCAATCAAATCTTGGACTTTGTGTTTAAAAGCATGACAACTCTCGATATCATTTCCGGGTGCCCCGGAATGAAATTCACACTGCTTACTGGTATCATACCCATAAGGAAGCGCTCCTGTGGGTGGATCCAGCGTTCTCTTCTCAACCAGATTCAAACTTAACAGCGTCTAAAGCAATTCTGCATACGTTGACGGAGGTGTATCAAATACCCTATTCGGCTTCCCATTCTGGATCCTTCTCTGAGCAGGATTATGCCTTTGGTGTTGTTGTTGCTGCTGTTGTGGTTGTTTTCGTTGTTGTGGTATAGGGATCGTTACACTAGCAACCTGTTGTTGAATATACTGATTCCGACCTCTACCTCGTCCTCGACCACCATACACTGCACTAGCGTCTCCTTGTCTTTTGCCACCAAAGACCTTTTTCGCACCTCCAGCTGAGGTCGATTCACCGGCTTGAATCTTACCAATTTTGATGCCATTTTCAATCCGTTCTCCCATGAGTATCATGTCAGAGAAACTACCCATCGAGCAATTGAGCAATTTAGCATAATACATCCCAGAGAATGTTCCAACAAAAATATCAATCAATTCCCTTTCAACCATAGGGGGGTGGACTCTTGCCGCCAGATCGCGCCAACGCTGAGCATACTCCTTGAAACTTTCCCTGTTCTTCTGTGAAAGACTTTGAAGATGGACCCTATTTGGTGCAAGGTCACTATTGTATTGGTAATGTTTAACGAAAGCATCAGCCAATTCTTTCCAACTTCCGACCTGTGCAGGCTCTAGTCCCATGTATCATTCCAGTGATGGTCCTGACAAACTATCTTGGAAAAAATGCATAAGCATCTTCTCATCATCAAAGTAAGCATACATCCTCCAGTAGTATGAACGCACATGAACTCGTGGGCGTGTATCCCCTTTATATTTATCGAAAGTGGGAGCTTTGAACTTTAATGGCACTCTCAGCCCAGGAACCAGCCCCATGGTAGCCATGTCCAAACCTGCAAAATTTTGATTGGCTATACCTCTCATCTGTTCCTCCAACATTTTAATCCTCCGATCACTATCAGCGGGACCCTCAAAACCCATGCCTTGCCCAGAAAAGGCATCTTCCTGACGATCTCTATTCCAGTATGGACCCTCATTACCATATCTGTCATAAGCAGCATTACGACCATGACCATGACTACTTTGGAAGAACCTGGGGTCATACCTTAGATTGCCAAGCTCTTGATTAGCAACCACTGCCCCAAAACCAGTATTAAAAGGACCCATACCAGCACCAGTGGTATTCACATTACCAAACCCAACATTGCCGTAGCCATTATTGCCAAAACCTTGATTATTATCACCAAACCCTCTGTTGCCAAGGCCCTGATTATTGAAACCATCATTGCAATCCCGATTGCCAAAGCCAAGACCCTGATTGTTTTCATCGAAACCAGTGTTGATACCAACAAACCTGTTGGTTTCCATGTTCCTATTAACATTATCAGCATTTCTGTTACCAGCGTTGCCGTTGCCGTTGCCAATACCAGTCTCAACAGCATTTGGTATCACTTCCTCCCTGCGAGGAGTCTCAACATGAGCAGAGTTGTATTCAGTATTACCAGCCGCTCGCGCCAGCAGCGGTTGTACCAGAGTTTGAAGATGTTCCTGGCCTTTAGCCACAACCTCCATGGTCTGCATGAATTGGGCCAACCTATCCCGGATCTCCTGCATCTCGGACTGTACTTGATCCATGATCTTCTTACTGTTGCTTCTTGTAGCGTACCGATGAGTTCTCTGTTCGTCAATCTTGACACAACCTGTAAGATGCGGGAGATAAGATTCGAGCTCAAAAATGTACCTGCCATGCAATATGAATATGCAAATGCACACGTTGAAATATACAACAGGTTAATTTCCCCCCCCCCCCCCCCGATTCTAGTTCCGGAGAAGAAGCCATAACGACAATGGAGTCCCAAGTAAGCAAGCGCAGAATCAGAAACCTCATACATAAACAAATGCCGAGAGGCAGAGTACAAAGGTACAACCGAATACAATTGAACAGACCTCGGCCAACAAGCCTGGCGATGGTCAAAATACAAGTACAAATAACAAGAGCAAAGCAAAGATAAATCAGGCCAAATGGCGCGCCCCGACATCTTCTAATATCCTCAACGTCTCCGAATGACCTAGTCTGGAGATTAGCTCCTGTATCAGTAATGCATGCCGCTCAACAGTGGATCTTAGCTTTTTGGCGTCCTCTTCACAGGCTCCCTTGCCAGAACACTCATCAACCCTGCATCTCTTAGAGCCAGACTTCAATTCACCACCCCTAATCTCTTGAACCATGTTGCTCACTCTAGACTCAGCGTCACATCTAAGAGATACCTCTTCAGTAATCTTCGCATCCTTAGCACTGAGCTGCTCCTCTAACTGGGAAATCTGAAGCTTCAACTCATCTTCACGCTCCTTCCGTTTGGTAAGCGTTGTATTCCACAAAAATTCCCATTTGGAAAGTCGAGATAAAGCCTTGCTCAGAAGTTCTTTCTTAGTAGCAAGTACACTACTAACACCATTCAGGGCTACATCAGGAAGGTTAGGGAACAATACAATCCCATAAATGCAAACAGCCAGAATAGCATTGAAGATAATCCAACATCCATCCTTCGCACACTGCATAGCCTTCTCAACCAAGTAAGGAAGATGAAAACCATAAGCTCCATTCAGCTTAACCAAACCTCCGGGGAACTCAGAAGCATCTAAACTGACAATCTCAGCAAGCTTAGCCAACTCAGGCTCAGTATCCTCATGAACAAAAGGCATCTGATCTAACACAGGAACTCCTAGCATATCAGAATACTCCTCCAAAGTAGGAGCCAGAATAAAATCAGGGAACAAGAAACATCTCAACTGAGGCTCGTAAAACTGCATCAAGGTATACAATCCAGTCATCTTAGACACAGAAGGTCTGCACAACAAACTGAGCAGCTTCCCATAAGACCCTCTAAACTCAGCCTTCACTCTTTGATCTGCTAAAGCAACCAACTGCAATAAGGAACTGATATCTGGAGAAGGCAACCTATAAGCAACTGTCCTCTTCATGGACTCCATGTTTGGCAAGAAGAACACTAGAACCTGAGGGGGAAAACACACATGCAACATAAATACATGTTAATGAAATGCAAACATGAAAGTGCAGATGCATATGCAACAGGGGATCAAGTGCAATAATGAAGAACTGTGATGTGCTGAACTGCCACTTGAGAACCATCAGATCTTCTCCACAAACCAAACCAACCACAAAAGAACCCTCACAACCAAATCTCACTGACAGAGACAAACCAGGTGTTCTGAGGCTAGAGTTTTCCTGCAAAAAGACCCGCCTACCCTCTCACAGGTATGTACCTAACTCGCAGACGAGGTACGACATCCTATGCAGTCATCAGCGTCATAGACTTTCAAGAGCGATGATACGATACCCAGAAGGTGTGGCATCATCAACCCTTGAAGAGGCCTCACTTAGCCGAATCCCAAATGATAGGTCCCCAGAGTCGACAACCCTCAAATCCAACAACCTGTCGAGCCTAAAGGGCCAGGCAAGATGCCATCAAAGAGAATCTCGTCTCAGCGTAAATTTCGTAACTAGCTGGTGCAAGCAAAGCAAGCAGGCTAACCACTACTCTCTACTTCTAAGTTTATGTGCACTCAAGGCCAGGTCTGGCTTATCTCTCAAACTAACCCTCTACCCACAGCACAATAACAATAATATACAGTACTGAAAGTAAAGACAGAAAAATAAATACATACAAAACCCCAGACGGGAAAACAAGCGCTAGGATTGACTCGCATAGGGAACCACTGAGAGTCCCCAACAGAGTCGCCAGCTGTCGCTACTGCGAAAATCAGCGCCGGCTATGACAGAAGAGTCGCCACCGTGCGTTATTTATCCCACAAGAGGGAAAGGAAACGCTCAGAGTAAACCTAACGCAAAGAGGGAAAGGAATGGTCATCGCAACCAAATCCTAGATTCAGGAGTCGGTTACGCAAGGGGAAGGTATTAGCACCCCTCACGTCCGTCGTACTCGACAGGATCCACGCTTGTTTTCTATCTAAGGGTGTGTTATCTATCTACTCTAAAGGTCTGGGTTAAAAAGAAAAGAAAATGACTCGGCAAAGTATCGCACTTTATGCCTACGTATTCCCGTCTGGAACGAGAAATCAGAGTCAACGTAGTTCGCCTAACTACGGGTAAAGGGGGAAGGTTGCTCGCCGAGATATCGCATCTCGTGCCTACGTACTTTCATACGACATGAAAGATCAGAGCAAATGTAGTTCGGGCTACGGAAGACACAAGTTTGTCTGGCAGTTTTTTATCTCCTTCTGAAAAGGGTTTTCTTGATTAAAGGTCCAAGAGGACAAAAACAAAGTTTGAATGTTTGTTTTGAGTTTTTTACGAAAGAACTGTTTTTTAGGATGTTTGCAATCTCAGTCGCACTAGAGACTATGACCCAGGAGTGAACGCTTTGTATGTCACCCAAAGGGTACCACACTAACATCCAGATTACTGGAGAGAGACCCTCCACCAACCTTTTCCCAGATAGCTTAAGGCTCGTAACGCACGACTTCGATTAACCTTATTACTGTGTTTTTGCATTGTTTGAGATGAGAAGGGAAAGACACCCTAAAACTATGGTTGAAAGGGGAATCTACCTACAGTTATCATGCATGGGTCAAAACCTAATGTCTGGCATAATTCCCTCTTACACAGAGGAAATCAGAGATCCTAGGGGAAAACAACAAAAGAAACAAGCAGTAAACAGTAAACAGTAAAATGCATGCTATGCAACAGTACCAGTGAGGCAAGAGAGAAAACACCAGGAAAGAGGAGACAAGCTCCACATCAAACCTAGATGTAATCAACACAAGCAAACAGACAATATAGAGAAAAACAAAAGATACAGAGGAGGCAGCCCAAGCAGCAGCAACAAACTCCTACAGCAGACATCAACTTCAAGCTCTAAACAACACAGTTGAAAAGACAACAAAGTTGACAGCAAGACTTCATCTTCAAGCTAGCTCCTATCTTCAAGCTTCATCAAACTTCATCTTAAAGCTCTAGCAAGCACCCTCCAAGCAAAGGATTAATCATCAAGATCAAGGTTGTAATGTTGAAAACTTAATGAAAACCAAAGGAAATCATCAAGTACCAACATTGAAATGGAAAGGTATCCTCAAAGTTCTACTCAACTATGGGCATACCACACATCCCTCCAAAGGAGAGATGGAGTTTCCCTAGGAGGACTTCATGTCATTAGATGGAATAGAAGCACACAATGCATTCTATGTTTGATGAAGAAATCAAAACTAGCTCTAATGGCTCTTCCTAAAACCCTAATTTCCTAAGCTCCTAAAACAATTAACATATCATTTCATGAACTCCATGACCTAAAAGTAGGCTTTTGATACTCTTCAATTTCCCAGTTGACCTAGAATTGATCTAGATGAAACCCTAATTGTTTGCACCTCAACCATGGCTCTTGCATTTGACACAATGACTTGATTGAGTTCTCACATGGACCTCTAGGAATTCTATGAGCTCCATACACATCCTCTTCTCACATTCAACACTTCACAACTCTCTGATGGCCTTCAGTTGATCCTCAAGTTAGGAGAAGATTCACATTCAAACATCTAAACCCTTAGGCACTCAAACCACCTTCTGATGACTTTGACAACTTCTCAATCTTGAATGAGACCTCTTGCTAGGCTTCTCTTAAGAAGAATCACACTTGATCCCCTGCTATATGAATGATAACATGATATGCAAATGATATAACTATGCAAATTTTAATGCAATGAAACATAAACCAGGTAAGAAGAGGGTTAGCAAATTTTGGGGTGCAACACTTGGTATGAAAGATTAAGTAATTTTCTTCTAGAAAAGAACTTTATCAGAGGCAAAGTGGACACAACTCTTTTCTGTAAAACATTTAAGAAAGATTTACTAGTTTGTCAAATTTATGAGGATGATATTATTTTTGGATCTACGAATATTATTTTGGGAAAGGAGTTTGCTTTGTCTATGCAGGCTGAATTTGAAATGAGCATGATGGGAGAACTTAGATTCTTTCTGGGAATCCAAGTAAATCAGACTCCAGAATGCACATATATTCACCAGACTAAATATGTCAAAGAGCTTCTGAAGAAATTCAATCTGAATGAAAGCAAATTGGCAAAGACTCCAATGCATCCTACAAGCACACTTGGTAAGGAAGAGGTAAGTAAGAAAGTTGATTAAAAACTTTACAGAGGTATGATGGGATCTCTCTTATATTTGACTGCTTCAAGACCTGATATTTTATTCAGTGTGTGTCTATGTGATAGATTCCAATCAGATCCTAGAGAATCTCACTTAACAGTTGTTAAGAGGATTCTAAGGTATATGAAAGGTACAACTAATGTGGGTCTGTGTTACAGAAGATCTGATGAGTATAAATTAGTTGGATTCTGTGATGCTGACTATGCTAGAGACAGAGTAGAACGTAAAAGTACTTCTGGAAGTTGTCAATTTCTTGGGAGTCATCTGATCTCTTGGTTCAGCAAGAAGCAACCCACAATTGCACTTTCAACAAAAGAGGCAGAATATATTGTTGTTGCTAGTTGTAGCACTCAGATGCTTTGGATGCAAAGTCAACTAGAAGATTATCAGATCTTTGAGAGTAACATTTCTATCTTCTGTGATAATACTTCTGCTATATGCTTATCTAAAAACCCCATTTTACACTCTAAAGCTAAGCATATAGAGATTAAACATCATTTCATCAGAGACTATGTTCAGAAGGGAATTATCAATTTAAACTTTGTAGATATAGATCATCAGTGGGCTGATATCTTTACAAAGCCCCTTGCTGAAGATAGATTTAAATTTATTCTGAAAAATATTAGTATGGACTTCTGTCCAGAATAAAATATTCATCAGATGAAACTTTTTTTGATGATAAATGTCTAAACTCTGAAGTATTTTTTCTGTTCAATTCTGTGTTTATTTATTTGTGTGTAAATCTAAACTAACAAAGCTCAGAGGATCTGAATGTTGCCTAACGTTTCATTTCTCAAAGAGATTCAGAGGCACATGCAAGCAAACACGTGTAGCTTAGAATCTGGAAAGGTAGAGTGCACCATACTGAAGTGACATTTGAGGTATTGCTTTGAAAATCCAAAATCTCTTGATTTTCCCCCCTTCTGTCAGAATCTTAAATGTTTGATATGATTTTATTCCTTGCATTAATTGCTTGATTTGATTATGTTTCACTTCATTCAATGCTTGTGCACGCTTGAGAATGTGTTTTTTTTTTGCATGCCCTAAATGCTTTCTATAAATTCTCACAACACTTCACAAACCACACTTTACACTCTTTTCATCTCTCATATGCATTTCTGCCTTCTCTATTGTTTCCATCTCATTCCAAAACCCAAAAACTCTCGTAAACCCAGACGCATCTCAAGAACTTCAATGGCTTCACCTTCTTCAACACCTGCTCAGATGAAAACTTCAATCGTTGTTGCACCTTCTCCTAATGTTGCTGATTCATCCCAAACTGCTATTGTGTACAAAGCACCTATGAGAACTCTTCTCACTCCAATCAAAGAACTTGAAGTTCTGTGTGAGAACTTTGTGGATTTTGAATCCATCAAAGAAAATGGTTTTGATCTCCTTTCAACCATTAAAACTCAGAACTGGGAAAAGTATTTTGACAGGATGATGGGTCCTGTTTATCATACTTTGGTAAAAGAATTCTGGATACACGCTCAAGTTTGCCCTAAGTTCATTCATTCATCTGTTCTTGGGAAGGAAATTATCATCACTGAAAAATTAATCAGACAACTACTTGAGTATAAGGAAACTGAGGGAATCACAAGTATGGCTACTAATCGTGTGGATTTGGCTGACATTTTTCAAGAAGTTTGTGTTTCTGGAGAACCATCCAACAAGGTCAGAGATCTGAAGCCTGTTTACAGAATCTGGGCTAAGATCTTCATGAGTTCAATCTTTCATAGAAAATCTTCTAACTCACCAGATTATGTAAATTCAGAACAAATGTACTTCATGTTCTGTATGAGTAAAGGAAAGAAGGTGGATTTACCTTATCTTTTGTTCAGTCATCTTCTGAACCATATCAAAGAAACAAGAGAAGAAGTAAGGGTTAAAGCTGGAAAAATCAGAACTTGGATCCCTATGGGAAGACTGATATCAGACATTCTAACAGAGAATGGTCTTGTGAAACATCTGTTTGATGCTGGGGTGACAGAGGATCTGTCCTATGTTATAGGATCTGTCATAAATGGGAACACTCTGAAGAGAATGAAGGTCATTTCAGAGCTTGTTGGAAAACCCAAGAAATTTCACTCTGGAGACGTCAGCAGAAGGAGAATTCCTTTAGTAGATTTTCCTATGTTCAGTGCTAATGAACCTAGGCACATCATTCTGACTTACATTGCTGAATGTTTAAGAGATGGTATTCCTCTGCCTGCTAACATAGTACAGAAGGAAGGATAAGTATTGCCAAATCTTCTGAGAGAAAGGCGCAGGAAGAGAAAGGCTGAGGAAGGATCTTTTGCACAGCCCAAGAGGAAAGCCTCTGATGCTGGTGACAAGCCTGAAAAGGACAAGAAGCAAAAGGAAAATCCTCCAGAAGCTACTGTGGAAGAAATCAGAGAAACAATTCGCCAGGTATTAACATCTGATCCCAAACCATCTGTACCTTCACCCTCACCTTCACCTCCACCATCTCCTCCTAAACCATCTGATCCTAAACCATCTGAACCTCATTCAACTGAACCCATTTTATCTCATACACATTCTCAACCATCTTCTGTTCAACTACCATCTGAACCCCCTCAACAGAAATCATCTAAACACCAACCCCCTCAACAAAAAAAATCTGAACCACAACAACAACCATCATCTGAATCACAAAAACAACAATCCTCTGAACAACAAACACAATCAGAACAACAAAAACAATCTGAACCACTCTCTTCTACTCAACCACCAGAAGAACCAACCATCAAAAATCCTGAACCATTTGTCCAACAACCATCTGAAGATATTGTGGATGTATCACCACTTGCAACCATGTATGTCCTCTCTTCAACTTCATGTCATTCAACTGAATCATCTGATTCTGATGAATCTAAAGTCCCCTCACCAACTAGCTTAAAAATTCCTGATCCCTAGAAACCACAACCATCTGATCTACCTATATTTGACAACCCTCTTCGCTTCAAATTCAACTTCATAGATTTTATACCATCCTCATCTGATGTTGTTACATCAACCTCCATACCTCAACTCACCATACCACAAAGATCCATACCCCAACCATCTGAACATCCATCATCTGATCACCCACCTCCTGAACAAACTCAAACACCTCCTGAACCATCACAACCTGTCACCGTAGAGGACTTTCTCAACCCAAAACCCAGATCAGATGTTTCTACTCTGTTCAAGAATTTCAAGAAGGAACTACGTATGGGAATTGCTTCTGTGGAGAAAGAGTGCATGGCTAGTTTGGATCCTGCTGAATCTGAAGCTTCTTGGAACAGATTCATATCAAAATTCAACTCTGCTGCATCTGACCTCAGAACACTCTGTGCTGATGATGCAAAGGCTAAGTTTGCTAAAATGGTCAGACAGACTCTACTGAACATTATCACAACTCCAGTGCTTCTTCTAGAAGATGCTCCTGCTGAAGATTCTGCAATGATAGAAGATACTCCTGCATCTGACATGGAGATTGATCAACCAATGGCAACTGCATCTACTTCTGAACCTTCTGCATCTGAGATGAAGATTGAGATTCCAGATGTTGTCCAAGAAGTCAAGGAAATCAGAACATGGATGATAAAACAGGAACAGACTATTGAAGAAATCAAGACTTGGATGGCCAAGCAAGAAGAGTCCACTGCTAAGGTTACGGATCTTCTGACCTTCATTGCTTCTCGCCAGCCCTAGTTTTCTTTTTCATGTCTTTGCATTCTTGTTTTGCACTTGTTTTCTGTTTGTTCTATTTTCTATCATCTGCTGTATGAACTTCTTATGCTGTTGTGCTATTTTGATCTGACTGAATCTGGCTGTTTTGTCTTTTATTTATGAATTATGTTTTTCTCTTCTTCTGTTATCTTTTCTGTCTTTAGAATTCAATTTGATTATGACAAAAAGGGGGAGAAAGAGAATTTGACTGTTCAATCCATAAGCAAATACTAAAAATGAAATTCAGACATTGTTTTAATCTAACATTGAATCTTAAGACTTTCAGATCTTATTATTTCATCTAACAAAATGATCTGAAGTTACCCTGAGAATTATCCAACCAGGCTCTGATCCTTGAAAGCAAATTTTGACTCTGATTCTGGAAGATACACCAGACTCTTCATTTTGAAAGAAATTATCAGACTCTAATTCTGGAAAGCATCCATGCTCTGATTCTTTCTCTCAACAAGGATTTCTACCAGGTTCTGAAATATACTCAATCAAAAAGGGAAGTGTTCTCTTCTATTAGAGTATTCATTTCAGGGGGAGATTCTTAATCTCAGGGGTAGTTATTTATTTTATTGAACAAAATTCCCTATGTTTTGTCATCATCAAAAAGGGGGAGATTGTTAGAACACAGATTGGTGTTTCTTATATCTCTATGTTTTGATGATAACTGTTATGGAATTTTGTAGTAAGAAAACATACACTCTAAAATTCGTTCAAAGTATTATTGTTTCAGGTATAAAATTAAATACTCTTAAAGAAGCAAAATACATAAGTACAAAGAAACTATGCAAAGCTCTGAAGCATCAGATGCAAGACTATCAGAAGATTCTGAAGCGCTGCCAGAAGGATCTGAAGCAGAAGCTACAGAATGATCTGAAGTGTTAATGAAAGAAGTATACAAAAGCTGAAAGCTCTGATCTTATCAGACTCTGAAGTTCTTTTCACTACAAACTCAGAGGCTTTGATTACCAGACTCTTATCATTAATATTCATGCTCAAAGCACATACTGTTGCATACTCTGATGAAGACTCTAATCAAGATTGAGACTCTGATACATCAAAGATCTGATCATCTATCAAGACTCTGAACTTATCATTCATCTTAAGCTCTGATCATCTTAAAGCATTCCATACCTTTTATACTTACTACAAATTCTAAGTGCAAATTATGAAGACTTCATCTTGAAGGAAGCTTGTTGAAGAAGTTGTAAACTTGATTAGATGTGGTGCTACTTCCAAAGTAACCAACGGCTAATTTGTCCAAAGAAGTGACGTGGTGCAAATCCCAAGGCTTCTACAACCATACCTCTCTGCAGAAAGCATATCTCTGCCCATACCTTTGGTGATGAAAAGTCATACAATCAAATATTATATTTAGCTGCACATCACGCAAAGCAGTTGAAAAAGCTATAAAAGGAGAACTACTTCAACATTTTGAGGTTGCTAATTTACTACTCATTGCTAGATCACTCAGAAAGAAATACACGCTTAATTCATAAAAGAGAAAATCTCACAAGATCTTACTCATTTGATCTCTCATAAAACCATATAGTTTTTTTTGTTGTACTTAATCTTAAGTGTAAACATCACAGTTGTGATACAACTTATTAGAAGCATTCAAACACTTGTTAGTTTACATTAAATTGTAAGAAGTTCCTTAAGAAGACCAAGGTATGGTCAGTAGTTCTTGAGAAGACTAAGACAATTGTTCTTAGTGCTTTCTATTGTAATCAGTTGATCAATAGTGGATTAAGTCCTTGCAGAGAAAGGCAAATCATCTTTGATAAGGTGGACTGGAGTAGTTGAGTTCAACGAACCAGGATAAAAATCTTGAGTTGTTTTTATTGCCATATTTCTTAAAACTCTTATTCAACCCCCCCTTCTAAGTGTTTTTCTCACCTTCATTGGATAGGCAAAGTCAGCTCGCCAAAGACAAACCTCCGAGTACCGTTGAAAGCACGTACAACTAGGTCACTTGGTGTACAGGTACTTCCCAGAGTATCTAGCTTCATAAGTGCCTTCTTTGGTAGCACATTCAGAGATGACCATGTGTCAACAAGGACATGACACATAACCACTCCTCTACATTCAACAGAAATATGCAGCGCACAATTGTGGTTTCTCCCCCTTGGCGTTAAGTCTAGATTTGTGAATCCAAGACCATTTCCTGTGTTTACATGCCCAACGACCCCTTCAAGTTGATTCACTGATATTTCCTGAGGCACGAAAGCGGTAATAAATACTTCCATCAATGCATTCCTGTGAGCTTCGGAACTCAACAACATCGATAATATTGAAATTTTGGAAGGTGTCTGCTGTAAGTGCTCGACTATCTTGTAGTCGCTTTTGCGTATCAGCCTCATGACTTCCTCCACATCTTTCTCCAAAGATTCCCTCTCGCCAGACTGGGAAGTTTCTTCAATTACCATCTTACCTTTCCCCTTATCTGCTTTTTCAGCCACCACTTCAGGCAATGCAAAGACCCTGCCGCTCCGGGTGATCACTCCTGCTCCCACAACATTCTCTGCTGAGTCCATAGGAAATCTTTTCAAATCTATCTTCTGACCATTACAATACACCTCGGCTCCGTAGTTCCACAGAATGGATTTGGTGCTTTCATAAGGCACAGGTCCTGCTTTGGTAATAGTGATTGTTGGTGGCCTAGGAGGCGTTGAGATAGTTATAGTCTTATATGGGATCGAGAATATAGCGACCTTATCCCTCTCCTCACTTACTTCCTCAACAGGTTTCTTTTCTGCGGTTCGTTCAAACTGCAACGTCCCCTCATCTATCATTCCTTGGATACACCTTCTCAAATCAACGCATCCCTCAGGATGACTTATACAATCGACACAATCCTCATTGCAGCCTGGGAATACACCTCCTCCCAGCAATTTGTCTTTCACAAATTTCAATGGAGTTTTCAACTCGTTCACATCCATTATCAAGTCTAAATCCTCCTCCACCAAAATAGCACCAACCCTAGCCTGCCCATGGTTTGGCATAGGGTTCTGCACAACGTTAGGTGCATCATGAGAAAAATTTATTGCTTTGCTGTCAATGAGGTCTTACAGCTTGCGTTTAAAAGCCTTGCAATCGTCAATAGAGTGACCAGGCGCCCCAGAGTGAAACTCGCAACAAGCATTTGCGTCATAGCCAGGTGGGGGAGGACCTGTCAAAGGAGCTAGAGTCCTTTTCTGAATCAATTGCAGCTGTAATAAAGTCTGAAGCACTTGAGAGTAGGCCATAGGTGGAGTGTCAAATACTCTATTCGGCCTGGCCCTGTCGGGATACCTCCTATAACCTTGTTGATTTTGTTGTTGTGGCTGATACTGCCTTTGTTGTTGTTGTTGTGGTACAGGAATAGTAACACTAGAAACTTGTTATTGGCGATACTGGTTCTGAGACTAACCCCTTCCTCTTCCTCTAGAACCCGTCACTGAGTTAACATCACCTTCACGCTTCTTGTTTCTAAATACCTTCTTCCCTCCTCCTCCAGCTGAGGGTACTTCTCCCGCCTGAATCTTTCCGAGCTTGATGTTGTTTTCCACCCTTTCACCGATGATTATCAAGTCTGAAAAACTTCTCGACATACTGCTAATTAGTTTTTCATATTACACCCCTGGTAAAGTAGCAACAAACATGTCAATAAGCTCGCGCTCTACCATAGGAGGATGCACTCTAGCAACAAGCTCTCGCCACCTCTAGGCGTATTCTTTAAAGCATTCGTTATTCTTTTGGGAAAGATTCTGCAACTAGACTCTATTTGGTGCAAGGTCAGTTTTGTACTGATAATGCCTTACAAAAGCTTCGGCTAGGTCTTTCCAGCTGCGGGCGTTAGTGGGCTCTAGTCCCATGTACCACTCCAAAGAGGGACCAGACAGTTTGTCCTGGAAAAAGTGCATCAAGAGTTTTTCATCGTCCGAGTACACAAACATGTTTCTATAGTACGAGCGCAGGTGAACCCTCGGGCAAGTGGTGCCTTTGTACTTATCAAAGTCAGGCACTTTGAATTTGTGAAGCACTCTCAAGCCTGGGATCAACCCTAGGTTAGACATATCCAGCCACATAGAGTTTTGACATTCAAGAGATCTCATCTTCTCTTTGATCATCTTAATCCTTCTATCTGCCTCAGAAGGTACTTCAGCAGTTATAACTCTTGTCGAGAACAAATTCTCCTGCCTATCCTCATTCCAGGTGTGGTCCATGCTACCATGTACAACACCTGTAGTGTCGAGGCCAAAGTTGTTTCCATTACCATTGCCACCATTAGCAAAGCCAAGATGATTAAAACCTGCCGCATTTTTAACACCAGCAGCGTGACCACCCCCTCTAGCAGTAGGGATGACTAAAGTTGGCATAGAACTGTCTGCACGAGGAGTTTCTATATGAGGAGGGTTAGAAGCAACCCCACCGTGTAAAACCCCATCATTATCCACTCGTGTAATCAGAGGTTGCACTAAAGTCTGAAGTTGCGCTTGGCCACTAGCTACCCCTTGCATGACCTCCATCAGTTGTGCCATACGGTCTCTCATCTCTTGGATTTCTACCTGCATCTGATCTATCAGTCTTTTCTGGTTTCCTCTAGTACCGTAGCAGTGAGTTATCTGATCTGCAATCCTGAAACACTAGTGGCACAAGAAACAAGATAAGGTTAAAAGTTTCGATGCACTTGCAAATGTGAGAATTATGCTAAAATGCAGACATGTATTTATGCAACAGGGACATTTCCCCCTCAATTCTAGTTTCCAGGAAAAACAAAACAATGGAGAACCCTACGGACAAGCATAGAATACCAACTCCTATATATAGATCAAAAAGTCGACAGACAATGTACAAACTACAACTGAGTACAAATAAGGAAAAGACCTCAACCAACAAGCCTGGCGATGGTCAATACAACAAATAAGCATCAAAAACTACAACATAAATAGACAAAACAGGTCAAGCAGGATAACGTGATCGGAAATCCTCTAACAGCCTCAACGTCTTAGGATGATCCGGCCTGGCAAGTAGCCCCTGAATAAGCAAATCCTGCTGGCAAACAGCATGTTGTAGGCTATCAATGTGATCCTCCAAAGCTTTCTCTCTGAAACATGCCTCAAGCCTGCGTCGCTTGGAATCAGCTCTCACCTTGAGATCCTTCAAATTTATGATTGCTTCATTAAACTTGTACTCACTGTCTCGTCTAAGAGTGATGCTTCTGCTGCAATCTCCCCATCTTTGGCATTAAGCTGAGCTTTCAACTTGTTGATCTGAATTTTTAACCTGTCCTCACGCTCCTTGTTGTTAGTGAGCATGGCATTCCATATTGATTCAAACTTGGAAATCCTCAAGTAAGCCTTATCTAACTCTTCCTTCTTAGTAACCAGAACACTGTGGACGACATTCAAATCTCGACCTGTGCGCTCTCTGTCATTAGTCTCCTTAGTCAGATCAGTACCCAGTTTGTTGACAAGCTCGGTTTGTCTCTTAAAAGAATTGACAACATCAATCTTCTCGCTTCGTAGTTGGATGATCTCTTTCTCCAATTCTTCATTTGCTTTTCTCAGCTCTTCCTTCTCCGGCAATACCTGATTGTATTTCTGGATATCTACAGTAGTGGGTTCCTCTATCATGAGAGGATATAGAGGTGCAACTGCAGGGAATGGCATCAAGAACTTCGCAGCTCTATCATGAATCCAAGTCAAGTAAGGGTCATATGCTCGGCTGTTGCTCTTCCCCAAAGCTAACTTCCCTTTCTGACGAATGTTATTCCATGCATGCTCAAGTCTGCCCAGAGCCTCGCCCTCCAATAAACCAGTAAGATACAGAGATTCCTGTATCTCCTCTTCTCTAGGAGGCTCCCTCAATGCGTACCCAAACTGTCTGACCAATAGAGAAGGGTTATAGTTGATGCAACCTTTCCTTCCGATCAAAGGAATGTTAGGAAAACCACCACAACTATAAATAATATTTGTTCCAAGCATGTCTCGGTCAAACCAAACAATATTCTCTGCAGATAATCCCATTAGCCTCTCCGACCACTTTGAAGTACTAGCAGTAGCCACAAATGGATTCGTCTTAGGCATATGACTAGCAAACCAAGCATACAATAGAGGAACACAGCAAGCCACATTCTTTCCTCTTCGTTTCTCATTCTTGTAATGCACAGAATGATAAACGTCTCCGAGAAGAGTAGGCACTGGGTTTCTCGAAGCCAGTATATGAAATGCATCCAAATCCACAAAATCAGGGAGGTTAGGAAATAGAACAATGCCATATATACAGAGATCAAGAACAGCGTTAAATGCAATCCAACAACCATCCTTAGCAAATTGCCGAGCCTTATCAACTAAGAAAACCAGAGGAAAACCATGCACTTCATTCCACTTTGTCAGACCCCCCTTAATTTCTGAAGCATCCACATGTACTATGGCAGCTAGCTTAGCCAGATCAGGCTTAGCGTCAATATGAACAAATGGAATCTGACTAAGAATAGGCACATCCAACAATACTGAGTACTCCTCCAAAGTAGGCGCCAGAATGTAGTCAGGAAAAACAAAGCACCTCAACTATGGATCATAGAACTGCAGAAAGGCATAAAGGCCATCCACCTCATGTGCTGAAGGCCTGTAGACCCATCTCAATAATCTCCAATAAGCCTGCCTGAAATCCTCCATCACCTTCCCACCAGCCAGGGAAATCAAACTCAGCAAAGATCTAACATCTGGAGTTGGGAGCTTGTAAGCCACCGTTATGTTCAAGGAATCCATATCAGCAAGCAGGGAATAAGATCACCAGAATCGAAGGAGAAATATGCACCTGCAACACAAATACATGTTAATGAAATGCAGATGAAAAATGAAAATGCAAATGCACACAAGGGATCAAGACTGCTGTGCTGTTGGTCGAGAAGAACCAGCGCTTCGCCTCAGCAAGAACAAAGTACCGATAATAGGACCCACTTGATAAACAGATTCACACTGCAAAGAACCGGGTATTCTGAAAGCCAAGGTTTCCTGCATAACCCAATCCCTCTCACAGGTATGGACCTATCCACTGATACAGTTTGGCATCCTATGCGTTTTTCAGCATCACAGACTTTCAAGAAATGATGATACGTTCACCATTTCTTGTTTGGCATCATCGTCTCCTGAAGAGGCCTCACTTAGCTGACTCACAAATGATCGGTCCCCAGAGTCGACAACCCTCAGATCCAAAATTCCTTCGAGCCCAAATGGCCAGAAAGAAAGTTGTCAAAGAGAATCTTGTCCGAGCGTGAATTTCATGGTGAACTAGTACGAGCAAAGCAAGCACATCCACCACTAATCTCCACTACTAAAGCTAGGTGTATACTCAAGCCCAGGTCCGGCTTTTCACTCAATGGAACCTCCCTCCCCACAGCACATCAGTAAAGACATATGATGCGGAAAATAAATGCGGGAAAGTAAAATGTGAAAGTAAATAAAGTACACACATACAACACCCAAAGATAAACAGGCAAGTGCTAGGATTGACTCGTATCGGGAACCAGTGTCCCCAGCAGAGTCGCCAGCTGTCGCTATTGTAAAAAACAACCGGCGGAAAAAACAAAAGATTCGCCACTTTCGTTATTTATCCCAAAGAGAGAAAAAGGAAACGATCGGAAAAACCTGACGGAAAAGGGAAAGACAAGGTCATCGCAACCATGTCTGGATTCGGGAGTCGGTTACACAAGGGGAGGTATTAGCACCCCTCACGCCCGTCATACTCGACGGGATCCATGCATTTTTGTCTATCTAAAAGGGTGTGTTGAAACTATCTAGCTAAAGGCTCAAGGACAAAAGGAAAAGAAAAGAGAAGTGACTCGGCAGAGCAACGCCGCTCTGTGCCTACGTACTCCCTCGTGCAATGGGAAAGTTAGAGTCAACGTAGTTCGACCAACTACGGCTAAAGAAATGGGGAAGGTTGCTCGCCAAGACATCGCGTCTTGTGCCTATGTACTTTCATCTAGTATGAAAGATCAAAGCAAACGTAGTTCGGGATAAAAGGACCATAGGTTGGTTCAAAGGTTTTTAGGCCCGAGTAGGGTTAACGAACAGTTCTAGCAGTTTGGTGTATGCAGCTCGACCATTGGAGACTTAGGCGTTACCGTTTGCGATAGGACTGAAAGTTAACAACACTCTTGTTTATGAAAAGTTTTTCCTGATTAAGATCCCGAAGGATGAAAAAGAGTTTGAATTGTTTTTGTGTTTTTTAGGGAAGAAATGTTTTGAACTTGATTTATGACTCATGTCGCACTAGAGACTATGACCTAAGAGTGAATGCGTCGTATATCACCAAAAGGGTGTATACTAAACACTTTAGGTCCTTGAGAGGAGGCCCCTCGATTACCATTTCTCAAGTAGCTTAAGGCTCGTAGCGTGCTACACTTGTCATTCTTTATTAGATGTTTTAAGAGTGTTTGAAGAAGAGAAGAAAGGACACTAATGGGAGACTAATCAATCCTAAAAGTTGTCATGCAAAGTGGACTTAAAGTTGAGTTTAGGAGGGAGCTACCTAATGTTATCATGCATATTTAGAACCCTAATGTCTATCATAACCTCTCTTGAACAAGAAAGGTTAGAAACCCTAAGGGAAGAAAGACAAAAGAATAAGAAGAAACAACAAAAGAAACATGCAAATGAAAGGATGCACACATGGAATGCACAAGTAAGAACACATAGGATGAAAGTGGGAGGAAAACATGTGTGGGGCAGTAACCACCACAAGCTTATCTCAACCAAGCATGCACATGAGGATGCAAAGAGAAAAGAGAGAGAGATGCATCAAAAAGAAAACAAACAAAACACACAAAGATGCATCAAAGATGTCCTCAAGGATTCATCATTTTAGGTATGCTTCAAATACCTCCAAAGGAGGGACCAAGACACCTTAAATGACACTCCAAGGTCATTGGATAGAAGGTAGATGAAAATTAGAAAGCTCAAAAGCAATAACAAGTCATCACAAAGAGAAATGCAAGCTAGAACACAAAGAAGTGTAAGAAAACTTCACCATGAAACCAAACTAAAAGACTCAAAAGATGAACACAAATGAGCAAGCAAAAAGAATTTTCATGACCTAAAATTGAACCACGAACATCCTTAACATGCTAGCAACATAAATTACAAGGCATTGAAAGCTCAAAGAATCCAAAAATGTCACATCCAAGCCAAACTAGGTCAATATGTGTGTGGGAAACTCTCTTGGAGATGACTTGACTTGCAAGTCATCTCAAAATTAGGAAAAAGGTTCAACAATTACCAAATAAAATGCACAAGGTAGCCAAACAAGTTGGCAAACAAAAGCCAAGGGCACAAGGCTAATATCCCCTCAAAGCACCATCAAAAGAAAATTAAATTCAAGATGTACCACTTTGAAATGGGAGAATCGAGGATCAAAAGGAAAGCCCCAAAAGTCAACCCTAAAGTCAACCAACCAGGGGCAAAATAGTCCTAAAAAATTGTTCAACTCATCAAGAGTATGAGGACCAATTTTTATTCATTGGACCAAAGGGAAAAGGAAGAAACAATTAAAAGATCACACAATGTTACAATTTAATTCAAATAAAACCTCTCCAATTAATTAATTCATTTTTAAATGAAAAATAAACTAAAAAAATAAAATAAAAATTCTATAAAATAAAGGACACTCCAAAGAATTTAAAACATATTTTTGGAGAATTTTACTAGTTGGAGAAGTTATTTAAATGAATTAAATTGAAACAAGAAAATAAACAAAAAAAGAAAACAAAATAAAAATAAAATAAATAAAACAACGGTGTAAAAAGCAAAGAAACTTAGTTGAAAATGGAAATGGGCCAGGAAGGGGGTGCGCATAGCATCTGGGGCCCAAGGCGCCCAAACAAAATCATGTTTCCAAAAAGATCCACCAAGGCTGGTAAACATGTGGACCAGCGTGGAATTCAATTAGAACCATATGATTATCTAGTAATCCAATCAAGTGGATACAAGCGTGCCAACGCATTAATGACAGATTCAAATGTAATCCAGTGCACGTGGTCAATAGTGGTGTAGGGTACGTCTTATTCATGAGCGTTCAGCATGAAAGTCAACAGATCTAACGGTAAGGACATCATCTCCTACAATGGGAGTCAACCAAAAAGTCCAAGAACCAGAGGGTGGCCGGAGATCCCTTCCGGTCATCTTCTCCGGCCACCCAGCCACCGTGAAAAATTCCAGAAACACACAGGTATCAAATCTCCACCAAAAAAGACAAAATCATAGTGAAAATTCATCCTCTCAACACGAGGAACTCAAATCCAACCTTTGTTTTCACTTTTGAGCAACACATAAACCAAATCGAAGACAAATGCAAAATGAGCATAAACTATAAAACTCAAAATTAGCCAACCAAAATGTCCAGAATTCATCTACACTCCACAAGGAGTTCAAATCCATGCTTCATTTATTCTAAAAACTCAAAAATGAGCCAAAATCCAAACAACAAGATGTATGCATCCAACAGAAATCACACCAAATGCCAGTTCATTGTATACATTAATGATCTACATTGTTTCTACGTCTCAAATATGCAATAATGGCACAGAAACAAAGCTTAAATGGAGAGATATGGTGATTTTGAAATTACCTAGTGGAGCACCTCCACTGGGTCTTGTCTTTGGCTGATCCTTTGAACAAACCACCCAGAAACGTTCCAAATGCCTTAAGGAAGCTTTCGATGAACTCAATTTTGCTTGCAATGGTGTGTAGCTCCAAAACCGATTTTCAACTTGCTCTCACTTTTCCAAGTTTCTATTTCCTTCCAATTCACCACCAAAACGAGCTCTAAGGGTTTGGGAAGATTCCTAGTCTTTTATATGTTGGGTTCAAATGAGAATGGTGTCTTAATTCATGCCCTAAAGCCCAATTGACAAATCAAAATTTCCTCACTTTTTTCACTTGCCATACACGTATTTCTCCACTGCACCAACCTTAATTCTGTTACAAATCAAATGCACATGGCTTGAGTTGATCAAAGGGCCAAGAATTAAGCCTTGTTTTGATTATATGGTAGATTTGCAATTTGTTTCTTCATGATGAAGAAACCATGAAAATGACCAATCTAAAGACCTCAAATTGCAAATGTGAAAATGGCAATGTCTTTAGAACATTATTTGCACTCAAAAAATGCATAAATTTTCCTTGAGAAAGTTCCAAATCAATTAAATTCCAATTTCTCATTTTAAGCCTTCTTTATGAAAAATTCAAACATCCAATCTTCAATCCACTCCAAACATGACAAGATATGATTTGGTAATGCAAATGGCCCTATTTGGAGCAAGTTTCATGTTGAAAATATTTTCATTTAAAGTGTGCAAGTTGGTGAAGTGGACCTATAGTTTTATGACCTATAATCTTACTTTCCCAAAATACCTCTGACTCGTGACCCTCATAACTTGAGTTCTACAAATCAGATGAAAGACTTATAGTACTCTTTGGAAATTTAAGACCATGCCCTACAACTTTCATGTTGGCCAAACGTTGAGGAGAAACCTCCTTCTAGGTCAAAAGTGGCTTGGAAGTTAGTTGACTTATATCGACCAAAATCACATTCATTTGATGACCTGTAACTTGTCTGGATCATAACTTGAGTTCTATAAATCCAATCAAAGACTTCTAGTACTCAAAAGAAAGCTAAGAACATGCTCTACAAGTTTCATGTTGGTAAAAAGTTTACATGAGACTTGCATCTTGAGGTATGTGGTCTTGAAGTTAGGCACTAAACAGGGGATTTTACCCTGAGAACCCTAATTTAGTAACTTCTCACATTCTTGATCCTTGATGAATTGATCTTGAAATGATATATTAGACATCTAAACACAACATCTCATGACCATAGAGACTTGGAATTAAGTTGTAACCTCCTTCAATTTCACAATTACTTGAGGTTTTACCAGATGAAAACCCAAGATGCCACATGTTGCTACTGCGAAAAAAAAGAGACCGACAATGACTAACAGAGTCGCCACCTATCGTTATTTATCCCAAATAAGGGAAAGGAAACGATCAGAAAAAACCTGACGAAAACGGGAAAGGATAAAAAGGTTTGAAAGTGTTTTTGAAGTCTTTTAAGAGAAGAAGTGCATTAATTAGGGTTTGTAATTCATGTTGCATTAAAGACTATGACTTAGGAGCAAATGCGTCGCATATCACCCTAAGGGTGTACACTAAACACTCTAGGAAATTGAGAGGAAGCCACTCAATCACCATTTCCCAATTAGCTTAAGGCTTGTAGCATGCAACATTCATTAGCCTTTATTAAGTGTTTTGAAATTGTTTGAAGATGAAAAGAGAAAGGACACACTAAAGGGAGACTAACTCAAACCTAGTAATTGTCATGCAAAGTGGCCTTACAGTTGAGGTTAGGGGGATACTACCTAATGTTATCATGCATGGTTTAAATCCTAAGGTCTATCATAATCTCAAGAGATTAGAGATCCTAAGGGAGCATGGCAAATAGAAGGGAAGAAGAAAGAAGCATGAAATAAGACATGAAAGAAGAATGAATACATATGCAATGCATCACACAAGCAAAGGGAGGAAAAAGTATGGGGTAAACACCTCTACAAGCACATCTCAACCTTTATTAATGCAAGAAAGAAATGCTAAAAAGAGAAAGCAACGCACAAGCAAAGGGAGGAAAAAGTGTGGGGTAAACACCTCCACAAGCACATCTCAACCTTTATTAATGCAAGGAAGAAAATTCAAGGAATTAAGAAGAAAGAATGCACATGAAAAAGTTCAATCAAACATTCAAAAATGGGATGAAATGTGAGACATAATCCTACATCATTCAAACATCAACCATAAGCCCTAAGGCAAACTCAAAATGAAAAGGAGATGAGGACATAAATGAAAGGAAGGATGGAAGGTAATATGAGAACCAAAGTAGCTCATAAGGTCACTCAACCAAATGCAATCCCACAAACATATAAGAAACAAGTGAGAAAAGTCCTTGTAATACCCCAAATTTTTCCCTTACATTTAGTCGTCCATATCGCATATCATTCAATTTGTAATCACTAACCAGTCCTGGAGTTGATTTAATTTGCAGGAATCTAGTTCAAGGGCGTTTTGGTCATTTTACACTATTTTGGCCAATCCTGAAGAAAATCGATCTTTAAGCCTCGGGGCGTTCAAACCATGATACGTGGGACAGTTGTCTGTCATATGGGTTGGTTATCATCAAGGCATCGAGCTGGCGCGGTTTATTATTGAAAATTGCCGGGAGTGTATCTAAATTTGGGTCGTTCATTTGCTTAAGGTTCAAGACCATTCTGGGCGGGGTTCCATTTCAGTTGATAACGCGTTCTCTTGATATACAATGATTGGGATTTAGTTTGAATTCACTCAGATTTAATCAGGCAGTGAGATCAAGGCCACGAGAGGAATAAACACAGGGACGAGAAATTAAGTATATATGGATGTCATTCGCGAATGTTTATACTTTATAATTAGGAAGTGAATTCAAATATTTGTGGATTTTTTATTCATAAATATTTATAATTTACAACTAAGAAGTAAATATAAATAATTTCAAAATTTGATATTCATAAGTATTTGAGATTTCAATTGAGAAGTAAATAAATATTTGTGGAATGTTATTTCATAAATACTTAATTTACAATTGAAAGGGATAAATAACCTTTGAATTTCATTCATGAATATTCATTTTTGTTTACAAGAAGTTTCATTTACACTGAACATCTACTCTAAAAAGGTCCTAAGTCCTAAAGATCCTATCGTGTCTTCATGATGTTCATCACTGGACATTACTTCATGCTTCTCCGATTAACCTGCACAATAAAAGAAGAACAAACAGAAGCAAGAAAGGGTTAGAAGTTATTTTTTGACACTCGCAGAACATCGTCATCATCGAGTGCCGGGAGTGGCACAACCGAAGCTGCGTCCTACCCCCGTTACCGATCCGTGCCATTGGCGTCAGATCAGGTAACATCTGTTCTTATCTAAGGGGCAACCGAGAGATGAAGAGTAAAATGAAGTAAGGATTGAATAGTTTGCCGAAAGGGATCATGTGCGGAAATTGGATTCGTCTTCAAAACCAAACAGAATGTCGTTCATCAAGTAAAACATGGTGACATTATCAAGTAAATTTCAAGATTGCTTCCAAACTGATACAAGGGTAAAACAGCACGGCCAACTCGGACTCAGACCCGGATGCCGGCAGGTCTGAATCTCTTTGTTTTCGAAGATTTCCAACACCTGAAATTCACCACAACAGCATCAGTACAGAGTCATAACAGGATTTAAGACCAAAGCTGTTCAGCTGCACTAAGCTTGAGCAGACAACTCAATCCATAAACATGAAACAACTCAGGTGCATAAAAAAGGAAGAGACAAGATCAGGAGGTCAAACCCATATCATAACTACATCAATTCAAAGAACCAGTTCAGCAGAAACAAAAAACCAGAAACATGGCACGGTTCAACAAACATCAAACCTAGGTTAAGATTCAAAAGTTCAGATCATACCAGTCACAACCAAACCCGTAGAGCACAACAGAAAGAGTCAAAGAAGATAGAGTCAAATGGCATCAGAAAGAGAATAAATCCATACCATAAGAAGCATATCAGTTCACCAGGACAATTCATGCCCTCAAATATCCAAAGCATGAAGGTCTCAGTCTGAACATCATTGCCCCAAGCTATAGTGGAATTAATTGAGACAAACCATCTGCAAACAGAGGAGATACCAGAAAACTGAGTCCAATGGCGAATTAGACACCATAACAAGAACTCATGAAACATCAGCACACAAAGGCTCCAACGCAGGTCCAGACAAGCATCATCACCGCATACCCTCCTCGGCAACATTCGATCCGACCGGGACTTTAGCACCTGTTCTGAAAGAAAAAGAGGAAAATAAGTGAATCCCAATCAAATGGTTAAACTAAATGAAGCAAGTTCGCGAAGAACCATAATGCAAGTAAATTCACAAACTATTCAAATAGATATCGATTCATCAAGTCTCGACAAGTGGATATCCACATTGG
This sequence comes from Lathyrus sativus, assembly GCA_963859935.3. Classification (NCBI taxonomy): domain Eukaryota; kingdom Viridiplantae; phylum Streptophyta; class Magnoliopsida; order Fabales; family Fabaceae; genus Lathyrus; species Lathyrus sativus. The sequence goes on from OZ012737.1 coordinate 443,143,621, forward strand.
AAACTAATTCAGTCAATCCAAAGGAATCAAAAATAAGGGCCAGCCAAATTGAATGTGAACACGGATAACCAAATCAGAGAGGAATCAATCAATCTCACAAAGCCCCTTCGAGCAGACCTGGAAAAGGAAAGAAAAGATCTAAGTAAATCTGAAAATAAAATCAAATCAACCGAATCCAATCGTTTCATGAAAAAAATCCAATCATCGCAAATCACATCATATCAGTAACGTAAACTCAAAGATCCAAGGACCAAAAAGAGAAATTATAAAAGGGAACAATATCACCTCGTGTGAAACCCTAGACGGAGGTGGTGAACAAGATCGCGGAAAAAACCCTAGCGAGATCGAGAGGGAACGAGGAAACCCTAGAGCGAAGAACAACGCGAACAAGCCGCCACGGAAGATCGCCGTCGCCGTCCAGCGGGCAATCAGACCGCGATCCATCTTCGAGCCTCAAAATATCTTCATCATCGGCCGCCATTTTCGCCAAAACCGCCAAGAATACCGATGAGATTGTAAGCCATTGCGTGGGAATTTGATTTCTGATGATTGATAATCGTTCTGTTGTTTTTTTTCAGAAATATCGTGGAGAGACAAAGACGAAGGGAAACGAAGGCACAACGGCGCCGCAAAGGGGATAATAGGGTTCTGAAACCCTAAATTTGTGTTTTGATACGTCCTCACCAACTGGGTTGGGTCCGGAAGTGATTACCGGCCCAACCCCTTTTATTTTTTATTTTTTTTTTATAATTAGTTTAGTTTAAATTTTCTTAAAAACTTTTTTTAACTAAATATTAAATTTGTTTTTAAAATTAAATAAAATTAAAAAAACCTTTTTTTTATATGATAAATAAAAAACCTTTTTTTTTAAAATAAATAACTTAAAATCTTTTTTAAAAAGTATATAAATTAAAATTTTTTCTTAATACAAGTGGAAACTTTTTTTAGATCAAAATTAAAGTATCTTTTTAAAACTAACATCACTCTTTCTTTTTATAAATTCAATTAAAATCTTTTTTTCAAAACAACAAAAATCTCCAATATTGCACTTTTGTCTCATGACCCGTCCAATTACCGTCTGACCTTGCCTACTAACGGGTGTTCATCTTTTGCAGCTCATGTTTACTACTATTGCGTTGTGTTTTTAAGTTTCATTATTATTGTAACTGCTTCTCATCTGTAACTCCGCGAATCCTAACAATCGCGCTTTAGTTTCTGTCTTTAAGTTTCTGCTTGTATGCCTTACTGTCTGTATTTTTATTTCTGCTTGCATGATTCAAGTCTCACACATTCATCAATACTCCTGTCACATTACACACATCCGAAGGTTAGGTCTAATCGTTTGGTCGCCACGCCAATAGTCCTCAACTTCAAACCCTCAACTTCAAACCCTCACCTTCAACCCTTAAACCCTTACAAACCCTAACTTTTCACAAATGTCTCGCCGTGGACAAAATTACAAAACTACCCCTAGCTTTAGGTCAAAGAGTCGCCGCACTCATTTTAGGGTTTCCCGCCGTGGAATCCCTAATTTAACCCTAATTACAACTTAACAATTCAACGTAGAGATTTGGAGTTTCTACACTCCACGTAAGCGTGTCTTTAAGATGCGTTTATTCCCCAGGAGACCTTGACCACAGTCAAGAAGTCTCTAACCTCCCTTTTGAGGGGAACTACGATTACTCTGATTCCACTCTCGTAAGGATACGTAGGCACAAGATGCGATGTCTTGCCGAGTAAACTTAGAATTAACCCCTTAGGTCTCTTTCTCCTTTTTAATCCTTTGTACATATACCTTAAGCAAATAATAAAGCAAATAGTAAACATTTGAACAAAAGGTTCCTGTAGAGTACTACAGAAGTTTAGGGTGCTAATACCTTCCCTAAATTTAACCAACCCTCGAACCCTAGATCTTTCCCCGCATTGTGTTTACGATGCAAAATAGGTTTTCCCTCTTTTGACCTTTTCCTTCGGATAAATCAAAGAGCGGTTGTGAATTGAATTGCGATTCAAACTCATTAATAGTTTGTGATCCTATTTCCACTGCAACAGAAAATGGCGACTTCACTGGGGACCTATCTTAACTTCTGAGGGTTACCCCTAATTTGGTCATATTTATTACTATTTGTTTTACTATTCGTTTGCATGTATATATTGTACTTTGATTTTGGGACTGTTCCTTGTGTTGTGAGATAAGTCCTACGCCCGGACTAGTGACATTATTATAGGATGGGGATATATTCGATGAGGCTTATAGGGAGTTGAATCCCGACCAAGCTGATTCGAGAATCACCGCTCAGTTGAGACCTTTTCGAAAATGGTTCGGTTGAACGAGTAATCGTGAAAACTTTTTCCATGGTCGATTGGAGTCTGTGATATTGGGAACCGTAGTACCTTTACACCACCTCGGCCTTATTTAGGACGTAGTGCGGGAACTATGTGGGAGTAGTCCTACAATGGTTGCTACGCGATACTACACTCAAAAGAGGTTCTCTTGAGAATATTATTAACCCCCGAGTCAATCGGAAAGTTGATAATATCCGAAAGATGGGCTGATGACTTTGGGCACTTTTTAGAACCTTGTTCGGCAGGTACAACTAACCTATAGTACACTCCTTTTGGGGATGGGTAAACCTTAACTCCACTCACGTCCTTTAACCTAGGACTTTATGTATTCATGTGCATTGCATCCATAAAGCATCCCATTGCATTGTATTTCATGGAGTTCAAACATCATTTATGTATATCGCGGGACACCATAAATAAAAAATAAAAATAAAAAAATAAGAAAAAGATTTCCTTGGTACCCCACGACATTCGTAAATGTTTGAATTCCATGAAATCTTCATTTTCATTTGCATCATAGCATCATATGTTTTCTTGCACTACATGTGTCTCCCGGTTTCTCATACGCGGTTTTCTCACCTTCCAGTTTTGTCACCCTAAGTTCTCTGCATCAATACGACCCTTCATAAGGATGGAAGATCAAAACCAAGGGATCAACCGTGTCAGCCATGAACTCGAAGATCTTCGAGGAAGTGTGGGGCAGATTTTGGAGATGCTACAAGCTCTTAATGTGAAGATGGATGCTCAGTCTACTGTTGTTTCTGAGACTAATACCGTTATGGAACCTCAACCAGCTGTTACTGTCGAGAATGTACCTCCTCACGGTCTTCAATCCGGTTTGGTGCCTCCTAGTGCTCAACCAGTTCGACGAGCTACCCCTCCAAAGTGCAAAACTCCTAATTCCGACCATGGTAAGGGACCTGCACGTTCGAGGAACCGCAAAATGGCTACTCCTCAACCCTGGCAACATCAGCAGAGTTATGTTCAAGGTTATCCGTTTCCATATGTCCAACAACCCTATGTAGCTACTGTTGCACCTCCTTTCGACCAGCAGTTTCCTACATACCAGCCTGTGCAGTCGGCTCCGGTATATCAAGCATCGAGTTATCAACAACCTTCCGGTTATCCGCCCATGCAAGTTCCTGTCAACAGTCAACGAGTGCCCAACGCTCCTGTTCACCAACAATCACAGGGTCAGGTTCCTTATCTCCGTAAGAGTCAATATAAGCCTTGTCCTCCAATTCCGATGACTTTCACTGAGTTATACTCCCATTTGGCACAATAGGGTCTGATTACCCCCCGTGCTTTGGGTCCTCCGCCTAATCCGTTACCTGCAGGTTACAACGCTGCCGCTCATTGTTTATTTCATGAGGGTGCGCCCGACCATGATCTAGAGAATTTCTACGCTCTTAAGAAAATTGTCAGGAATTTGCTAGAAACAAAGAAGTTGTCTTTTAGCGATGCTCAGCCGAAGATCGAGACTCCTCTCGGGGTTCCCCGCTTATCGAGCTTAAATTCCGCAAGGTATGCTGTCTCCTCAGCAAAACAACCGAATCCAGTAATTATTCGAAGGCCTAGCTCGCTTCACTTCAGTAACCCTCAAGATGATATGACCGGGATCAACAAAGAATCTGGGAAAATTATTTTGAAGCAACAACTGAAAACTGTTGAAGATGCGACCAGCATAACTGGGGCAAGCCATGACGACTCACAGTGATCATAAACCAGACGTACTTTCCATTGAGGCTCCGCCAAAGGAAACTGTTACTCTTGAATGCAAAATTTCATAAACATTTAGAAGGATTTTTCTGACAGTTCATTTGTTTATTTATATGTATTTCTCTTTGATTAAGCATATTTAGCATGCACGAACTTGTTTACCTTTGATTAATTAATGTAACGCATATGTTTGTCTTGAATAAATCCATTCGTTTCACTCATTCAAAAAACGTTTTCATAAATCATAATGCCAACTTTACTCGATCTCTTGTGCTGATGGAGAATTGGTAGGAGGATGACGAACCCAAAACGTCGGATTTCTTGTCGTATTGCTTTCAATTAAAACCTGCTGATGATGTAAGGCATTGTTTCAAATCCCAAACACTGGAGATATAAGGATGTTTATCCCTAGTCAACCTTTTGAGCCTTGAAGTAGGAGTTTTTCTTTCTTTTAAGAACCTTCATCCTAACCTGGGGCAGGGTAGGTTTCAGTTAAACCGATCGAGCGCTTAGATCCTCAAAAAGGAAGAGCAAACCTTCGAGAATTTATCCTTAGCATCTTAAGAAGTCCAATACAATGACTATCCCTCGGTTACCTAAGGGGTGGGGCAGTCACGAGCCTTTCAAAAGATTTACACGACTTGTGCATAAAAGAATATTCAAAAAAATAAGAGCCCGCTAAGTCAAAACCTATGAAGGAGACTTAGGCAAAACTGGGGCATCCCGCTGGACTCCAAAGTCAGACCAAAAGACGTCGTCCAGGCAAAAGTTAGGGAATAAGAACAACAAACCAGTAGTTTTTTATAATCCTTAGTAAAGAACAAAATCGTGTGACCAATTGCCATTAGCAATAGGTGAGTGATTGCCATGTCCAAAGCCTTGATAAGTTCTCGACCATAGCAAATCCGCTTGAGATATGAGTGTTCACATCCGATTAACTGAATTAGGATTGGAGAACATCACGAAGAAGGGGTGGGTACAAATATAAATCTGAGCCTTTATCCTTTGTTTCTTAAACCGTGAACCAAGCCATGATACAACCTTTAAAAGACCTAATTGAAGTAGGACTTCGGTTGAAAGCATACTCGACAAGATCACGTTTCCTGACTCCTACGAGCTATGCTCAGAAAAAAATTCATGTTGGCATTATAATTAAAACTTATATCCTGACTAGTGATTTCGGTCACAAGTTATTGAGATATCTTTTTTTCAAAACAAAAATTCAAGACAAATATATGTGTGCATTGACAATTTCAGGATAGGCATTTCAGGCATGATGACTTTGCTTGATATCTTAGAGATTTATATATGGACATAACCCGTGGAACTTGAAGATCCTGCTAAACAGGGGCAGGCAGTTTCCCAGTTCACTTACCAACACAAGTCTGACGTTCTTAAGAGCTATTTCTCGAAGATTTCGTCGTGACACAATTAATTTGTGCCAGTTACGTCGATACCTGACGAATCTCTCAAAGAGTTTGAGAATAATGGGGCAACCGGACTCGGTGTTCTCTATAAAATCCTCTTGAGATGACCATACCTCACAACGCAAATATCCTGGGGCACCGTGTTTTTTTAACAAATGGCGACTACTATAAGATCCTTCAAGATCAAAACCATGTGGTTTCACAACTTTTCTTCATGCACCCGATGGATCTTACTCATGGCGGCCTTCATTCCCCAGTAAATCTCAGTGTTGCAACAGGCTCCTAAACTATTGCCTCATCACAGTCCCCAGCGAGACTATAAGCTGACAACTTTTTCTGGAGTAACTCGAAAGTGTCCCTCAGGTTTTCTTCTCCCCATGTGAAGACGTGATACTGTGCACCCAAGCAGATTGCCTTCTCCCCAGAGAATTCAGAACTTTAAAACCAGATTTGGTTCTACCATTGATCCTTCTCACCCATGATTGACGTATTGGTTGCAGAGAATGCAGGGTATCTCCGTCGAGATGTTTATTTCATCTCTCGTCCCGTCTCTAGTCTGTTTCGTCAGCATACGCAAGGGCATAAGCATCACATGCCTATTTCACATACTCATTTTATAACATCTTGCATATTTAACTACATGCATAGACATTAACATACATTCATATTAACATATACAGTAACATACGTTAGAATTCACAGGTTCATTGTGTTTCACCATCATTGGTTGTTACCGCCGAGTAACTGGGTTCGTCCATTCTCTCCAAATAGATTGTCATCCCTAAGCATAAAATACATAGGTGTTTCCAGTTTCCCCACAGAGCTCGATCCTCGTGGATGACGGTTACTTCAGCTATCTTTCCTCGCCAGGATAAGATATTTACCCTTCGAGTTCATTCCCTCGATGGAGTCTTGATTTCCAGTTTTTCTTTCTAGCTCGATCTTAGATTGAATCTCAGTCTTGTCGGTCGGTGAGCCCAACCAAGACGTGCATTTATTTTGCACCGTCTAAAGATTTTCACCCTACATTGGCAGATATGCGACTGTTCTCGCCTGAGAAGCTTATCACTGTACCCGGATGTGCATTTATTTTGCACTATCTTTCAAGAAAATCAATCACAATCCTTTACAGATACACACCAGTTCACGCCTGGAAATCCATCAGTACATATTACAACATCGGTATGCGACTGTTCTCGCCTGAGAAGCCTATCGGTACAGCATCTTACAATCCTACATCCTACAGCATCGGTATGCAACTGTTCTCGCCTGAGAAGCCTATCGATATAACAATCCTACATCCTACAGCATCGGTATGCAACCGTTCTCGCCTGAGAAGCCTATCGATATAACAACCTTACACAACAAGATACGCGCCTGTTCTCACCTGAGAAGCTTATCATCGATCAAGCGCCTGTTCTCACAAGAGAAGCTTATCATCGATCAGCACCTGTTCTCACCTGAGAAGCTTATCATCGGTCAGCACCCGTTCTCGCCTGAGAAGCTTATCATCGATCAGCACCTGTTCTCACCTGAGAAGCTTATCATCGATCAGCACCAGTTCTCCGCCGAGAAGCTTATCATCATCTGTTATCACCTCTACAAGCAGTTCTTACATGAGAAGCTTATTATTGCCACTCTTGCAAATAAGCGACATTTCTCGCCTGAGGAGCTGATCCTATCTTCGTTATGACTTGCAGCAAATGGCCATCTCCGTCGAGCAGTTGGGCTTCCATTTTCCTTGTCGTCTTGAAGTATGGGGAGGTTTGAACCGAATCATATTCAGGAGAGCACAGATCTTGAAGTATGAAGAAGTTCATTTACCCTTTAGTAAAAGAAGGAGCGGAATCATATTCAGGAGAGCACAGATCTTGAAGTATGAAGAAGTTCATTTACCCTTTAGTAAAAGAAGGAGCGAAATCATATTCAGGAGAGCACAAATCTTGAAGTATGAAGAAGTTCATTTACCCTTTAGTAAAAGAAGGAGCGGAATCATATTCAGGAGAGCACAGATCTTGAAGTATGAAGAAGTTCATTTACCCTTTAGTAAAAGAAGAATCAGAATCGTATTCCAGGCGCCGACCTTAAATATGAGAAGATTTATATATCAGATAAGCAGCAGCCTCTTTTTGAGTGCTTATCCATTTTGGCATGTAAGTCCCTTCCAACGATAAGTGACAGTTCTCCCTCGAGAAGCTTATCAGGGCATTTCCCATCAAAGCCCATTTATTTTGGCATACAGCCGGTCTTTACCCTGTATATTTGATACGGATTTCCGAAAAGTTCGTCTGATCCCATCACGAAGGGTAGTTTATAGAAGCTTGGATGTTATTCTTTGCTCAATGCTCCAGCATTCTGTAATCGATCTGGCAGTCTTGTAGATCCAGTCTTATTGTTAGACATTCCCAAGTGGAGGCCGTCTCATAGGCGTCATCTCCATTTAGGATCATGTTCTAACCACTTTAAGTCCATTTATTTTGGCATACAGCCGGTTTTTACCATGTATATTTGCTACGGATTCCCGAAAAGTTCGTTTGATCCTGTCACGAGGGATAGTTTACAGAAGCTTGGATGTTATTCTTTGCTCAATGCTCCAGCATTCTGTGGTCGATCTTGCCGTCGTACATGATCCAGTTTTACTTTTAGATTCCCCAGTGGAGGCCGTCTCGTAGGTGCCATCTCCATTTGAGAATCTCGTCCCCGTTCTAAAAATGACAACTGGTCGTGTTCGCACCAATTGACCATCATTTTAGAATTCCCCAGTGTTGTACTGTGTCCCAGCGCGTCGTTTCCCCAGTGTGTTCTTCTCGTAACATCTGTCCTTGCGTCGTCATATTCGTCAACATTTTTGCACCATCATTCCAGCATATGCATCATATCATATTCACGGCATCGTCTGCATTAGTCTGTTCTCGTTTGGTCCATAGCATTGCATATCGCCACATATAAGGGCAAAATTTTCGGTTATCTATATTTAAATCCCTCCACCATGATTCCTCGAGTCTCCGTCGCTCAAATCATCTGGTGTAGCTATTTAAATAGGGGCAACTGTAATACCCCAAATTTTTCCCTTACATTTAGTCGTCCATATCGCATATCATTCCATTTGTAATCACTAACCAGTCCTGGAGTTGATTTGTTTTGCAGGAATCCAGTTCAAGGGCGTTTTGGTCATTTTACACTATTTTGGCCAATCCTGAAGAAAATCGATCTTTAAGCCTCGGGGCGTTCAGACCATGATACGTGGGACAGTTGTCTGTCATATGGGTTGGTTATCATCAAGGCATCGAGCTGGCGCGGTTTATTATTGAAAATTGCCGGGAGTGTATCTAAATTTGGGCCGTTCATTTGCTTAAGGTTCAAGACCATTCTGGGCGGGGTTCCATTTCAGTTGATAACGCGTTCTCTTGATATACAATGATTGGGATTTAGTTTGAATTCACTCAGATTTAATCAGGCAGTGAGATCAAGGCCACGAGAGGAATAAACACAGGGACGAGAAATTAAGTATATATGGATGTCATTCGCGAATGTTTATACTTTACAATTAGGAAGTGAATTCAAATATTTGTGGATTTTTTATTCATAAATATTTATAATTTACAACTAAGAAGTAAATATAAATAATTTCAAAATTTGATATTCATAAGTATTTGAGATTTCAATTGAGAAGTAAATAAATATTTGTGGAATGTTATTTCATAAATACTTAATTTACAATTGAAAGGGATAAATAACCTTTGAATTTCATTCATGAATATTCATTTTTGTTTACAAGAAGTTTCATTTACACTGAACATCTACTCTAAAAAGGTCCTAAGTCCTAAAGATCCTATTGTGTCTTCATGATGTTCATCCACTGGACATTACTTCATGCTTCTCCGATTAACCTGCACAATCAAAGAAGAACAAACAGAAGCAAGAAAGGGTTAGAAGTTATTTTTTGACACTCTCAGAACATCGTCATCATCGAGTGCCGAGAGTGGCACAACCGCAGCTGCGTCCTACCCCCGTTACCGATCCGTGCCATTGGCGTCAGATCAGGTAACATCTGTTCTTATCTAAGGGGCAACCGAGAGATGAAGAGTAAAATGAAGTAGGGACTGAATAGTTTGCCGAAAGGGATCATGTGCGGAAATTGGATTCGTCTTCAAAACCAAACAGAATGTCGTTCATCAAGTAAAACATGGTGACATTATCAAGTAAATTTCAAGATTGCTTCCAAACTGATACAAGGGTAAAACAGCACGGCCAATTCGGACTCAGACCCGGATGCCGGCAGGTCTGAATCTCTTTGTTTTCGAAGATTTCCAACACCTGAAATTCACCACAACAGCATCAGTACAGAGTCATAACAGGATTTAAGACCAAAGCTGTTCAGCTGCACTAAGCTTGAGCAGACAACTCAATCCATAAACATGAAACAACTCAGGTGCATAAAAAAGGAAGAGACAAGATCAGGAGGTCAAACCCATATCATAACTACATCAATTCAAAGAACCAGTTCAGCAGAAACAAAAAACCAGAAACATGGCACGGTTCAACAAACATCAAACCTAGGTTAAGATTCAAAAGTTCAGATCATACCAGTCACAACCAAACCCGTAGAGCACAACAGAAAGAGTCAAAGAAGATAGAGTCAAATGGCATCAGAAAGAGAATAAATCCATACCATAAGAAGCATATCAGTTCACCAGGACAATTCATGCCCTCAAATATCCAAAGCATGAAGGGCTCAGTCTGAACATCATTGCCCCAAGCTATAGTGGAATCAATTGAGACAAACCATCTGCAAACAGAGGAGATACCAGAAAACTGAGTCCAATGGCGAATTAGACACCATAACAAGAACTCATGAAACATCAGCACACAAAGGCTCCAACGCAGGTCCAGACAAGCATCATCACCGCATACCCTCCTCGGCAACATTCGATCCGACCGGGACTTTAGCACCTGTTCTGAAAGAAAAAGAGGAAAATAAGTGAATCCCAATCAAATGGTTAAACTAAATGAAGCAAGTTCGCGAAGAACCATAATGCAAGTAAATTCACAAACTATTCAAATAGATATCGATTCATCAAGTCTCGACAAGTGGATATCCACATTGGAAACTAATTCAGTCAATCCAAAGGAATCAAAAATAAGGGCCAGCCAAATTGAATGTGAACACGGATAACCAAATCAGAGAGGAATCAATCAATCTCACAAAGCCCCTTCGAGCAGACCTGGAAAAGGAAAGAAAAGATCTAAGTAAATCTGAAAATAAAATCAAATCAACCGAATCCAATCGTTTCATGAAAAAAATCCAATCATCGCAAATCACATCATATCAGTAACGTAAACTCAAAGATCCAAGGCCCAAAAAGAGAAATTATAAAAGGGAACAATATCACCTCGTTTGAAACCCTAGACGGAGGTGGTGAACAAGATCGCGGAAAAAACCCTAGCGAGATCGAGAGGGAACGAGGAAACCCTAGAGCGAAGAACAACGCGAACAAGCCGCCACGGAAGATCGCCGTCACCGTCCAGCGGGCAATCAGACCGCGTTCCATCTTCGAGCCTCAGAATATCTTCATCATCGGCCGCCATTTTCGCCAAAACCGCCAAGAATACCGATGAGATTGTAAGCCATTGCGTGGGAATTTGATTTCTGATGATTGATAATCGTTCTGTTGTTTTTTTTCAGAAATATCGTGGAGAGACAAAGACGAAGGGAAACGAAGGCACAACGGCGCCGCGAAGGGGATAATAGGGTTCTGAAACCCTAAATTTGTGTTTTGATACGTCCTCACCAACTGGGTTGGGTCCGGAAGTGATTACCGGCCCAACCCCTTTTATTTTTTTTATTTTTTATAATTAGTTTAGTTTAAATTTTCTTAAAAACTTTTTTTAACTAAATATTAAATTTGTTTTTAAAAATAAATAAAATTAAAAAAACCTTTTTTTATATGATAAATAAAAAACCTTTTTTTTTAAAATAAATAACTTAAAATCTTTTTTAAAAAGTATATAAATTAAAATTTTTTCTTAATACAAGTGGAAACTTTTTTTAGATCAAAATTAAAGTATCTTTTTAAAACTAACATCACTCTTTCTTTTTATAAATTCAATTAAAATCTTTTTTTCAAAACAACAAAAATCTCCAATATTGCACTTTTGTCTCATGACCCGTCCAATTACCGTCTGACCTTGCCTACTAACGGGTGTTCATCTTTTGCAGCTCATGTTTACTACTATTGCGTTGTGTTTTTAAGTTTCATTATTATTGTAACTGCTTCTCATTTGTAACTCCGCGAATCCTAACAATCGCGCTTTAGTTTCTGTCTTTAAGTTTCTGCTTGTATGCCTTACTGTCTGTATTTTTATTTCTGCTTGCATGATTCAAGTCTCACACGTTCATCAATACTCCTGTCACATTACACACATCCGAAGGTTAGGTCTAATCGTTTTGTCGCCACGCCAATAGTCCTCAACTTCAAACCCTCAACTTCAAACCCTCACCTTCAACCCTTAAACCCTTACAAACCCTAACTTTTCACAAATGTCTCGCCGTGGACAAAATTACAAAACTACCCCTAGCTTTAGGTCAAAGAGTCGCCGCACTCATTTTAGGGTTTCCCGCCGTGGAATCCCTAATTTAACCCTAATTACAACTTAACAATTCAACGTAGAGATTTGGAGTTTCTACACTCCACGTAAGCGTGTCCTTAAGATGCGTTTATTCCCCAGGAGACCTTGACCACAGTCAAGAAGTCTCTAACCTCCCTTTTGAGGGGAACTACGATTACTCTGATTCCACTCCCGTAAGGATACGTAGGCACAAGATGCGATGTCTTGCCGAGTAAACTTAGAATTAACCCCTTAGGTCTCTTTCTCCTTTTTAATCCTTTGTACATATACCTTAAGCAAATAATAAAGCAAATAGTAAACATCTGAACAAAAGGTTCCTGTAGAGTACTACAGAAGTTTAGGGTGCTAATACCTTCCCTAAATTTAACCAACCCCCGAACCCTAGATCTTTCCCCGCATTGTGTTTACGATGCAAAATAGGTTTTCCCTCTTTTGACCTTTTCCTTCGGATAAATCAAAGAGCGGTTGTGAATTGAATTGCGATTCAAACTCATTAATAGTTTGTGATCCTATTTCCACTGCAACAGTCCTCAAGGAAGCACCATTCATGACATGCTTCAAGTACCTCCAAAGGAGGAACTAAGCCATCACCAATGAGCTCCTAAATTCATTAGACAGAAGTAGAGAGGAGAGGAGAATGTACACAAACCAACAATCATACAACTCAAAGGAGAAAGCATGCATAAGTATGGAAGAAGATGAGAATCATTCAACATATGCTACATTTGAAGTACAAGTGAAAAGCCCAAACTAAATGCACATCTCAACAAGTATTGAACATATTTAGGACCTATAATTGAGTATTAAAACACCTCAATATGCTCACAATATGAATCCATAAGAATTAAGGGTTCAAGGAATGCACAAAAGTCATGTTCAAAGCAAACTAGTTCCATCACATGTATTAACATCATCTAGGGGTCAATCAACTTGAAAATTACTCCAAAAAAAGAAAACATGCTCAAAAATTACCAAATAAAATCTCACCAGGCCATAAGGGTGTTGGAAACCAGGGGCCAACACATCAAGGACAGGATCCTAACAAAGTATCCACAAATGAAAATAAACCCTAAAGGGTACCAAATGAAAGAGATTAATCGGGGTGATCAAAAGTGGCTTCAAAACCAACCCTAAAATAATCCAAATAGGGGCAAAATGGTCTTAAAAAAATCATTAACATACCATGAACATGAAAAAAAATTTAGCCATTGGTACTGAAAATTGGTCAAGAAATAAAATCAAGAACAAACAATGATCAATTTTAAACCAATTAAAACACCTCAAAAGTAAAAAAAAATCCATTCTTAATTGAAAAAATGACTAAAAAAATAAAGTGAAAATTCCTAAAATCAGTTAACATCCCAAAATGTGTAAAAAATATTTTTGCAAGATTTTTAGATCATTTTAGGTATTTTCCTTGAATTAAAATTCAAACAGATATTAAAAGAAAAAAAAATAAAAGAAAATAAAAGAAAACGCGTGTGGTAAATAGAAAGTCTATTCAGTTATAATCCATTGGGCTTATTGGAAGGGGGTGTGTCGCTATTGCGAAAATCGGCGCCGGCTATGACAGAAGAGTCGCCACCGTGTGTTATTTATCCCAATGAAGGGAAAGGAAACGCTCAGAGTAAACCTAACGCAAAACGGGAAAGGAATGGTCATCGCAACCAAATCCTCGATTCAGGAGTCGGTTACGCAAGGGGAAGGTATTAGCACCCCTCACGTCCGTCGTACTCGACGGGATCCACGCTTGTTTTCTAGTACAGATTGTTATTCTATCTACTCTAGAGGTCTGGGTTAAAAAGAAAAGAAAATGACTCGGCAAAGTATCGCACTTTATGCCTATGTATTCCCGTCTGGAACGAGAAATCAGAGTCAACGTAGTTCGCCTACCTACGGGAAAGGAGGGGAAGGTTGCTCGCTAGGATACGGCATCCTATGCCTACGTACTTTCATACAGCATGAAAGATTAGAGCAAACGTAGTTCGGGCTACGGAAGACACAAGCTTGTCTGACTGGTTTTTTATTACCTTATGAAAGGGTTTTTCTTGATTAATAGTCCAAGTGGACAAAATGACACTTTGATGTTTGTTTTGAATCTTTTACGAAAGAAGTGTTTTTTTAGTTTATTTGCAATCTCAGACGCACTAGAGACTATGATTTGAGAGTGACTACGTCGCGTGTCACCCAAAGGGTACCACACTAGGCAGCCAGACTACTGGAAAGAAGCTCTCCAACAACCCTTTCTCAAATAGCTTAAGGCTCGTAACGTACGACATCGATTAACCTTATTACTGTATTTTTGAGTTGTTTTGAGATAAGAAGAGAAAGAAGCTCTAAAAAGCCTAGGGTTGAAAAGGGAATAAAAAACTAACCTAATATTGTCATGCATGGATAAGAGTCCTAATGTCTGTCATAATTCCCTCCTGCACAGAGGAAATCAGAGATCCTAGGGGATAAACAGAAAAGAAAGCAAGCAAATACAGTAAAATGCATGCAATGCAGCAATACAAGCGAGGCAAGGGAGTCCCACTCAACATCGAACCTGGGAAAACAACAGGCAAAGTGAATCAACATTTACCTCAAACCTAGGGGGCAAGCTACACAAGCCAACAAACAATACAGAAAACAAAACCCAAAGGAGGCAGCCCAAGCAGCAGCACCAAACTCCTACAGCAGTTCTGACAGCAAAGTTGACGGTAACATAACTCCATCTTCAAGTATACCTTATGAAAGGCATCTTCAACATCTTAGATTTTCATCCCCAAGCTCTAGCAAGATCCACCAAGAAAGATTAGTTATTGAGATCAATTTATAATGAATGGGAACCAATGAAAACCAAAGGAAATCACTAGAAACCATCATCTGCAAAGAAAGGTATCCTCAAAAGTTCTACTCTTTAAGGCATGCCACTCATCCCTCCAAGGGAGAGATGGGGCTTACTTAAGAGGACTTTGAATCATAGGATAGGATGCAAGCAAACAAAACATTCCATGTTTGAGGCAAGAAATGAACTAAGTCTAAAAAGCTCTTCCTAAAACCCTAATTTCCTAAGCTCCTAAAAGAGAACAAAGCTTCAACTCCAAGCTCCACCCTTCAGCCACAGCAGCTACAAGATGTCTAAAAGTTCCTCCAGAAAGGTATCCAAGCAAAACCAGCTCCAAAGCCATCAACACAATAAAACAAGGCAAGGCACCAAAGATGGAACACCACAAGCACAAGCAACTTGCAAAATCTATTTAAAATAGAAAACTAAGTTGTAAAACTCTAAGCAATTTCCTAGGGGAACATGCATGGATTAACATTCTAAAGTTCAAAGATTGAGGCCTAAATCAACTTCTAGGTCATCTAAACAATTCCTAAAGTGAAATAGGTCAAGGTGATCCACAATTTTGGGAAGGCTCTAATCATCAACCCTAAGTCAGAACCTAATCACATCTAAAAAATCTACAAAAACTCCTAAGGGAACATACATGTGTTAGCTACAACATACTAAACGATCTAAAAAAAATTCAATACCAAATGGGAGAACAAAATTCCACAAAACAGATGATCAAATATGCAAATAAAAGAAATCACATAAAAATGAGAAAAATCAAATTAAATTGAAAAAATGGATGAAAATGAGATTTATTGATTTCAGAATATCACAAATGAATCCAAGATTATAGAGATATTTTTAAAATATTTTTTGGATCAATATTAGATTTATTATGGATTTCAGAAATCAAATGGAATAAAAAAAATACTAAAATGATTAAAAGAAAATAAAAAGCTGGATTAAACATGAGCCAATGGATCAGAAGACTGGTAATTAAATCCAAAAGCTGAGGGCACGTGCACGTGAGGATGAGGTGGCTGGTGACTCACAAGCTGAGTCACGTTAATGAAACGTTGCGTATTGATCTTGGAGGCAAATCCCAGGTTTAAATCAAGGCCCTTAGATCAGCATACAAAGTCTCTTTCTCAGACTAATCCAATGGTCCCTCGTTCATCTTCTCCAACAATCTCAGGTGGCCTGAAAATATTCCCAGGCGGTGGTCCGGTGATCCTCTCCGGCAAGCCAGGGTTGCAGGTCAAGGAAAACTCTCAAACTTGACATCATCTTGCTCAGAATTTCACGTAGATCCCCAATCTCATATCCATTTCCTCTAGATCTTCCTAGGTTTTGAAATTCGAAGGCAAAAAAAAATGCTACCACAAGAATGATCATCTCTAAACTCCAATCTAAAACCATAGGAATGATCCTCATGTTTTGTACATCATAATGATCTATCCAAATCAGTTCATAGCCTTAGGATCAACTCAATTCGTGCTCAAACATAAATCACATGTCATCTTGGAATGTCTCTAACTGCTCAAATTTCTATCCAGAAACGACCTAGGTTCCATCTAAACCCTAACCACATGCAAGAATCTACCTAGTTCAGCCTAGATCATGAGGAAACTTGAGAGTTACATACCTAAGAAAAATGGATCAACAGAAGTAAAAGATGATGGATTCAAGCTCCACAACTCTTCAGACACGATCAGTGAAGCAAGAGGAAGCTTTTCCAACCTTCAATTGTGCTTGATTGTGCCTTGAACTCCAAAACCGTTTTCAGTTAGAAACCTTGAAAGCTCAACTGCAAACTCTCTATTCAGCACGAATTCAACACCAACCTTCATCTGGAATCATTGAAATGAATATATAGAAGCTTCTCATGGGCTTCTGAGTCCAAATTAAGGCCCAATTCAGTGGATCCATTTTCTGATTTTTCTTCCAAAGTTGAAATGTGACAGTCACGATATTTCCCTCCCAGCTTGCTCTAGAGTGTTCTAACCAACTGCAAATTGATCATGGAGTATGTTTGGATAGACAGCTTGGCCTGAATTGCCCTGATTTTTGTTTTGGAATTGTAACTTGTAAATGAAGTAATCACTTTACAAAGCAAGTCATGTAATTTGACCTCATCTCAAAATTATGGAAATGCCATTGTGTTTAGAATGCAATTTCTGGTCAAAATGACTACTCACATGACATGTTTATGACCTATAACTCAAAAATCACATTTTCCCTCTTTTGAATCATTTGAAAAATCCCTCTTTTTAGGCCATTTTGGAGCACTTCTTGATACAAGCCAATCCAACCCACCATGACTTCACATCTTCCCTAAAAACATCAGTCCAAGCACATTTCATGTTGAACAAATTTCCATTTGAGGAGTGGAAGATGGAGATTTTGGCACATTCTTGAAAATGACCTATAATTCAACTTTCCCAAAATACCCATGGATTGCCAAGATCATAACTTGAGTTCCACAAATCTTCTTGAGGACTTATAGTACTCAAATTAAAGCTAAGATCAACACCTACAACCTTTATGTTGTCCAAGAATCCATTTGAAAATTCCTTGAGGGGAAAAAGTTGCTTGGAAGTCAAGTGACTTTCACAGATAAATTTCAGTGTCCTCTGGTGACTTGTAATTTGCAAAGACCATAACTTGAGTTCTACAAATCTTCTTGAAGACTTCTAGTACTCAATTTAAATATATTGAAAATCTCTACAAGTTTCATGTTGGCCAAAGATCCATTTGAAACCTGTATTTTGACTTATGTGGCTTTGAAGTTAGGCACTAAACAAGGGATTTTACACTGAAACCCTAATTTAGCAACTTCCCACATTCTTGATATTTCTTTGCTTAATCTTGGCACAACACCACACATGTATCAACATACTAATTCATGAATCCCATGACCTCAAGGTAGGCTTTTACGCTCTCCAATTGCTCAATTGACCTAGGATTAACCCAGATGAAACCCTAATTGACTGCACCTCAACTGTGGCTCTTGTACTTGAATCAATGACTTGTCTCAGCTTCAATAGGGCCCTTTAGGCATTCCATGAGATCCATACACACCTCAAATCCACATTCCATGTTGATGACCTTCAATACACCTCAAGTTAGGAGAGAAATCCACCTGTGGGCACTCAAACTTCTCATGATTTCAACCCTTCTCTGATGACTTGGATGGGCTCTCAGGCTCAGAGAACACCTCTAGATAGGCTTCTTTTGACATAAATGGCACTTGATCCATTATTGGATGACTTGATATGCTATGATATGCAAATGGTTGAAATATGTGAATGATGTAACTATACAAATGAAATGCAATGAAACATAAATCAGGCAAGAAAAGGTTAAGCAAATTTTGGGGTGCAACAGGGTGCAATTATCAAGTTTGAGGCCTAAAACCAAACTCAGCTGAACCCAGCGTGAAACTCTGCGTTTCACTTAAACAAGCTGGCAGTCAAAAAATCACGTGGCAAGTCAAAGAAATCATGGTCGTCCAGCATGCTTCAGTCAAGAAGTCAAATGTACGCGTGACACTACACGTCATCTAACGACAAAATAACCAGACAGTGAGGGTACTATTCCCCGATCATCTTCTCCGGCGAGCCTGGCCGAAGTTGATGAATGAAAACTTTACCAAAATGCACAGAATCTTATACCAAATTAGTCCTCATGTTACGTACATCATAAATCCAAGGTTTGTTTTTATTTATCATCCATAAATATGAAGATTCGAAGCCAACAAGAATTAAGCACAAATCACAAAACATTAAGAATAAGAACCAAACCAATCTAGAAGTGGCCTACATGAGTAGGGCTTCAAGATACAATTAAAATGGCGCATGATGGATGCCTAAATAGTGAGAATTATTGAAAGAGAGTTTACCTAATGGAGCTCCTCTGTTGGGTCTTGAATTGAAGCTTGAACTTGCGCAAAACAATCCAGAAACCTTCAATGATCTTCAAGGAAGCTAGCTATGGTCTTCAATTGCCTTGAATTCCCCTGAATCTTGATTTCACGATTTCAATTTCTCCTTGGAATTTCTCAACTGATTTTGCTTCAATTCTCATGAAAATGGCTGAATGAGGGTTTGTTCTTCATCTAGAGTTTGTATATTTTGGATCTGAGATTAATTGGAGGCCCAATCATGGCCTGTTATGATGAATTGCAAAATCCAAAAATTGAGAATGAAGCTTCAAATTTCACATTGAAACTGGCTTCAATGGCTCTGAACTCAGTTCAAACAACTTGCTTGTGGTATGGAGTGATCCAATGGAGGAGATTGATCCCATGGTGGATCTTGTATATGTAACTTATACTTGAAGTGACTTGAAAAATCACATGTTTTTGCTCATCATGAACCAATTCTGATTTAGGCATTGTGTTTGGTATGTTAAAGGGACTCAAAAAATGCCCAAATATGTCATGAAATGATTTAAATGGATTCCTATTCAAATCATGGCCTTTAATGCCATTTTTTCATGAAATTCCTTCACCAATCCTCTCATACAAGCCATACCTATGACAAGTGAATGTTTAATGATAAAATTGAGTTCATTTGATGCACGTTTGATGTTGGAAAAAGTTCCATTTGAAGTGTACAAAGTCATGAAAAGGACCTATAATGAAAATGACCTATAATCTTACTTTCCCAAAATACCCTTGCCTTGCAAGCTCTATAACTTGAGTTCTACAAATCAGATGAAATACTTTTATGACTTTTTGGAAATCTAAGATCATAAGGAACAACTCTCATGTTCATCAAAAGTTAAGGTGAAACATGATTCTAGGTCATAAATGTCTTGGAAGTTGGTTGACTTTGGTTGACTGAAAATACATTCATCTAAGGACCCATAACTTGTCAGCCTCATAACTTGAGTTCTAGAAATTAGATGGATGAGTTCTAGTACTCAAAAGAAAGCTAAGAACATGCTATACAAGTCCTATGTTGGAATCAAAGTGAGATGAAACTTTTATCTTGAGATATGTGGTCTTGAAGTTAGGCACGAAATAAGGGATTTTACACTGACAAGCTTAGAAACCCTAGCTCAGCAACTTCTCACACTCTTTATTTTTCTTAAATGGATCTTGAAATAACATCCTAGATGCTTCAACACAACTTTCCATGATCATAATGACTTGGAATTAAGTCTCAAACCACTTCAATTTCACAGTTGACCTTGCACTAGGCAAATGAAACCCTAGGTGTACAATCTTCTGATTACAACCTCTTATACATGATATAATCACTTGGATAATCTCAACAATGGGTCTCCAAGCATTCAATGAGCTTTCACAGCATTCTCCATCCACAACTCTGGACTCATGATCCTCTGATGATCTTCAACTGGCCTCCAAGATAAGAAGTAAACCACAACTATCCATCCCCTTTCTCAAAGAGTTTTGATCTTCTTCTGATGGTGATAAGCACGTGACCACTTGAATAAGACCTCTTGCTTAGGCTTAGACCCTGGGTAACCTTCTCTTGCTATGCACACCTCTCCTGATCCCCTAAAAATGAACAATGTTATGCAAATGCAAATGCTAGAACAATGAGATGAAACATAAACCAAGTTAGAAAAAGGTTGGGCAAATTTTGGGGTGCAACAGCTGCCCCTATTCAAGCGACTTGGACCTGACTGGATAAAAAGCGAACGACTTTCAAACAATCAAGGTAAAATACAGTTAAATACCAACGAACTCCAAAATTTGCCAACCGCAGAAATAAACTGCAATCTCGGATTGGGGATGAAAATCTCCAAAAATCACCGAACTGATAAACATCTTGATAAACCCCAAGAATATTCCGCTGGGGAAGAGAGAAACTTAAAACATGCTACTTCAAATTGTCGGAATCTAGATATTCAACGAAAGGGACCGTAGTCTGGATACTCAACGTAAATGACCGGAGTCTAGATACTCAACGAAATTGACCGGAGTCTGGATACTCGACGAAATTTACCGAAGTCTGGATACTCAACGAAATTTACCGGAGTCTGGATGCTCAAAGTAATAAGTCGCAATAAACCAGAGCCTGAACGCTCAATGAGATAACTAGATTCTGAACACTCAACGAAACTGACCAGAGCCTGGACGCTCAACGTAAAAACCGGAGCCTGGATGCTCAACGTAAGTGACCAGAGCCTGGATGCTCAACGCAAGTGACCAGAGCCTGGATGCTCAACGAACGCGGAAAACACATCACAAATTAGAAATTTGTCAGAGCCTGAATGCTCAACGTAATAACCGAAACAACCGGAGCCTGAATGCTCAACGTAAAACCCGAAACAATTGGAGCCTAGACGCTCAACGAAAAAGCCGAAATAACCGGAGCCAGAACGCTCAACGTAAAAGCTGAAACAACCGGAGCCTGAACGCTCAACGTAACAGCCGAAACAACTGAAGCCTGAACGCTCAACGTAAAAGTCGCAATAAACCAAAGTCTAAACACTCAACAAAACTGACTGGATCCTGGACGCTTAACGTATGAGGAAATGCATCACAAATATACTTTTCAGAGTCTAGATACCACATGGGTTAAGAATACCATTTCAAAATACGGATCCTGGAAACTCTACGAACAAAATTAACCACCGAGATTTTCCGGAGGCTGAATGCTCAACGAAATAAGCCGGAGCCTGAACGCTCAATGAAATAACCGGAGCCTGGATGCTCAACGTAATAAACCGGAGCCTGGATGCTCAACGAAATAAGTCGGAGCCTAGACTCTCAATGAAAGTGATCGGAGTCTGGATACTCAACGAACAAAAGAATACGTCATAACATTTGTCGGAGTCAGGATACTGAACGGACGAAAGCAGATCCGTCATAAATTGGGAATTTACCGGAGCCTGAACACCCGACGTAATTGGTCGGAGCCCGAACGCTCAACGAAAGTGACCGGAGCCTAGATACTCAACGGACAAAGGAATAGACCATAAATGTACTTATCATGGTCTGGATACCACATGAGTTTATAACAACCTGATCAGCTGAGGTTCGGTGACACTACTGAGGAATACTATAAGCCAGGGTCTAGATACCATGCAGACTAACAGTAATAACACTTGCCTCTGATCTGGATATCACAAAAATAAGCTGCCTTGGTCTGGATACCATAAGGGCAAAGAAAATATCCTGTCAAATTATCGGAGTCGGAAAACTCAACGAGATTGACCGGAGTATGGATACTCAATGGACACAACGAATCTGAGATGGCCAATGGTCTGGATACCATTGGAACCGAAAAACAACCTTTGTCAGGGTCTGGATACCATGCGAGCAAAGTAACCCATCAACATATTCATCAATGTCTGAATACCTCACGAGTTTATGACAACACCATCAACCGAAATCAGGCGAATTCATTGGGGAAAATGTAAGCCAGGGTCTGGATACCCCACGGGCTAACGGAAACTGCCACGGCCTGGATACCATTCGGGCAACAAGATATCAGTCATTTGTCGGAGGTACACCTATAAACAAAGAGATAACCACCTGGGTTATGTTTCACATGCGTACGTTTGAGAATGGCATAATGCTCCATACGAAATGGAAATGCTACGCATTTGAAGGATGCTATGCAAGGAATGCAAAATGCAACGAAACCAAACCAGCAAAATAAATGCTGAAGAGAAAACCCAAGTCCACCCTGTTGGGGAAAAGGTCATCACACGCCAATCGCAATTGGACTTATTCGGGGGACGAGCCCTAGACAGCTGGGGAACAAAGTTCTTACGAGAACCAGAAGTTTAAACTCAGCTGGGGATTCACATCAAAACCTGCTGAATGGCCTTCCAAAATACAACTCTTCTAGAGGAAAGACGGCTCTGCCGGATGGACAACTAGACATTAAAAACAAATTCACCCTACCGGGGAATCAACAGCTCTGCGGGGACTCCGGGATCAACCACCGAGATTCACAACACGCCCCGCTGAAGAACACACCCATGACAGGCTCACCCATACTCACCTGCAAGTGGTGACTTACCACAGAAGCAGTTTGCTGAGGATAGAGACGACTCTACGATCTTGCAAGGGAGAAAAGCCAACTCCACTGGGGATCATCCAAGGAAGGAACGACATCGGCCTCTACTTGGGGATGAACCAATAACTTGAACTTTGAGGGGATACAAAGTTATACGTTCAAACCCTGTGGGGAGACAATGCCTGATATTGCCCCTCTGCTGGGAGAAATTCCATACCTGCATAGTGGAAAGAAATCTGGTTTCGACTCGCTGAGTAGCAAACTGCATACCTGCAACCTACGGGGATTAAACGTGTACTGACCAACTGCGGGGAATAAGCGTACACCTTTAATCTACTGGGAATATCAATCACGACCCTCTGGGGATAGCCTTACTCTCCTGGAGACCTTGGTCTCGAACCACGAAGAGCCAGATGTGTACCAACCCACGGCTGGGGAGAAGCGTACACATTTAACCGCTCGGTCTATCTACATACGGCTGTACTAGGGATAAAGATATTCAAACTTCAATAGCTGGGGGAAATAGTGATCATACCGGAGATACACCTCTGACAAGTTGCCCCAAGGGTAACGACCCTGCAAATGTGAACAAACAGACAAGATACCCTAACAAAAGAACTATCTCAGTTATCATTCGTGACGTTATTCAAATAATCCGAAGTTTTAACGATTATTAGAAAAGCCTGCAAGTTTATGTATGCTTAGTTTATCAAAAACATCGAGCGTTTTTTGCAAACAAAACAGTAAGGCTAAATCAACACAAACAATTACTGAATAGTATATGTTTTATTAACAGGCAGGCCTGTAAATAGGTAAGTTTTTACAATAGATGCAACCCCTGAAAAGAGGAAGCTGCGCAAAAATATACAAAAATGCACGGAAATATACAGAATGTCGGCAACATGGCACAGACAAACACCATAGGTTGATCCATCAATGACCCGCAGGACTCCAATTCTTCCCCAACGCTTCGTCCTCAGAAGAGATTGATTCGGATAAATGACCCCCAGGTCCCAATCCACTAATCAATGAAAGATCACACGCAGGCCGCAGTCATTTGCCTTTCAATCCCTAACTTTTACGTGAATCGCCCTTTTCGGGTTTTCAATTCACCGGGATACCCATTTTTGCCATAGTCGCCTTTTCAGGTTTTCAACTTTGCGGGTTTACATCTTTTGCTTTTATATCCCTAACTTTTTCCCGAACCCATTCTTTTTATGGTTCGCCAGGATGCCCCATTTTTTCCTGGATATATCTTTTTCTTTCCAGCGGGTCTCTTTTAAGCAAAGTATTTTTTAATTGCGTTGGCGTTCACAGGAGATGTGAAATCCTCACCATCCATGGTGGATAAAAATAAGGCTCCTCCGGAGAAGACCTTCCGAACAACAAATGGACCTTCATAGTTGGGAGTCCATTTGCCCCTGTGATCTGATTGTGGTGGGAGAATCTTTTTCAGCACAAGATTGCCCATCTGAAATCTTCGAGGGCGCACCTTCTTATCGAAAGCTTTCTTCATCCGACTCTGATACAACCGTCCATATGCAATAAACCCTCGCCTTTTCTCATCCAGCAGGCTGAGCTGATTCAATCTATTCTTTATCCATTCTGCCTCATCGAGCTTGATGTCGACCAGGACTCTTAGAGAGGGAATCTCGACCTCCAATGGTAGGACAACTTCCATATCATATACCAGCGAGAAAGGAGTTGCCCTAGTTGAAGTGCGCACCATAGTACGATAACCGTGAAGAGCAAAGGGAAACATCTCATGCCAATCCTTGTAGGTGACAACCATCTTTTGCACTATCCGCTTGATGTTCTTGTTGGCCGCTTCAACATCGCCGTTCATCTTCAGACGATAGGGCGATGAGTTATGATGCTCGATTTTGAAATTCTGGGACAATTCCTTCATCATCTTATTGTTAAGATTTGAACCAGTCAGTAATGATTCTCTCGGGCACTTCATATCTACAGATGGTGTCCCTCTTTATGAACCGGGCTACCACTTGCTTGGTAAAGTTCGCATACGAGGCTGCTTCAACCCACTTGGTGAAGTAATCAATAGCAACTAAGATGAACCAATGTCCATTGGATGTTGGTGGCTCAATCTTGCCAATCATGTCAATGCCCCACATGGAAAAGGGCCACAGAGACGCCATGGCGTTCAGAGGACACGGCGGCACATGAATCTTGTCTGCATAAATCTGGCATTTATGGCATTTCTTCGCAAACTTGAAACAATCTGACTCCATTATTAGCCAATAATACCCTGCTCGCAATAGTTTTCGAGACATGGCAATGCCCTCCGACATGTGTACCAAAAGCACCCTCGTGGACCTCTTCCATAAGCAAGCTAGCTTCTTTTTCGTCCACACATCTCAATAACACCAGGTCATGGTTCCTTCTGTAAAGCACACCATCTGGGTTCAGATAAAAGTTACCAGACAACCTCCTCAGAGTCTTCTTATCTCGGGTCGAAGCCCCTGGTGGATACTCTTATTTCTTAAGGAAATTTTGTATATCATAAAACCACGGCTTGCCATCAGCATCTTCTTCAATGGCGAATACGAATGCCGACCTGTCAAGGCGAGAAATGACAATTCCGGGAGTATCATTCCAAAAATTCACTTTGTACATTAAAGCCAACGTAGCTAGAGCATCTGCCATCTGATTCTTTGCTCTAGGCACGTGATGTAACTCTACCCGATCGAAGAAGGGCAACAGCCTCCTTACATAGTCTTTATAAAGAATCAGATTAGGCTGCCGAGTTTCCCATTATCCTATGATCTGATTAACAACCAGTGTAACACCTGACTTCCCAAATTAAATTAAATATAAACATTATAAATAAACATCAGAGTTTTCACCATAATAGTGGGATATCACATCACCAAAATTCACTGAAATTCTTTATTGATTATTTTCAAAATAAAATAGCAGAAATTATTATTTCAACATTCTTGGCCATCCGCCAGATTACATAAAATCTTTATTATTATAATTCACCAAAATGTGATACATCACAGGATTTCAACAAGTTTGACATAAACAATTAAAACACCCATATCCCGTGTTACGTATCAGAGCATCCTAAAACTCGACTCGCACACCGCTACCCAAGCTAGCTATGTACCTGGATTATCTGTACTTCCGAGGAAGCACAGACCACAACAACAACAAAGGGGTGAGAAAACATGATCAAAATATATCGGTAATTATATACATGAAATAAAGGTAGTAACTACAACATTCATTACAATCATCACCCAACATTCACCAAACACGACATATAGTCCACCAATCAACATAATACATCATAATGCAAATATGCAACGCAACACCTTGCATGCGGTACCGACTCTTTGGTTCCTCAATGGAACCCGGATAGATCACATACGCCTACCCTTGGCAATGATCCATTCCCACCAATTCCCCAATCAAAGGAATACAAATGAATCACATACACTCCATCGAGCAATGATTCATTCCACCAACACTTCATGATATGCATGACACCAAATGCATACAAATAGACATCAAGCACACTAAGTGCACACGATCCAGTGATCACATCACCATACATCATACATGCTTACACATCGAACTATTATTATAATTAAGTTCACACAATCTCCCCGATCCCATCACTGTACGTCATTCGTACATCTCCTCATCAAGTAATTGCTTTAATCAAAGCTACACGATTCCCCCGATCCTACCACCGTATCCCATACATACTACACAACAATCTATTACAACGATTTAGTTCAATCACTATAAGATTCCACCATCCAACACTAGTCCATTATGTTAATTCATCTTAATATACACGATCCTACTGACCACAACATCTTACCTCATATATCTATTATACACCACTCATTTGTATTAACGAAGTTAACTCTATACGGTCCTCCTAATCAACTCACCGTGCCTCGCACATCTCCCACATCAATCTAATCATTTTATTTACATTCAATACTATGCAATTCACCTATTAACACCAAGTATCTATTCATCACATGCATCCATATAGCATACACTAATTAACTATATCGTTTAATCCACATATTAAGAAGGTTCACCCTCCAACAGCAGGTATACTCATACCCTAACAATCGGGTATACACGATTATAATGATCACCTCACGATACTCCATATCATACACACTTCCACCAATCATCCACTTAATTCAAACGATACGGAATTCACTTCCGATCACCACCTATGCACCTCACATTATCCATCCACCATCCCTACATTCAACATGAACTAAGGGATACTACACAGCTAATGCACAAGGCAAAACAATACCAAAAACCACATTCTACTGTCACGTTCGCTGGTTCATTCGCCAGGCGAAGCCCCGCAGCGAATGCTCGCTATGGCTCGCCAGGCGAACCTTCCCGCGAAGATTCACTGGCCACACTCGCCAGACAAACTTTCTACCCTTTAGGTCTGGGAGTTTATTTGAAATTACTCGCCACTGCTCGCTAACATTCGCCAGGCGAACCTTCGCTAACACTCGCCAGGCGAAACCCAGCGAATGCTGCGATACCCCAAAATCTCCACTGTTCAGAACTGCTACCTTGCTCCAATTCAAGCCTAATTTGCCACTTCTATATCCTACTCTATCAATACTACAAATCACAAATATCATACTTGCCAAATCGACCTATAATTCTTACTCTAACACCAACATCAGATACTTTACCGGCATTCTCAGAGTTACTCAGAACCTATATGCTCCTTAATTTTCCTCTTGGAACCTATTTCGTGTTCATATTATTACTATAGGAATTATACCCCAGAACCTATATCATGGTCACTGCCAAAGCCACAGAGATTATACAGAACCTCACTAATACTCATGGTCATTATCCAAACCACAAAGGTTATATAGGAACTCACCAACAATAACACCCCTTCATCAGTTGTAACAATAAATCATCAACGTATCATGATATACATATATTTCACTATAAACCACAACAATCAACATCATAACAACAATTCAAACATATTCATCAGAATACCTACGGGGTTAAGGAATCCCCTATACCCAATTTCATGTAAATACCATCCCAATCTGTTTCTCCCCCCCTTACCTCAATTATTTGCTCAATTGATGAAGAATCTGGAAGAATTTGGCAGCCCTAGCCTTGTTCCTCTCTTCCCTTGTTCTTCCTTCTCACCTTTGCTCCTAAACCGTTTTATCGTGCATTTTCCTCTTCTCCCAGAAAACTTCTCTAATATCCCCTTTTCTCCCCATTCCACTTATTAAAATATTATAATAATAATAATCCCAATAATTATTCTAATAATAATAATAATAATAATAATAATAATAGTAATAATAATAATAATAATAATATTCATAATAATATTAATAATATGAATACTAATAATATTCCACCAAATTAATATTAATACTAATATTAATAATAATAATAATAATAATAATAATAATAATAATAATAATAATAATAATAATAATAATAATATCACCAATATTGTTATTACTATAATATTATCATTTCCATTCCACGTCACCAAGACTAATCCTTACATATCAAGGATGATCACCTACAACACATCAAACACACCCCACCTAAGGGCACACACACATAAAATAATTAAAATAACACCAAAATAACTAAATAAATAAAATGGGTGTTACAACTCTCCCCCACTTTAATTATTTTCGTCCTCAAAAATTACCTGATGGAAACAATTTCGGATACGCTCCCCGCATCCGGCTCTCCAATTCTCAGGTCACACTGCCTCCTGCAGCACCTCACCATGCCACTCTCGCACAGACTACAAAACACGGCGCGAGCTTCCGAGACTTCAAAGCTCGACCAACACCAGTTACTAGTGTAACTCTCAAAACACCTCCGTTCTTGGATCCTCTTGACCTCTCAGTCGTCTCTTGCACAATTTCAGGTCCGAGTACAACACTCTCGCCTGGCTTATACCAACACAAAGAAGTCCTACACTCCTTATCATACCGTGCCATTCTGATATTAGAATGATAACTATCATCGTAGGTAAACTCAACCAACGGCAAATAACTATCCCACGATCCACCTTGATCCAAGACACAAGCTCTCAGCAAATCCTCTAAAGACCGGATAGTATTCTCTGTCTGTTCATCTGTTCACGGATGACAGACTGAACTCAACCTCAACTTAGTATCCAAAGCGTCTGTAAATTTTCCTAGAATCTCGATGTACTTCCTAGACTTTCATCTGACACAATATTCGCCGATATCTCATACACCTTCACAACCTCCTCAATATACATCTCAGCTAGTTTCATCATAGAATGATTAATTCCCGCTGACATAAAATGAGATAATCTAATCAATCCTCCCACAATTTTCCAAGGCAAATTATATTCTTCTCAAACTCCTCGGCAAACCCGACACAAAAGCCATGGAAATACTACCTCATTTCCACTATGGAATATTCAACGGTTACATCAAACCCAGCAGTTTCTGATGCCCAATATTCGACTTTCCAAATGTCGAACCAACATATATAGCCTTAACCACTCCTCTCTCTGCATCTATGATCATCCAAAACAATTTCCCCAATCTGGTTACCTCTTCATAGCAACGGGATGGATACTCAATCTACTTTAAAGTCCTGTTTCAATAATACTCTTATTCCAACTCAACAATATCTGGAACACAAACTCTATCACGATGCCTCATGGTACCAATTCCATTAACCCGAAAGTCAGCTCTTCGACTTTAATTCATCAAATTCAATTCAATCTACGAACTCAAACCAGATTCCCGACCTTCTCAAATATCATCAAGAACATCACTAGTAAGGTCCATCATACTAAGCTTAACTCCACGAGAAGTCTCTTCACAAACCAACTCATATCATACAATTGCTCAATCAGTCCCAACTATTTTCACCATCCTCATTGGTATATACAAAGATTTCCAATTCAATGCATCAGCTACTACGACTGCTTTACCCGTATGGTAATTCGATCTGAAACCATAATCCTCTAGAAATCTCAATTATCTCATCTGCCTCGTACTCCACTCTTTCAAATCAAACAAATACCTTAAGCTCTTGATAATAACAAATGTCTCAAATCTCAACTAAACAATTGTAGCCTCCAAACTCTGGCACAAACACAAAAACATTCGACTCTCAATCACTTGTCAGATAATTCCTCTTATGTACTTTAAGTTGCCTTAAAGCATAACTAAAACTTGCCGATGTTGCACTTAACATGCCTCCTAATCTTATCAACAAGGTGTTGCACCCTAAAATTTGCCCAACCTTATTCACTTGGTTTATGTTTCAATATCATTAGCATTTGCATATAGAGTCATGTACATAGCCTAACCATCTGCATAGCATAAGCATAGCAAGTCATCCAACAGGGGACCAATCATTATTATCATCTCTAGAAGCCTATCAAGAGGTTATTATCCTGATTCAATCTCATTCAAGTCATCAGAAGAGAATTTGGAAGCTATCAAGTCAATAGATCAAGCAGTTCATCTATCTCCTAACTGAGGGTGTCTGAGGATCAACAAAGAAATGGTGCGCTGTGGGCTGAGCATGGGGAGTATATAGACATCATGGGAGACTTGGAAAGTCATTTGGAGAAGGAGACAAGTCATTGGTGTGATCACAAGTATTGCAGTTGAAGACAGTCAACTAGGGTTTCATCTGGGTCAACCCTAGGTCAACCTTGGTCAAAGGATTGTTGGAGAGGCATTAAGGGCTATTGAAGAGATGTGGGGTTTATCATTTGACATGGAGAACAAGGATATGTTGTTATGCTAAGAAGAAATCAGGAGAAATCAAGGAGAAGAGGAGGTTCTAAATTAAGGTTTCTATGTAAAATCCCCTAGTTTAGGTCAAATTCCCAAGCAAGATAAGTCAAAATTCAAGCTTCAAATGGATCCTTGGCCAATATGAAACTTGTAGAGGATCTCAAGACCTTTAATTTGAATGGTGGAATACATTAAGGATATTTATAGAACTCAAGTTATGGTCCTTGCAAGTTACAGGTCATCTGAGGTGTCTGAAATTTTGTCTGTGAAAGTGACTTGACTTCCAAGCAATTTTTACCCCTCAAGGAGATTTCAAATGAATTTCTGGTCAACATAAGAGTTGTTCCTCATTGTCTTAGCTTTCTAGAATGGTATGGTATGCCTTCATATGATTTGTGGAACTCTACTTATGGTTTTGGCAAGCAAAGGGTATTTTGGTCATTTGTGAATTACAGGTCATTTTAACCTATGCCCAAAACTCATACAAGGAAGCTTCAAATGGAAAACTTTACAACATCAAACTTGTTCCAAATGACATTTTGAGTCCAGAAAAGTGACCATGAGAGATTGGAAAGATTCATAGCACAAGGTTTCAAAATTGTTGGATTTAATGAATAAAAATGGACTTAAAAATGAGATTTTTCATATCTTGGCCAAATGAAGCAAAATTATAGGTCATTTTGAATGGAAAGATCATTTTAAAGACATTGGCTAAAGTAGAATTTTGAGATTAGTTCATAATTTGTGAGTTATTCATGGTTGCTTGCAATGAAAGGTACATAAACCAAATTCAAGGGAAAGAATGCAAGGGAAACTTCTCCAAGTTTCTAGGAGGTTCTAACCTCACCTATATATTGATAAAGGATAGTTCATGCCATGGTTGGTGATTCCATTTGTTCAAAACCCCAAGTTTTACACACTTTCTCATTTTTGCATAAGCTTCTCAAACTCTCTACAATCTCCATCAATTCTCACTTTTCTTGATTTGATCATCATCTAGATCATTCATAGGTTAGAATTGTATCAAAGAATTGGTTGAATTGGTCAAAGATTGCACCATTCATCTTCTTCATCCAACTTGCAAGAAGGCTTCAAGTCCAAGATTCAGGAGGTTTACACACGAATCATTGCATACAGAACTCTTAATTCAGGTCACTGAGCAAGTCCCAATCACTGCAAGCATCAAATTCAAAGAGTTGCATAGCTGTTTCTCCATTTTTCAACAGGTTGGTATCTCTGCTCGATTTGCATAGTTTAGGTAGCATAATAGGGTTTTGATAGTGTAGAATGGTTAAGATAGGATAGAGGACTGAGTATGATGAGTTTGGAGAAGTTTCAAGGAGTTTGATCATGGTGCATAAATTCTGTTAAGGTCCATAGCACGTGGAATGTAGCATGATAATTCTTTGTATGTGGCTTGAAATGATCAGGATGAGGTGTAGATTAGTTTAGGATGAGTTTTGGCAAGAATTGAAACATTTGATAGCAGGTGATAATGGTGGATGTCATTTGTTGCACCTATCGGGTTTGGAGATTGGATGAGTTTTAGGAGAATCTAACACCATGGCTGTGTAGAGGGTGAGGAGGAGAGCAATTTTTGTCTTTGGATCGTGTTAATTCATGGAGAGACTAGGGAGAAAGAAGGACTGGAAGTTCTGTGCATGGAAGGTGGATTTTCAGAAACCCTAGGGCTCGTTGGGGACGATGACCCTCAGCCCTCAGATCCTTCCCAGATTTTGACTTAATCCCCTCATCGTGCGGCCACGGTTTAATGTTGCAAACGGAGGGAAAATTTGAAAACTCAAAACGCAGCGTTTGAGTTAGTGACCAGTCTGGGCTCAACTGCTTTTCGCGCCCCCCAACTTGTTGGGCCCAACGTGTATCCTTTATGTTTTCTTACTATTCTCACCCCCTCCCATTTATTTCTTTATGTTTCTTTTTAATTTCTTTTCATTTTTTTCATGCATTTTATAAAAATCACATAAAATTGAAAAATCATTATCTTTTGATGATTCTTTTTGCATAATTTTCTCTAAAGAGTCTAGAAAATTATAAAAAATAAAAATTGCATTTTATTTTTTATTTGATATTTTTCCCATATTTTCCAAATAAATAGCATTTTAAATAGTTTCATTTCATACATAAATTTGTTAATTTTTGTTCTATTAGTTGCTTTAATATTTTTTGTCCATTCTTTTTAGGTTGTTTAGTTTAGATATTAAACTTGTAGATACAATTTAGTTCCCATTTTTAAGACTTAATTCTAGGTGTTTAGTTTAGGTATGAACAACATGAACAAATTAGGGTTTTAAGTGACAACTTAGGAGAAGTAGTTCATTTCCCTTAGGACTTAGGGATTAAATAGTTTAGCTATGGGACTATAGGGGCTATGGGTAGTTATTAGATCCCCTTAGAAAAGTCAGGATTCCCCTACTGCTATTAATATACTGTCTACATTTGTCTGATTAGTGTGGTGTGCCCTCTGGGGATTACTGTTTGTCTGTGTGGGTATTGGGACTGTCTGGGGATTGGGGAAGCTGAAGACTGATGATGATGAAGCCATTGGAGATCCAGGGACTGAAGACCAAATTCCAGAGTTGGAGAGGAGATTGTTGCCATCAGCTGTTGAGGAGATTAGGGTTTAGGAATTAGGCAGAGCTTTAGATTAGAAAGCTTGATTCTCAAACATGGAAGGTTTTGACTGCCCCCATTCCTCTCTATGATACAGAGTCTCTCTGAGACACTCACCCCCTTCCTTTGGAAGGCTTGGTGCTATTGTCTAAGGGATAGAACTCTTGAGAGAAAATGTCTTATGTGTTAGTAGCAGTTGGTTTACCACCATTGGTAGTCAACTAATTGCTTAACACCCAATCCACTCTGGTGATTGATCCCTCAGCTTGGAAGATAGGACTAGAAGAAAAGCCATTGTAAACTGAAGACTGGTGACCAAAGCCCTTGCTTGAAGGCTGTGAAGATAGAAACTGCTGCTGACTGAAGCTTGTAGCTAATTGGAGATGACTTGAAGATGGATATTGATGCAGAGCTGCTGTGGCTGTTTATTTTGCTGTATTTCATTTCCTGATGTATTGATCGGTTTTCTGGACTGTATTGTTTGTTGTTTACCCTGTTGGGTTGAAGGTGAAACCTGTTCACTTTCGCCTATTGTTTTCTAGGTTCGAGGTTGAGTGGGACTCCCTTGCCTCGCTTGTATTGTTGCATCCATGCATTTTGCTGCTTTACTGTATATATCTGATATTGTTTCTGTTTCCGTTTGTTCCCTTAGGATCTCTGTTTCTCTCTGTGCAAGAGAGGAGCATGATAGACACTAGGTCTTAACCCTTGCATGATAACATTAGGATAGTTTGATTCCCTTCGCAACCATAGGGTAGAGTTCTGTCTCTTTCTTTCTCAAAACAAACAGAAAAACACCATAAAGATTTCAAACACAATAAAAGACACTTCTTCCGTAAAAGAATGTGAACTCATCAAGACGTCATTTTTGTCCGCCGGGACTGTTAATCAGAAAAACCTTTTTCAGAAGGAATAAAATCAACCAAGACAGACTTGTGTCGTACGTGGCCCGAACTACGTTTGCTCTGATCTTTCATGCTGTATGAAAGTACGTAGGCATAGGATGCGATTTCCTAGCGAGCAACCTTCCCCTCCTTTCCCGTAGGTAGGCGAACTACGTTGACTCTGATTTCTCATTCCAGACGGGAATACGTAGGCATAAATTGCGATACTTTGCCGAGTCATTTTCTTTTCTTTTTAACCCTTGACCTATAGTTTAGATAGAATAACAATCCATACCCGAAAACAAGCGTGGATCCCGTCGAGTACGACGGACGTGAGTGGTGTTAATACCATCCCCTTGCGTAACCGACTCCCGAACCCAGGTTTTGGTTGCGACGACCATACCTTTCCCATGTTGTGCGAGGTTTACTCTGAGCGTTTCCTTTCCCTCCCGTGGGATAAATAACGCACGGTGGCGACTCTTCTGTCAGCCGGCGCCGATTTTCGCAGTAGCGACAGCTGGCGACTCTGCTGGGGAATTAGGAACTTGGCTGCTAAGGACTGCGATAGTTCTTATGCATTTGGGATCCAACGTCCCTTAAGAGAGTCAATCCTAACGCTTGTTTTCCCGTCGAGGATTTTGTATGGATTTATATATTTCTGACCTTTATTTTCAGCATTATATATTGATTATTATTGCTGTATATTGGGGTGTGATGGGTGTTCTGATATTGAGTGAGAAGCCGGACCTGGGCTTGAGCGCACCTTAGACTTAGAGTAGAGATTAGTGGGCGCGCACGTGCTTTGCATGTCCTAGTGTCCCACGAAATCTACGCTCAGACGAGGTTCTTCTGGTTGGCCTCATGTCCTGCCCTTTGGGTGGCTTGGGTTGCTGGTTAGTTGGATTGTCGACTCTGGGGACCGATCATTTGGAAGTTGGCTAAGTGAGGCCTCTTCAGGATTTGATGATGCCACTCCTTCTGGGAATTGTATCGTCAACCCTGAAAGTCTGTGACACCGACAACCGCATAGGATGCCATACCTTTGTCAGTTACTAGGACATCCACCTGTGAGAGGGTTTGGGGTTATGCAGGTAACTAGACTTTCAGACTACCGGTTATTTCTTGATCAGAGATCCTGGGTATTTATGGAGAGTTATGAGGTCTGTCAGAGACCATTTGGAGATGTGTTATGAGGTCTGTCAGAGACCAGTTGGAGAGTTATGAGGTCTGTCAGAGACCATTTGGAGATATGATTTGAGGTCTACCAGAGACCAGTCTGAGTTATGGTTTGAGGTCTGTCAGAGACCGTTGTTGGAGCTTTATTATAGGTCTATCCGAGACCAGGGTTTGAGGACTTCTAGAGGGTCTATCTGAGACTTCTTGATATGGTTCAGGCTACTCAACTATGGCTTTGGTCCCTGTTGCATGTTACTTGCATCGCATTGTTTGCATACCCATTATCTTTGCATCCCACTAACGTGTGTCTGTGCTGCAGGTGCATTTGCATTCCCCGGTTCTAGTGGCTGGACTTCTGAGTATTTGATCATGGCTGGTTTGAGGATGACCGTTGCGTATAAGCTACCTGTCCCCGATATTACTCCACTCCTGGGTCTGATTTCTCTTGCAGATGAGGATGTCCGTAGAAGCTTCAAGCAGAGTTACGGACGGTTGTTGGGCTTAGTGCGCAGGTCTACTGATGATGAATTGAATGGGCTGTACACCTTAATGCAATTCTATGACCCGGCTTTGAGATGTTTCATGTTTGCGGACTTTATCTTGGGACCCACCATGGAGGAGTATGTAGAGTTTACTGAGCTGCCAGTTCATAGTGCAGTTCCTTTTATTCACTCCGCCGCTGAGCCCAATTTGGAGGATTTAGCCAAAGCCTTGCATATGAATGCTTCTGACTTGTTGATGACTGCGTGGCGAGGGGTTCCGGGTTTTTCTCTTCAGTTTCTAGTTGGTAAGGCTCAAGAGCACGCCAAGAATGGGTGTTGGGTGGTCTTTAACGCTGTTTTGGCCCTCTGCATTTATGGGATAGTGTTGTTCCCTAACTTCCCAAACTTCGTGGATATGGATGCGTTTCATCTATTTGCTGCCGGTAACCCAGTACCAACACTGATCGGGGACTTTTACCATTCGATGCACTACAGGAATGAAAACAGGAGAGGCAAGAATGTCTCCTGTTGCGTACCTTTGCTGTATATGTGGTTCAAGAGCCATTTTCCATTAAGGGGACCTTTCATGAATAATGCAATCACGCCCGACTGGCCAGAGCATATGATGAGGTTAACTTCTGAAGACGTTGATTGGTTTGATAGAGATCTGCTGGGATCCGAGCTTATATTCAGTTGTTCTGGGTATCCAAATGTCCCGTTGATAGGGAGGAAAGGGTGTATCAACTACAACCCTTCTCTGTTCGTCCGTCAGTTCGGATATGCGCTGAAGAGCCCGCCAAAAGAGGAAGAAGTACAGGAATCTCTGTACTTCACCGGAGATGTGAAGGGGGAGTTATTGGCCAAGTTGGAGCATGCCTGGACGCGCATTAACCGAAGAGGGAAGCCGTTGTTAGGAAAGAATGATTGTCAGGCCTATGCACCTTATAGAGTTTGGATTCAGGAGAGAGCCAGTCAGTTGAGGATGCCATTTCCAGATGCACCAATTCTTGTTCCTATTCCGGTAGCGGAGCCAACTACTGTTTCTAGGGAAGCCTACGAGCAAGTTATGAAAGAAAAAGAAGCCTTGATGAAGATCAATGAAGGGTTAGAGCAAGAGTTAGCCCAGGTACGCAGTGAGAAAAATAAGGTCGTGTATGCTTTCCAACAGCAGATTGAGCTAATGAACAGATTAGGGGCTGAGTTGACTGAGGAAAAGAAGAAGCGCGAACGTCTGGGGCAAGAGTTCAGAAGCTCCCATGACATGCTTGAATCCAAGAAGAAAGCGCTTGACATCGCTCACCGAGAGATCTCTTCTTGCAACAAGACTTGGAATGCCACGCTCACCAACAATAAGAAGAGGGAGGATAAGTTGAAGCAGCAAATCTCCGACCTCGAAGAGCAGTTGAAGTCCAGCATCAAGAAGTGTGAAGAAGAAGTGATGACCCGGTACAGTCTCCAGAACGCACTAAACAAGGCCATCAAAGGGAGAGATGAAGCTGTGTCTCATAAGCGTAAGCTAGAGGATCGTTTCGGAGAAGGGGCATGGGAAGAAACTGCTGAAGACGTGCGGCGTGTTCTTAAGAAAAGGAACCAACTTGTTGAAGGGCTGCTTGATCGACCGAGTCATCCGGAGACCAAGAAGTTGCTAGAAGAGTACCAGACTTATGGGAGGATTTGATCATTTCATGTAGTAACTTGTGTGCTTTATTTGCGCAGTGCTGACCATCACCAGGATTGTTGGTTGAGGTCATGCTTTCTCTTTGTACTCTCAGTGACATTGTATTCCGGGTTTATTGGTTTCTCAGCAATATATGAGGCTTTCTGTGATTCAGCTCCGATCTTTATATTGATAGCACTGTCACTACACCGGCACCTTCACACTAGAATCGGGGAATGAATTTCCCTAATGCACAGACACGCACATTGCATTGCATTCATATTCATATTGCATTACAGGTAATCTTTGGATGGTGTCTTATTTCCTGCTCTGTAATAGGTACTTTTCAGGATTGCAGATCAGCACCCGCACCGCTATTCTACCCGCACCAACTGTCGAAGAATCATGGATCAAATGCAGAACGAGATGCAAGATGTGCGCGAGAAGCTAGCTCTCTTTATGCAGACCATGGAAGCTATTGCAAAAGGTCAGGAGAATTTACAAGCCATGGTCCAGCCTCTGTTGGCCCGAAATGCTGGTCACGGTAACGAGGATCATCAGTCTGTGCGAGTCGATACTGCTCATGGAGATGGTACTCCCACGCCAGTGGCTCCACCCGTAGTCAATATACCTGCTGCTAATGTCAACAATGCTACCGCTGCTGTGAATGGTAACGTCGGAGTTGGGAACGAGACTGCTGTCCATAACGTTGGGCTTGGTGATGTCAACCTGGGGGATAATATGGGAGGCAATGGCTTTGGCAATGCTGGATTCGGGTTCAACGATCAGGGATTCGATAATGCTGGGAAATATGGTTTCAACGCCCAAGGCTTTGGGCAAGAAGGTTATGGTGTGACCAATCAGGGTTACGGAGGTTTCAGAAATGGAAACGGCGCCGGGTTTATGGCTTTTGGGCCTGCTGGAGGTGCTCAAGGGTACGGCAACAGAGGCCGAGGTCCGGTGATGAATCAGATCAGAGCTGGCCGTAATAATGGATATGACGGGTATGGAGCTGGGAATGGTATGTGGCAAGAAGATCAGCAGGAGGACGCTTTCTCCGGCGGAGGTTTCGAAGGGCCGATGGATGACTCCCAGAAGATCAGAATGCTGGAAGAGCAGATGAGGGGGGTCCTGAACCAAAGCGCTGTGGGTTTGGACATGGCAACAATGGGTCTGGTACCTGGCTTGAGGGTGCCAATCAAATTCAAAGCTCCTGCGTTTGATAAGTATAAAGGGGACACATGTCTGAAAGTGCATGTGCGAGCCTATTACAGAAAGATGTTTGCATACTCAACTGATGAGAGAATGCTAATGCATTTCTTTCAAGATAGTTTGTCAGGCCCTTCCCTAGAGTGGTACATGGGGTTGGAGCCAACTAATATCAAGACATGGAAGCAATTGGCAGAGGCATTTGTAGCTCACTACAAGTATAACAGCGACTTGGCGCCCAATCGGGTCCAATTGGCAAGGCTGTCGCAGAAGAAGGGGGAGAGCTTTAAAGAGTACGCGCAAAGGTGGCGCGATATGGCTGCCAGAGTCCGTCCTCCTGTAGAAGATAAGGAAATGAATGACATGTTCGTCGGCACATTCACAGGCTTGTTTCATGACATGTTGTTTCATACATCTCTGGCCAGTTTCTCCGATTTGATTCTGATGGGAGAAAAAATTGAACGCAACATTAAGCAGGGAAAGTTCCAGGTTGAGGAATCAGCTGCATCTGGCAGTAATAGGAAGGCTTTTGGTGGGCGCCGGCAGGGCGAGGCAAGCGCAGTATTTGGAGGCCGAGGCCGAGGCCGAGGCAGAGGTCGGAACCAATATCATCATCCGCAGCAGGTGGCGAGTGTTACTATCCCGTATCAGCAACAACCACTTCAACAACTACAACCGTCTCAGCAGCAGCCAATGCAGCAGTAGCAGCCTCAGCAGGGGGCACAGCAGGCTCAGCGAAAATTCCAGGGTGGTAAACCAAGAAGAGTGCTTGAGAAGCCTCCCTCTACCTACGCAGATTTGTTGCAGACATTGTTGGGTTTGAACCTGGTAGAGAAGAGAACTCTGGCACCTATAACGGGAATTCCCCCGTTTGGTTATGCTACAAGTAGGCACTGTGAGTTTCATTCTGGGGCTCCGGGCCACGATATAGAGGGTTGCCATGCTTTTAAGCACGTTGTGCAGGATCTTTTGGACAATAAGACTATCAATTTCGGAACAGCAGGTCCGAATATAGTGCAGAAACCCATGCCTAATCATGGGGCGAACGCCATTCTGACTGAGGTAGGGTTGAATCTGATTATGAATGTCGACGATTTGAAGACGCCTCTGAGTGAGATAAAGAGCAAATTGTTGCAAGAGGGTGTTTTTCCAGGATGTGACGAGTATTGTTTAGAATGCTGGACCCTGGCTGGGGGGTGTGATGATTTGAAGAAAGGCATTCAGGCTTTAATTGAGGGAGGCACATTGCAGTTTGACCGAGCAGCAACCGAAGAGCCTGCAAGGGCAGTAGCAGATGATCAGAGTGATGTGGCTACTGTAACAATTCCTCGAAAGACAATCACTATTGCAGCACCAGCTCAGCGACCACCGATCACTATAACTAAGGCCGGCCCGATCCCGTACGAGAACACGAAGGCAGTCCCATGGTCATATGGGTTGGAGGTGTATTGTGATGGAATAAAGATTGATGTTAATAAGCAGCCAGCCGAGACTGTGGATAATGTTGTTGGTTCAGGAGGTATGACAAGGAGTGGTAGGATCTTCATATCGCCTGAAGTGGAGGCCGAAAGACTAGCGAAAGGAAAAGGGAAGGTGGTTGATGTCCCAGTGCAAGCAAGTGACAAAGAATCGGCATCGAAAGACGTAGAAGAGTTCATGCGCTTGATTCGAAAAAGTGATTATAGGATTGTGGAGCATCTGCAGCAGACGCCGTCCAAAATATCTATTCTATCATTGCTCTTGTGTTCGGAAGCTCACAGAAATGCTTTGTTGAAAATCCTGGATACTTCCTTCGTACCCCAAGACATCTCTGTAAATCAGCTGGAAGGAGTATTGGCTCATGTAAACGCAGGCCACAGCTTGGGCTTTACCGACTTCGATTTGACCCCGAAAGGGAGAGATCATAATATGGCGCTGCACATATCTGTCGAGTGTAGAGGATCAGTAATGTCGCATGTACTGGTCGACACCGGATCGTCTTTGAATGTGATGCCTAAGAAGGCGATGATGAAGCTGGATGTTAGGGGAATCTTGTGCACGCCCAGTGACTTGGTAGTCAGAGCGTTTGATGGCACGCGAAGAATAGTCT
Source organism: Lathyrus sativus (assembly GCA_963859935.3). NCBI lineage: Eukaryota > Viridiplantae > Streptophyta > Magnoliopsida > Fabales > Fabaceae > Lathyrus > Lathyrus sativus. Next base: position 443,184,500 of record OZ012737.1, read on the forward strand.
TTGGATCGATAACATTGCCTCTGCAGGTGGGGCCGGAAGTGTTTGCGACTGAATTTTATATCATGGATATACAGCCTGCGTATAGTTGCCTGCTCGGACGACCCTGGATTCATGGGGCTGGGGCAGTCACGTCTACCCTGCATCAGAAGTTGAAATGTATGGTCGGAGACAGCGTAGTCACTGTATGCGGAGAAGAAGACATCCTGGTCAGCCATCTGTCCTCGTTTAAATATGTGGAGGTCGATGGAGAGATCCACGAAACACCTTGCCAGGCATTTGAAGGTTTGCGTATCAAGGACAAAGGCCCTGGGCCAAGCAAAGCGTCGGAGATAGCCGTCTCATCGTATAAAGAAGCTCAAGCTCTAGTGGAGGCAGGAGAAGCCAAGGGCTGGGGCAAAGTGCTGGATATTCCTGTGAAGATGGACCGGTTCGGGCTGGGATACTAACCGTCATCGTCAGCACCTGCTGTGGGGGCACCCCGTTTCAGAGGGCCAATAACCATCTCTGCCAGTGGAGTATGTCATGAAACCATCAATGCCGCCTCGGAGTCTGACGAAGGAGACATCGACTGTGATATGGATGCCTGGATTCAGCCAAGCACGCCAGGACAAGGACTGTGCAACTGGTCTATTCAGGAGCTTGTTCTTGTGACTCTTAAACAGTAATGCCGTGCTTTATTAATTGTTGAATAGTCTGATGTCTTGCCCGGGGCATCAGTACTTGCTTAGGGTTGTGTTGTTATGAACATTGCGTGTTAATCATTAAATAAATGGCGTTTTTTTTCATGTGCAAATACTGTAATCTCTGTCTTTCTTGTTTTGTATTTTTTTTCCAATAAAATGGCAAGTGGTTATTCGCTTTATACGCATTTTGAAGCACTTAACCATTCCTTTTGCAGGATAACGTTTTCAGATGACATCCTTGAACCACCTATGACTCGTCCCGACTTTGAGCACCCGGTATTTCAGGCCGAAGAAGAGGTTGTCGAAGATAGCGACGTTCCTGGAGAACTGTCTTGGTTGGTGAAGCAAGAGGAAAGAGCCATTCTGCCTCACGACGAGGTCATCGAAATTATCAACCTGGGGTCGGAAGGGGTTGAGAAGAATATTCGTATCGGAGCCGCGCTGCAAAGCGACATCAAGCGAAGACTGGTTGAAATGCTCCGAGAGTATAGTGATGTATTCGCTTGGTCGTATGAAGATATGCCAGGGCTCGATACAGATATGGTTGTGCACCGCCTGCCACTGAAAGAAGATTGCCCGCCGGTTAAACAAAAGTTTCGCAGAACTCGACCAGATATGGCAGTGAAGATCAAAGAGGAAGTTCAAAAACAGTGGGACGCTGGTTTCCTTGCTGTGACAAAGTATCCCTCATGGGTTGCTAACATCGTACCAGTGCCAAAGAAAGACGGCAAGGTTCGAATGTGCGTGGATTATAGGGATTTGAATAAAGCAAGCCCAAAAGACGATTTTCCGCTTCCTCATATTGACGTGCTAGTTGACAATACTGCTCAATACTCCGTGTTCTCCTTCATGGATGGCTTTTCAGGCTATAATCAGATCAAAATGGCGCCAGAGGATATGGAGAAGACCACTTTCATAACGCCTTGGGGAACATTTTGCTACAAAGTGATGCCCTTTGGTTTGAAAAATGCTGGGGCAACATATCAGCGTGCGATGACGACTCTTTTCCACGACATGATGCATAAAGAGATCGAAGTTTATGTTGACGATATGATTGCCAAATCCCAGACGGAGGAAGAGCATCTGGTTAATCTGCTGAAGTTATTTAAGAGGCTTAGGAAGTTCAGGCTGAGGCTGAACCCTAACAAATGCACCTTCGGGGTGAGATCAGGTAAACTGCTGGGGTTTATCGTAAGCGAAAGAGGAATAGAGGTCGATCCTGCTAAAATAAAAGCGATTCAAGAAATGTCGACGCCTAAAACAGAGAAGGAGGTGCGCGGGTTCTTAGGGAGGTTGAACTACATCGCTCGGTTCATATCTCACCTAACTGCTATGTGTGAACCATTGTTCAAGATGTTGAAGAAAGATCAAGCTGTGACATGGAACGAAAATTGTCAAAAGGCGTTCGATAAAATAAAGAAGTATTTGCAGGAACCTCCTATTTTGATACCCCCAGTGGTCGGTAGACCCTTGATCATGTATTTGACGGTTCTTGAGGGAAGCATGGGGTGTGTTCTCGGTCAACACGACGAGACAGGAAGAAAGGAGCATGTGATATACTACTTGAGTAAGAAATTTACAGACTGTGAATCTCGATACTCGATGCTGGAGAAAACTTGTTGCGCGCTAGCCTGGGCCGCCAAGCGTTTGAGGCAATACATGCTGAATCATACAACCATGCTCATCTCGAAGATGGATCCTATCAAATATGTATTCGAAAAGCAGGCGTTGTCAGGGAGAATTGCCCGTTGGCAGATGGTCTTGACTGAATATGACATCCAATACGTCTCGCAAAAGGCTATAAAGGGGAGTGTGCTGTCCGAGTATCTGGCGGAGCAGCCCATTGAAGATTACCAATCGATGAGGTTTGATTTTCCTGACGAGGATATCATGTACCTAAAGATGAAGGATTGTGAAGAGCCGTTGCCAGACGAAGGACCAGAGTTGGGTTCTAAGTGGAAGATGATATTTGACGGAGCTGTGAATGCTTACGGTAGCGGAATAGGGGCAATCATCACTACGCCACACGGGTCGCACATCCCGTTTACTGCCCGATTGACCTTTGATGTTACCAACAATGAGGCCGAATACGAAGCTTGTATAATGGGGCTTGAAGAAGCCATTGATTTGCGAATCAAGCATCTCGACGTATACGGAGACTCAGCTCTGGTGGTGAATCAAATAAAAGGGGAGTGGGAGACACGTCAGCCCAATTTGATACATTACATGAATTATGCAAGGAGATTGTTGCCTTTCTTCGACAAGGTTGAATTGCATCATGTACCGAGGGCAGAGAATCAAATGGCTGACGCCCTAGCCACTTTGTCTTCCATGTACAAAGTCAACTTCTGGAACGAAGCTCCCCGAAACATTATCTCTCGGCTTGACAGGCCAGCTTATGTATTTGCTATTGATGAAGCATCCGACGATAAACCGTGGTATTTCGATATCCTTATTTTTCTGAAGAATAAAGAGTATCCGGCTGGGGCATCCAGTCAAGACCAGAAGACTCTCAGGAGATTAGCGGGTAATTTCTATTTGAATCCGGATGGCGTCTTATACAGAAGAAACCACGATTTGGTGTTGTTGCGTTGTGTAGATGAAAGAGAGGCAAAGCTGCTCATGGAGGAAATACACGAGGGTACCTTTGGTACGCATGTGGGCGGGCATGCTATGACGAGAAAACTGCTGCGGGCAAGTTATTTTTGGCTGACTATGGAAACTGACTGTTTTAAGTTCGCAAGAAAGTGCCACAAGTGCCAAATCTATGCTGATAAGATCCACGTGCCTCCGAGTCCTCTGAACATAATGTCATCGCCATGGCCATTCTCGATGTGGGGAATCGATATGATTGGAAAGATCGAGCCGACAGCTTCTAACGGGCATCGGTTCATCCTAGTAGCAATCGATTATTTCACCAAGTGGGTGGAAGCGGCGTCTTATGCAAATGTGACTAAACAAGTGGTGGCTAGATTCATCAAGAGAGATATCATTTGCCGATATGGGATTCCCGAGCGGATAATCACGGACAACGGTTCAAACTTGAACAACAAAATGATGAAGGAGCTCTGTCAGAATTTTAAGATCGAACATCACAACTCCTCCCCTTACCGACCCAAGATGAATGGCGCTGTCGAAGCGGCCAATAAGAATATCAAGAAGATTGTGCAGAAAATGGTGGTGACCTATAAGGATTGGCACGAGATGCTACCTTTTGCTTTACACGGTTATCGTACGACGGTACGCACATCAACCGGGGCAACCCCGTTCTCCTTAGTGTATGGAATGGAAGCGGTATTACCATTGGAAATTGAGATCCCTTCCCTGAGGGTATTGCGAGACGTTCAGCTGGACGAGGCAGGATGGGTAAAAGACAAGTTGAATCAATTGAGTTTGATGGATGAGAAGAGGCTAGCTTCTCTAGCATATGGTCGTTTGTACCAGAGCCGAATGAAGAAAGCGTATGACAAGAAGATACATCCGCGAAGCTTTCAGACGGGCGACCTTGTGCTGAAAAGGATTCTCCCACCGCAAGCAGATCACAGGGGCAAGTGGACCCCCAACTACGAAGGGCCATATGTTGTCAGGAAAGTCTTTTCAGGAGGAGCGTTGTTGTTGTCCACCATGGACGGTGAAGACTTCACGTCACCTGTAAATTCGGACGCAGTTAAAAAATACTTTGCTTAAAATTGACCCGCTGGACAGAAAAAAGAGAGTCCAGGCAAAAATGGGGCATCCCGGCAAACCAAAAACAGAATAAAAGGTTCGGGTAAAAGTTAGGGATAAAAGTGAAAAAATGTACACCCGCGAAGTTGAAAACCTACACTGGGCGGCTTCGGCAAAAAAGGGTATCCCGGTGAACTGAAAACCCGTAAAGGGCGGTTCACTCAAAAGTTAGGGATTTGAAAAGCAAATGATTACGGTCCGAATTTGATACTACAGTGAGCATCAGCGCGGGAGGATACCTGAGGAGTCGATTATCAGATACAACCTCTTCAGAAGAGTGAATACCGGGAAAGCATTAGAGTCGGATGAGTCATAGGAGGATCAGTTCATGGTGTCCGTCTGCATCCCGCTGCCGACATGTGTACAAAATTTAATTTGTCAAAATATTTATGCTTCTTGTGCATACGTGTATCTTTGCTTTGCGTAGCTTCCTCTTTTCAGGAGTTACATCCTGTGTATAAAACTCCGCCCATTCAGGGGCCCAATCAATAAAATGTGTTATTCAGTACTTGATGCTGGTTCTTTACTGTTTTGTGCATGATAAAACGCCTAAGTTTATTGAAACTGGCATTTTTATAACATCAATGGCCCTTGCCAACGATTGCTAAAGCTTTGAATTAACTGAAAATAACGTCACTAACCTGAATTGATTTGGTTGCATAGGCTTGTCCTGTCTTGTTTGCGTTGTTGCAGGCTTCATAGCCGTACGAGGGAGATGAGCAAAAGGTCGCAATAACGAAAGACTCGACCCCCACGCAGATCATGCATGTGCCTCTTGAAGAAGGATCGAATTCCCTAGCTAGTTGTAGCTTATCCAAAAGGCAGGCTCCCACAAGGCCATTCATTCTCAGCAGAGTTGGCGATTCCATGATTGTAGGCTGTGTTCATACAAGTGTAGTGTCCCCCCGAAAGATTCCAAGCAGAGTTGGTAGCCTCAGCAGATTAATATCTGTGAGCTGTATTTAGACAAGTTCACTTTCCCCCGCAGGGTCATTTACTCTCCCCTGTGGAGTCAGTAAATTTTCCCCAAGAGAATCATCCCATCCCCAGCAGAATTCTCTTCTCAGCAAGTATTCCTCCCAGTGGAACTCAAAGATTAAGGCTCTCCCCGGCAGAGTTGGTGTGGCGCATTGGCATTTATCTCGTCAGAATACCGTGTGATATCCGTTCACTTTCCAGCGAAAGTCCAATCATACCAGGCGCATCTGTTATTCTCTAGCCGAGTTATATTCCCCAGCAGGGCGTTACTTCAACAAGGTGTTCGGTTCGAGTTCCCAATTGCCCGGCTGAGTTGATTTCACTCTTCCAGCATTCTCTAGCATCTGGCTATCCCCAGCGGAGTTGGCATTATCTTCAGAATTGATTCTGCTGAAGCAGTTCCTGCACCCAGCAGTTCGAGGCTGCATTCGCATCGGCATATAGTGCATTGGCATATAGTGTCATATTGGCATCAGCATATAGTGTCATACTTGCATCCACCAAATAAAAGCGTAGCGTTTCCATGCCGAATGGAGCATTGCATCATTGTCGAACGCACGCATTTTTGAAACATAAACTAGGTTGGCTAACCGTTTGTTCCAAGTATTGTTTCTCGTGCAGGTAGAAAGAGCCCTTGCTCAAGTGAATCAAAAAGCAGCTTTGGTGCTACTACCCACAGATTCAGCAGGATAAGTTTCCCCTTATCCCCAAGCAGAACTATTGGTCATCAAAGGATTCATGAATCAGAATTTCAGAGGCTACCGCTAGTTATCAGAGCAGGCATCCGGTAGTTTGGTTTCCAAATATCCCCAGTAGAGTCAGCCTCAAAGTTAATGTAACGTCAGTGATAAGAAGTTTGCGGACCAATGGAAGGATGAGTCCTGACGGGGACAATTTTCTTGACAGGTTTCTTTGTGCTAGAAAAGTGGGGGTCCTAACGTGGACAAATTGATTTCCCCAGTTGACGATATGTGCTAGTCCTAGCGTGGACAGGTTCGATTTTTCAGGATTGTTGGAATGTGGAGTCCTGACGTGGGCATTTCTTCCAGGTGGCGATATGTGTTAGTCCTGACGTGGACTGGTTCGAGTTCTCGGTATTAATTGAGTGTGGAGTCCTGACGTGGACAAGGTTGGTTACGCTTCATGTTGGTGTCCTGACGTGGACAATTTATTTCCAGCGGATAGCTTTATTCGTGATGGTGAAATGTGCGTCCTGACGTGGACAAGTTTGTAGTTCTTTGTGATGACAAGACGCGAGAGTCCTGACGTGGACAAATTTATCCTTCTTCGTGTTGTGGGCAAAGTATGAGTCCTGGCGTGGACAAGTCTCACTTCCCCAGCAAGTCGAGGACGCGCAAGTCCTGACGTGGACAGGTTCTATTACTTCAGCAGGTGGAGATGTGAGTCCTGACATGGACGAGTTTTTATCCTCAGCAAGTCAAGAGGTGAGTCCTGACGTGGATAAATCAAGACGATACGGTTTCCTTACGTAGACATATCAGATTGGAGTCCTTACGTGGACAGATCGAATAAAACCGTATTCCTTACGTGGAGAGCTTGGAGTCCTTACGTGGACAGATCAAGAATTTTATTCCTTACGTGGAAGAAAATTGGTTTCCTTACGTGGAAAGAAGACGGGTTCCTTACGTGGAACGAGGGGAGTCCTTACGTGGACAAATCAGAAAGAGTTGGATTCCTTACGTGGAAAGAAGATCGACTCCTTACGTGGAAAGATGAGTTTATTCCTTGCATGGAAATATTGAGTCCTTACGTGGGCATATCAAGTTGAGTCCTTACGTGGACAGATCGAGACGATAGATGGTTTCCTTACGTGGAAAGAAAGATTGATTCCTTACATGGAAGAGCGATGTATTCTTTACGTGGAAAGTTTAGTCCTGACGTGGACAGATTTAGAAAAGAAGTTGTATTCCTAACGTGGAAAGATGTATTCCTAACGTGGAAAGTTTAGTCCTGACGTGGACAAATTCATAAAAGAAAGGTTATTCCTTACGTGGGAAAGTGAGCCCTAACGTGGACGGTGTTATTCCTAGCGTGGAAGAGTTTATTCCTAACGTGGACGATTTATTTCTGACAAGAAGGCAGACGAGCCATCCCCGACAAAGTTGTTGAAGTTTTCCGAATTGACGAAGCAGGCGTCCTAACATGGACAATGTTCTATCTCTGCAATGATAAAATCTTTTTCAGGATGATGAGGAGAATCCCCAGCACGGTCGCACGATATCAGTGGGTTGCCGTAACACTCAGATCCAGTTGATGAATGTCGTTCCCCAAGCAGGAGCGCAGTTTATTTCTGCGGTTGGCAAATTTCTGGGTTCCTAGTATTCAACCGTCTCGTACCGCGAAGGTCTGAAGGCTCCGGGCTCTTCACCCAATCGGGTCCAAGTCGCTTGAATAGGGGCAGCTGTTGCACCCTAAAATTTGCCCAACCTTATTCACTTGGTTTATGTTTCAATATCATTAGCATTTGCATATAGAGTCATGTACATAGCCTAACCATCTGCATAGCATAAGCATAGCAAGTCATCCAATAGGGGACCAATCATTATTATCATCTCTAGAAGCCTATCAAGAGGTTATTATCCTAATTCAATCTCATTCAAGTCATCAGAAGAGAATTTGGAAGCTATCAAGTCAATAGATCAAGCAGTTCATCTATCTCCTAACTGAGGGTGTCTGAGGATCAACAAAGAAATGGTGAGTTGTGGGCTGAGCATGGGGAGTATCTAGACATCATGGGAGACTTGGAAAGTCATTTGGAGAAGGAGACAAGTCATTGGTGTGATCACAAGTATTGCAGTTGAAGACAGTCAACTAGGGTTTCATCTAGGTCAACCCTAGGTCAACCCTAGGTCAAAGGATTGTTGGAGAGGCATTAAGGGCTATTGAAGAGATGTGGGGTTTATCATTTGACATGGAGAACAAGGATATGTTGTTATGCTAAGAAGAAATCAAGAGAAATCAAGGAGAAGAGGAGGTTCTAAATTAGGGTTTCTATGTAAAATCCCCTAGTTTAGGTCAAATTCCCAAGCAAGATAAGTCAAAATGCAAGCTTCAAATGGATCCTTGGCCAATATGAAACTTGTAGAGGATCTCAAGACCTTTAATTTCAGTGGTGGAAGACATTAAGGATATTTATAGAACTCAAGTTATGGTCCTTGCAAGTTACAGGTCATCTGAGGTGTCTGAAATTTTGTCTGTGAAAGTGACTTGACTTCCAAGCAATTTTTACCCCTCAAGGAGATTTCAAATGAATTTCTGGTAAACATAAGAGTTGTTCCTCATTGTCTTATCTTTCTAGAATGGTATGGTATGTCTTCATATGATTTGTGGAACTCTACTTATGGTTTTGGCAAGCAAAGGGTATTTTGGTCATTTGTGAATTACAGGTCATTTTAACCTATGCCCAAAACTCATACAAGGAAGCTTCAAATGGAAAACTTTACAACATCAAACTTGTTCCAAATGACATTTTGAGTCCAGAAAAGTGACCATGAGAGATTGGAAAGATTCATAGCACAAGGTTTCAAAATTGTTGGATTTAATGAATAAAAATGGACTTAAAAATGAGATTTTTCATATCTTGGCCAAATGAAGCAAAATTATAGGTCATTTTGAATGGAAAGATCATTTTAAAGACATTGGCTAAAGTAGAATTTTGAGATTAGTTCATAATTTGTGAGTTATTCATGGTTGCTTGCAATGAAAGGTACATAAACCAAATTCAAGGGAAAGAATGCAAGGGAAACTTCTCCAAGTTTCTAGGAGGTTCTAACCTCACCTATATATTGATAAAGGATAGTTCATGCCATGGTTGGTGATTCCATTTGTTCAAAACCCCAAGTTTTACACACTTTCTCCTTTTTGCATAAGCTTCTCAAACTCTCTACAATCTCCATCAATTCTCACTTTTCTTGATTTGATCATCATCTAGATCATTCATAGGTCAGAATTGTATCAAAGAATTGGTTGAATTGGTCAAAGATTGCACCATTCATCTTCTTCATCCAACTTGCAAGAAGGCTTCAAGTCCAAGATTCAGGAGGTTTACACACGAATCATTGCATACAGAACTCTTAATTCAGGTCACTGAGCAAGTCCCAATCACTGCAAGCATCAAATTCAAAGAGTTGCATAGCTGTTTCTCCATTTTTCAACAGGTTGGTATCTCTGCTCGATTTGCATAGTTTAGGTAGCATAATAGGGTTTTGATAGTGTAGAATGGTTAAGATAGGATAGAGGACTGAGTATGATGAGTTTGGAGAAGTTTCAAGGAGTTTGATCATGGTGCATAAATTCTGTTAAGGTCCATAGCACGTGGAATGTAGCATGATAATTCTTTGTATGTGGCTTGAAATGATCAGGATGAGGTGTAGATTAGTTTAGGATGAGTTTTGGAAAGAATTGAAACATTTGATAGCAGGTGATAATGGTGGATGTCATCTGTTGCACCTATCGGGTTTGGAGATTGGATGAGTTTTAGGAGAATCTAACACCATGGCTGTGTAGAGGGTGAGGAGGAGAGTGATTTTTGTCTTTGGATCGTGTTAATTCATGGAGAGACTAGGGAGAAAGAAGGACTGGAAGTTCTGTGCATGGAAGGTGGATTTTCAGAAACCCTAGGGCTCGTTGGGGACGATGACCCTCAGCCCTCAGATCCTTCCCAGATTTTGACTTAATCCCCTCATCGTGCGGCCACGGTTTAATGTTGCAAACGGAGGGAAAATTTGAAAACTCAAAACGCAGCGTTTGAGTTAGTGACCAGTCTGGGCTCAACTGCTTTTCGCGCCCCCCAACTTGCTGGGCCCAACGTGTATCCTTTATGTTTTCTTACTATTCTCACCCCCTCCCATTTATTTCTTTATGTTTCTTTTTAATTTCTTTTCATTTTTTTCATGCATTTTATAAAAATCACATAAAATTGAAAAATCATTATCTTTTGATGATTCTTTTTGCATAATTTTCTCTAAAGAGTCTAGAAAATTATAAAAAATAAAAATTGCATTTTATTTTTTATTTGATATTTTTCCCATATTTTCCAAATAAATAGCATTTTAAATAGTTTCATTTCATACATAAATTTGTTAATTTTTGTTCTATTAGTTTCTTTAATATTTTTTGTCCATTCTTTTTAGGTTGTTTAGTTTAGATATTAAACTTGTAGATACAATTTAGTTCCCATTTTTAAGACTTAATTCTAGGTGTTTAGTTTAGGTATGAACAACATGAACAAATTAGGGTTTTAAGTGACAACTTAGAAGAAGTAGTTCATTTCCCTTAGGACTTAGGGATTAAATAGTTTAGCTATGGGACTATAGGGGCTATGGGTAGTTATTAGATCCCCTTAGAAAAGTCAGGATTCCCCTACTGCTATTAATATACTGTCTACATTTGTCTGATTAGTGTGGTGTGCCTTCTGGGGATTACTGTTTGTCTGTGTGGGTATTGGGACTGTCTGGGGATTGGGGAAGCTGAAGACTGATGATGATGAAGCCATTGGAGATCCAGGGACTGAAGACCAAATTCCAGAGTTGGAGAGGAGATTGTTGCCATCAGCTATTGAGGAGATTAGGGTTTAGGAATTAGGCAGAGCTTTAGATTAGAAAGCTTGATTCTCAAACATGGAAGGTTTTGACTGCCCCCATTCCTCTCTATGATACAGAGTCTCTCTGAGACACTCACCCCCTTCCTTTGGAAGGCTTGGTGCTATTGTCTAAGGGATAGAACTCTTGAGAGAAAATGTCTTATGTGTTAGTAGCAGTTGGTTTACCACCATTGGTAGTCAACTAATTGCTTAACACCCAATCCACTCTGGTGATTGATCCCTCAGCTTGGAAGATAGGACTAGAAGAAAAGCCATTGTAAACTGAAGACTGGTGACCAAAGCCCTTGCTTGAAGGCTGTGAAGATAGAAACTGCTGCTGACTGAAGCTTGTAGCTAATTGGAGATGACTTGAAGATGGATATTGATGCAGAGCTGCTGTGGCTGTTTATTTTGCTGTATTTCATTTCCTGATGTATTGATCGGTTTTCTGGACTGTATTGTTTGTTGTTTACCCTGTTGGGTTGAAGGTGAAACCTGTTCACTTTCGCCTATTGTTTTCTAGGTTCGAGGTTAAGTGGGACTCCCTTGCCTCGCTTGTATTGTTGCATCCATGCATTTTGCTGCTTTACTGTATATATCTGATATTGTTTCTGTTTCCGTTTGTTCCCTTAGGATCTCTGTTTCTCTCTGTGCAAGAGAGGAGCATGATAGACACTAGGTCTTAACCCTTGCATGATAACATTAGGATAGTTTGATTCCCTTCGCAACCATAGGGTAGAGTTCTGTCTCTTTCTTTCTCAAAACAAACAGAAAAACACCATAAAGATTTCAAACACAATAAAAGACACTTCTTCCGTAAAAGAATGTGAACTCATCAAGACGTCATTTTTGTCCGCCGGGACTGTTAATCAGAAAAACCTTTTTCAGAAGGAATAAAATCAACCAAGACAGACTTGTGTCGTACGTGGCCCGAACTACGTTTGCTCTGATCTTTCATGCTGTATGAAAGTACGTAGGCATAGGATGCGATTTCCTAGCGAGCAACCTTCCCCTCCTTTCCCGTAGGTAGGCGAACTACGTTGACTCTGATTTCTCGTTCCAGACGGGAATACGTAGGCATAAAGTGCGATACTTTGCCGAGTCATTTTCTTTTCTTTTTAACCCTTGACCTATAGTTTAGATAGAATAACAATCCATACCCGAAAACAAGCGTGGATCCCGTCGAGTACGACGGACGTGAGGGGTGCTAATACCTTCCCCTTGCGTAACCGACTCCCGAACCCAGGTTTTGGTTACGACGACCATACCTTTCCCATGTTGTGCGAGGTTTACTCTGAGCGTTTCCTTTCCCTCTCGTGGGATAAATAACGCACGGTGGCGACTCTTCTGTCAGCCGGCGCCGATTTTCGCAGTAGCGACACAAGGCATCACAAAACACAACAAACAGTCCTTTCGGATTCAGCAAAAATTAACCCACGAGCTCTTAACAGCTCTCTCAGAACTCTTTTAAAACTTCATAATTGCATATGCTGCTTCTACTCCAACACTGATAACTCAAGTTCCCGATCCTCAACATGATCCTCTATACTAATCCAATATATCCAAATATCATCGATTAACACATCCATTGTCTTGCTCAAACAAGTATGGAACATCCCATGTCAAGCCGACACTCAATTCGTGAGTTACGGCGGAAACACGAACCACACGTTCTGCATCTACTACAAAATCCAAATATATTCCATCAATAAGTAAATTAAATCCATTCCACTACTTCACCATCATATATATCATCGGAGTAGCTTTCCAATGCTTCAAACCGTGTGTCATTCCGAGTTACGGTTCTCCCGTTACGAAAAAAATACGAAACGATATTTTGCTGCCCAGGACACTTCGCTAGGCGAACACCTGGCAAACATGGCAGTCCAAAATTTTATTTTCTACCGTTTCCTGACTTCCGTATGTCCGATTTCGATTCCGTAAAAAGCTGCGATCTCGGAATTCGACGTACGACAATAATTTCACACTTAGGAAGCCATTAAACACCTTTCCAACTTTAAATATTTTAAAACTCAAGTACACTAATATTGCATTTCACGCCGACCTCTTCTCATAATCGACAATAATCATTGCCCATCATACACTCGACTTTACCCTCTCCTGCCTTAGCACACATACCAGACACAAGTCTTATAACCAATTAATCGAATGAATCCCTTGACCATTCAAATAGAATTATAACACGGAGCTCTCAATATCGGACTAGTTCTTGTAACTAAGTCGATCACAACTCCACTTCATGTTCTGGCTATATATCACTATCTCGTTAGGATACTTCCAGACAACCATAATTTAATCGGAAAACCACCAACTTCCACACATTCCTTAACACTCGGAGTTCCATCAAAATTAGACATTTCAACGTCGTCCTGCGCCACGTCATCAAAACTACTCTTAAGCACTTAGCTTAACTCAAAACACTTCACTACTCAGACCGTCTAAGCTTGCAAGACACGTCTATCCCAGCCAACATAATCCCAACTACTATCAACAAGAGATTAAGGATGATCAGTTCCTCAATTTGTCAATAGACAGCCGAAATCATGATGGGGTATAAACCATCTTTACCAAACTATAAGGACGTTCAACCACACACTGAGCCACCGCTCCACACTTACAGCATCCTGGAGAAGCACAAACTTCTCCTCCACTTGCATCATTCCTACTTTTGCAGACAAGGTTAGGAAATAACCATGTACCGACAGTGTTTTCACACAAGTGTCGCATACAAGGGAACTAACAACACTAGGTTAAAAGGTACACAACTCTATCCTAGGGACAGACTCAACTCAACTACACTGGCCGGACGGACCGACCTGCTCTGATACCAATTGTAACACCCCACTTCCCAAATTAAATAAAATATAAACATTATAAATAAACATCAGAGTTTTCACCAAAACAGTAGGATATCACATCACCAAAATTCACCGAAATTCTTTATTGATTATGTTCAAAATAAAACAGCGGAAATTATTATTTCAACATTCTTGGCCATCCGCCAGATTACATAAAATCTTTATTATTATAATTCACCAAAATGTGATACGTCACAGGATTTCAACAAGTTTGACATAAACAATTAAAACACCCATATCCTGGTTACGTATCAGAGCATCCTAAGACTCGACTCACACACCGTTATCCAAGCTAGCTATGTACCTGGATTATATGTACTTCCGAGGAAGCACAGACCATACCAACAACAAAGGGGTGAGAAAACATGATCAAAATATATCGGTAATTATATACATGAAATAAAGGTAGTAACTACAACAGTCATATCAATCATCACCCAACATTCACCAAACACGACATATAGTCCACCAATCAACATAATACATCATAATGTAAATATGCAACGCAACACCTTGCATGCGGTACCGACTCTTTGGTTCCTCAATGGAACCCGGATAGATTACATACGCCCACCCTTGGCAATGATCCGTTCCCACCAATTCCCCACTCAAAGGAATACGAATGAATCACATACACTCCATCGAGCAATGATCCATTCCACCAACACTTCATGATATGCATGACACCAAATGCATACAAATAGACATCAAGCACACAAAGTGCACACGATCCAGTGATCACATCACCATACATCATACATGCTTACACACCGAACTATTATTATAATTAAGTTCACACGATCTCCCCGATCCCATCACTGTACGTCATTCGTACATCTCCTCATCAAGTAATTTCTTTAATCAAAGCTACACGATCCCCCCGATCCTACCACCGTATCTCATACATACTACACACCAATCTATTACAACGATTTAGTTCAATCACTATAACATTCCACCGTCCAACACTAGTCCATTATGTTAATTCATCTTAATATACACGATCCTACTGACCACACCATCTTACCTCATATATCTATTATACACCACTCATTTGTATTAACGAAGTTAACTCTATACGGTCCTCCTGATCAACTCACCGTGCCTCGCACATCTCCCACATCAATCTAATCATTTTATTTACATTCAATACTATGCAATTCACCTATTAACACCAAGTATCTATTCATCACATGTATCCATATAGCATACACTAATTAACTATATCGTTTAATCCACATATTAAGAAGGTTCACCCTCCAACAGCAGGTATACTCATACCCCAACAATCCGGTACACACGATCATAATGATCACCTAACGATACTCCATATCATACACACTTCCACCAATTATCCACTTAATTCAAACGATACGAGATTCACTTCCGATCACCACCTATGCACCTCACATTATCCATCCACCATCCCCACACTCAACATGAACTAAGGGATACTACACAGCTAATGCACAAGGCAAAACAATACCAAAAACCATATTTTGCTGTCACGTTCGCTTGTTCATTCGCCAGGCGAAGCCCCGCAGCGAATGCTCGCTATGGCTCTCCAGGCGAACCTGCCCGCGAAGCTTCACTGGCCACACTTGCCAGGCGATCTTTCTACCCTTTAGGTCTGGGAGTTTATTTGGAATTACTCGCCACTGCTTGCTAACATTCGCCATGCCAACACTCGCCAGGCGAAACCCAGCGAATGCTGCGATACCCCAAAATCTCCACTGTTCAGAACTGCTACCTTGCTCCAATTCAAGCCTAATTTGCCACTTCTATATCCTACTCTATCAATACTACAAATCACAAATATCATACTTGCCAAATCGACCTATAATTCTTACTCTAACACCAACATCAGATACTTTACCGGCACTCTCAAAGTTACTAAGAACCTATATGCTCCTTAATTTTCCTCTCGGAACCTATTTCATGTTCATATTATTACTATAGGAATTATACCCCATAACCTATATCATGGTCACTGCCAAAGCCACAGAGATTATACAGAACCTCACTGATACTCATGGTCATTATCCAAACCACAAAGGTTATATAGGAACTCACCAACAATAACACCCCTTCATCAGTGGTAACAACAAATCATCAACGTATCATCATATACATATATTTCACTATAAACAACAACAATTCAAACATATTCATCAGAATAACTATGGGGTTAAGGAATCCCCTCTACCCAATTTCATGTACATACCATCCCAATCTGTTTCTCCCCCCTTACCTTAATTATTTGCTCAATTGATGAAGAATCTGGAAGAATTTGGCAGCCCTAGCCTTGTTCCTCTCTTCCCTTGTTCTTCCTTCTCACCTTTGCTCATAAACCGTTTTATCGTACCTTTTCCTCTTCTCCCAGAAAACTTCTCTAATATCCCCTTTTCTCCCCATTCCACTTATTAAAATCTTATAATAATAATAATCCCAATAATAATAATAATAATAATAATAATAATAATAATACTAATAATAATAGTAATAATAATAATAATATTCATAATAATATTAATAATATGAATACTAATAATATTCCACCAA
This sequence comes from Lathyrus sativus, assembly GCA_963859935.3. NCBI lineage: Eukaryota > Viridiplantae > Streptophyta > Magnoliopsida > Fabales > Fabaceae > Lathyrus > Lathyrus sativus. The sequence goes on from OZ012737.1 coordinate 443,200,930, forward strand.
ATTAATATTAATACTAATATTAATAGTAATAATAATAATAATAATAATAATAATAATAATAATAATAATAATAATAATAATAATATCACCAATATTGCTATTACTATAATATTATCATTTCCACTCCACGTCACCAAGACTAATCCTTACATATCAAGGATGATCACCTACAACACATCAAATGCACCCCACCTAAGGGCACACCCACATAAAATAATTAAAATAACACCAAAATAACTAAATAAATAAAATGGGTGTTACAACCAGCGTTGAATCGCCATATACATCCAAAATCTTGATCCTCAGATCAATGGCTTCTTCCAACCCCATGATGCACGCTTCGTACTCGGCTTTATTATTGGTGCAAGGGAATGTCATCCTGGCAGTGAAGGGGATGTGAGTGCCATGAGGAGTTATGATAATTGCCCCAATTCCACTGCCATATGAGTTGACAGCACCGTCAAATATCATCTGCCACTGAGAACCCTTCTCTGGTCCTTCGTCGGGTAATGGCTCATTGCAGTCCTTCATCTTGAGGAACATGATGTCTTCGTCGGGAAATTCGAATTTCATAGGTTGATAATCATCAATCGGCTGTTCAGCCAGGTATTCTGATAGAACACTTCCTTTGATTGCTTTCTGGGAAACATATTGGATGTCGTACTCTGTCAGTACCATCTGCCACCTGGCGATCCTTCCGGAGAGTGCTTTCTTTTCAAAGACATATTTAATTGGATCCATCTTCGAAATCAGCATGGTTGTATGATTCAGCATATACTGTCTTAAACGTTTGGCAGCCCATGCGAGTGCGTAACATGTTTTCTCAAGCATCGAGTAACGGGACTCACAGTCTGTGAACTTTTTACTCAGATAGTATATTGCATGCTCTTTTCTACCAGTCTCGTCCTGTTGACCGAGAACACAACCCATATTGTTCTCAAGAACCATTAAGTACATGATCAAAGGTCTTCCAACAACTAGGGGTATCAATATCGGAGGTTCCTGCAAATATTCTTTTATTTTGTCAAATGCCTTCTGGAAGTTCTCGTTCCAGACGACCGCCTGATCTTTCTTTAGCAATTTGAACAATGGTTCACACGTGGATGTCAGGTGAGATATGAACTGAGCAATATAGTTCAGTCTCCCCAAGAAACCACGAACCTCTTTGTCTGTCTTCGGCGCTGGCATATCTTGTATAGATTTTATTTTCGCAGGATCGACCTCGATTCCTCTGTCGCTAACAATGAACCCCAGTAGCTTTCCTGATCATACTCCGAAAGTACACTTGTTAGGATTCAACCTCAACCTAAATTTCCCGAGCCTTTCAAACAGCTTATGTAAATTTACCAGATGTTCCTCCTCCGTTGGCAACTTTGCTATCATGTCATCAACATAGAGTTCAATCTCATAATGAATCATATCATGAAACAGAGTGACCATAGCCCGCTGATAGGTTGCCCCTGCGTTTTTCAACCCAAAAGGCATTACCTTGTAACAGAACGTCCCCCACGGTGTGATAAATGTCGTTTTCTCCATATCCTCCGGCGCCATCTTGATCTGGTTATAACCGAAAAAACTGTCCAAGAAGGAAAACACGGAGTATTGAGCAGTATTGTCGTCCAATACGTCAATGTGAGGGAGCAGGAAGTCATCCTTTGGGCTAGCCTTAATCAAATCTCTATAATCAACACACATCCGTACCTTATCGTCCTTCTTAGGTACAGGTACTATGTTGGCGACCCACGGAGGGTAAGTTGTTACAGTTAAAAATCCTGCGTCCAATTGCTTCTGGACTTCCTCTTTGATTTTTACAGCCATGTATGGTCTTGTCCTTCTAAGCTTCTGCTTGACCGGCAGACACTCTTCACGCAATGGCAAGCGATGAACCATTATGTCTATGTCAAGCCCGGACATATCTTCGTATGACCAGGCAAAGATATCACTATACTCACAGAGCATCTCAACCAATCTTTGCTTGATATCATTCTGCAGCGCAGCCCCTATCCGAACATTCCTCATAATTTCATCAGAACTCAAGTTGATAACTTTGATTTCCTCCTGATGAGGCAGAATAACCTTTTCTTCCTTTCTCAAAAGTCTAGCCAACTCTTTTGGTAAGTCTTCATCTTCATCAATCTCTTCTTCGGCTTGAAATATCGGGTGATCAAAGTCGAAGCGAGTCATAGAAGGTTCTGGATCGGTGTCATTTGCAATGTGAATCCTGCAATGATAATGGTTAAATGCTTAAAATGATATGCAAAACAAGCACGAAGCCACATTGTTATTTTATTGTTAAACACAAAACATGAAAAACAAGGATCACAATATTTGAGTGCACGAAAAACGCCCTTTGATTTATTGATAAAAGATGTTCAATCATAAACAAGCAAGGCCCTGAAGATATAAACCTCTATGCTCCGGGTAGAATATAGGGTTGTACGATAATCAGAAAAATAAGGTATTACTCTTCAGTTGTCACTTGAATGAATTCCTTGATGGACCAATTGTTGAGGCTCTGTCCTGGAATGCACGACTTGATCCAAGCGTCCATATCACAGTCGCTATCTCCCTCTTCGTCATTGGAAATGGCATTGATCTGCTCGAAGATAACACCCCTTGGAGTAAACCGGACAGACCCTTTATAGCGCGACACACTCTGCGAGGATGAAGAAGTGGATGGGAGGTATCCCAAACCAAACTTGTCCTGCTTATGGGGAATGTCCAGCACTTGTCCCCAACCTGGAACTGCCCCAGCCTGTACCACTGCCTGGGCTTCCTTAAAGGAGGATATGGCCACTTCGGGAACTTTGCTCACAACATCCACTTTGTCCTTGATTTGAACCGTCTCAAAGGCTTGACATAAAGTTTCATGGATTTCTCCATCCACCTCGACGTACTTGAAAGACGATAAGTGACTGGTCATAATGTCCTCTTCCCCGCATACGGTGACAATGCTGCCACCAACCATATACTTGAGCTTCTGATGCAGCATGGATGTGACAGCTCCTGCTGAGTGAATCCATAAACAGCCCAACAAACAGCTATAGGCAGGCTGAATGTCCATGATATAGAAGACCACATCAAACACCTCGGGGCAAACTTGGATTGGCAACGTTACCTCTCCGAACACAGACCTTCTGGTGCCATCAAAAGCCCGCACCACCAAATCACTTGGCGTGCAGATTAACCCTTTCATATCCAGCTTCATCAGGGCCTTCTTTGGAAGCACGTTCAAAGATGATCCTGTGTCAATGAGTACATGAGACATAATCGCCCCTCGGCATTCTATTGATATGTACAACACACAATTATGGTTCCTACCTTTGGCGTCAAATCCAGGTCCGTGAACCCTAGCCCATTTTCTGTGTTTACGTGCGCTACAACCCCTTCGAGTTGGTTGACCGATATTTCTTGCGACACGTAAGCAACATTCAATATTCTCAACGGTGCATTCCGATGCGCTTCTGAACAAAGAAACAACGGTAGGATTGATATTTTGGAAGGAGTTTGCTGTACATGATCAACTATCTTGTAGTCACTTTTTCTAATCAACCTCATAAACTCTTCTGCGTCCTTTACCAAAGACTCTTTCTCGCCAGCTTGAGAGGTTTCCTCACCCGCTACTTTCTTGCCTTTATCAGCCCGGTCAGTGTTGTGGTGAGAATCGTGATTCCAAGCTATTGATTAACTTGAATCTTAATTCTTAGATTACAACCGGACTTTAATTTATCCAAAGGAAATGTCTAAAGAAAGAAAAACCCTTTTCGCGATGTAACAACAACGCTAAGAGATTCGGGGATCGGGGGTTGGTTATGCATAGGGTAGGTATTTCACATCCTAAACATCTGTAGTACTCTACAGGAACCTTTTGTTTGATTGCATGCTAAGTTTGTCAAATGTTTGCTATGGATTTGGATTGGGTAAAGGGTGTAGAATGAAACCTAAAGATAGTTTCTAAGTTTGCTCGCAAAGATGTTGCATCCTCTGCCTATGTATCCTAACTAGGATAGAATCAGAGCAATCGTAGTTCACCTCACTAGGGTTGAAGAACACTTGATTATGATCAAGGTTCAAAAGGGAACAAACATAACAATGTTTGTATAGAGTTTCACAAAACTCTCTAAATCTATGTTGAACTCTCAAGAAAGGGAAGTAAGTAATCATGTCCATGATTCTTACATAGAGTTAACCAAACTCTATCCTAAAGTTCTATGTTGTGATAACACTCCTAGTGTAGGTAAGGCTTTCTAGACTTAAAGCAAAGTCTAATGGCTTGTATGTTCTACTTAACTAAGCTAGGGTTCAAGATGACTTCACAAAGTCAAGGGAGGGATAAATGAGCTATCCAATGACACAAGGGTCAAGGGAGAGACTTTTCCTTTGGAAGGAGAGGGAGAGAGACAACTTGGATGAGAACTAAAAAGTTCCATCACTTGGGGAAGAAGTACTTTAACAAAGCAATAAACAAATGAGCAAGATGAAGTAAGATTAGGACAAGCAAGCATGCATATTACAATAAGCAGATACTTCAAATAATATCAATGGTTACAACCAATAGTCAAATATCTTAACCAAGATGGGAGCATATCTTAACAATGGTTGAGGGTATATCTTAACAAATATTGGAACATGATGAAGTTAATTACCACATAAACAAATCACAATTTGAAAGTAGGCAAGTCATAGGTCCACAACATAGCCAATGTAACAACAAAATGCATAGATGATAGTTGAACATAGGTAAATCAGTTTAAACCTCATAATTTAGGAGGAAAATAATACAAGATTGTGGTGACGACCAAAGGGGAGTACCCTAACATGTTAACTAACAAGGGGAATGAACATCTCACAAGAAATTCAATCATGCTCAAAGGAATTCAACTGCAAGTAGGATCACAATCACAATAAAGGAATAAACTTCCACATGGGCAAAATGCATCATAATTTATGGAAACAAGTAATATTTTTATATCATATAATAATAAACATTATAACAAACACAATGCAAAAAGAATGAGTCAAAAAGGATGAAAAATGAGGGAGTTGTGATTATTTGAAATTCATGAGTTTTAATGATCAAAACAAAAAATTGATAAGTGAAAATTAGAAGAAAATGCAAGGGGTGGGAGTTGAACCCACGCCCTCCAGCCCAACACGCGCGTGTAAGGTGAAAAGAAAAAGGGCCAAAAAGGTTGATCCTCCTCAGGGATCGAACCCAGGTCTAGGCGTTGCAAGGAGTGAATATGAACAAGTTGCTTACCACTGGGGTGGCTATACATTCGTTGATATAGCCACCCCCATAAATATATATGGCGTGGTGTTGTGTATTTCTGGGGACAAAATGAAGCAAAACAAGGCAATTTCACAAATACATTTTGATATCAAACTCACTCATTTCTCAACCAAATCAAGCAAACCTTAGATCAATTTTGGGTGTTTTTAAACAAGGAAAAGGATGGTCCAGGTAGAATTTTGAAAACATGCCTTGAAATAAAAACACGATAGTAGTTTCTATTTGGAGGAAAAATGTATTTATGAAGCAAATGAACAAACCAATCATGCTATGGTCAGAGAAAGGGCTCAAACACAATTCAAATATCATATATGTTATGTTCATGCATTCAAACAAACTGCTTATGAGTTGAAATCCCAACTGTCATTTGAAAATGAGATGAAAATCAAGATATTGCAAGTGAGATGGTGGGATTATGAAACAGGCCAATTTGGAGTGAAGAAACCATGCATACATACTCAAAACCACATATAGGATGTGTCTAAACCATAAGGAAGTTCACAAACCAAATGAATTTTAAAGAACCATGACAGCTGCAATGTTAGGGAGTAAAGTGCATTTTGATGATCATGAACTGGATCAGGGGGGCAGTGTGGTTTAAACAGCATGAGCAATACATAAACATGATATTGGGAGTGTTCTAGCAAGAAAATATGTCAATACAATCTTGATTCAAAAAGTAGCACATGAGTTGCTATGACAAACATATATGGGATACCAAACCAAAGTCAAACATGTTATTGGGGTTACAACCAAACTCTATCAAAACCAAAAGACCAAATGTCATCTTAGAATAAGAATAGTGATGCATTGCTAAACCATAAACACAATCCAAAGCATGATTACCAAACTGTAAAACAGTTAATGATTTTGGAAGGAAAATCAAATGAGGCAGTCAGGATGCACATCAGGACATAAGTTCACCAAATTTTTCTTGAAGCACAAAAAAATACTCTTTGAAATAAGTGGAAATTTGCAAACAAAGTTCATGACAGCAAGAACCATAACAATGATATGCTTAGATTATGAACAAGGTAGGCAGACAAGTGCAACAAGGTTCAAGACAGAAAAATGATGTAACAACAACATACTCTTGACACAAATATAAAGCCTAGCATAAAGATGCCTATGCCAATCTAAACATCAGACTAAGTGCAAGTTTACAAACCCTAAGCAGTAGGCAACACAAAAACACAAATGTTTTTCTTTTCAAAACAGTTTGACAGCTCATGGATACAAACAAAGTTCAAATGCAAGAAAAGGAGCTCTCATGGACAAACAAACTCATACACACATCACAAATATAGGGCCAAATGAGTTACCACTCTGAGATTGATCATTGTGTAAGTGAACATGGTTTTGGTATGCGTTTTTGACAGTTTTAGCTCAAAAAGCAATTAAGTGGTGAAATGCAAATATAAGTAACCTCAGACCAATCCAAACATATACATATCTTAGAATCAAACATGTGAGTGAGTTACAACTCTACAATCATGTATACACACAGAATAAACAAACTTGAGCATGTTGTGGCAGTTTTAGTGTGTGAGTGTGATTGGAATGTGAAATGTGAAAAATAAGCCAGGGCAAGCACAAGTAAACAATGTACACACACCACAAATATCATTATGAAAGTGTTTTAGGTTCATGGAAGAGCTTGTGTCAAGTGGTGTGAAAATTGATGTGTTGGTGCAAAAGTTTGAAAATTCTGCCTAGGCAAAATATTCACCACAACAGGGCAATTTTAAGGCAAAGATGTATTTCATGAAAAAGAGGTCATATACACATGATGATGACGCTAACAAATGAGGTGTAACTCAGAAAATGAGTGAAACTTTTATCAAAACCAAACTTAGTATTTTGAAACTTATGTCATATAATAACACCAATTTAAACATACAATAAGCCATAAACCAT